>ML664174.1:2689053-2753642 GCA_007570785.1 Antilocapra americana | reverse complement strand
TCTTGTTTCCTGAGGTGAGCTTGTATTGCTATGAACTTTCCCCTTAGCATTGCTTTCACAGTGTCCCATAGGTTTTGAGCTGTTGTGTTTTCATTTTCATTCGTTTCCATGCATAACTGAATTTCATTTTTAATTTCTTCTGCGATTTGTTGGTTATTCAGCAGTGTGTTGTTGAGCCTCCATATGTTGGAAGTTTTGAGAGGTTTTCTCCTGTAGTTGATATCTAATCTCACTGCATTGTGGTCAGAAAAGATGCTTGGGATGATTTCAATATTTTTGAATTTATCAAGGTTAGATTTATGGCCCAGGATGTGATCTATCCTGGAGAAGGTCCCATGTGCACTTGAGAAAAAGGTGAAATTCCTTGTTTTGGGGTGGAATGACCTATAGATATCAATTAGGTCTAGTTGGTCTATTGTATCATTTAAAGTTTGAATTTCCTTGTTACTTTTCTGTCTAGTTGATCTATCCATTGGTGTGAGTGGTGTATTAAAGTCTCCTGCTATTATTGTGTTGTTGTTGATTTCCCCTTTCATATTTGTTAGCATTTGCCTTACATATTGTGGAGCTCCTATGTTAGGTGCATAAATATTTATAATTGTTATTTCTTCTTCCTCGATTGATCCTTTGATCATTATGTAATGTCCATCTTTATCTCTTTTCACTGCCTTTATTTTAAAGTCTACTTTATCAGATATGAGTATTGCCACTCCTGCTTTCTTTTGGTCTTTATTTGCATGGAATATCTTTTTCCAGCCTTTAGCTTTCAGTCTATATGTGTCCCTAGGTTTGAGGTGGGTCTCTTGTAGACAACATATATAGGGGTCTTGTTTCTGTATCCAATCGGCCAATCTTTGTCTTTTGGTTGGGGCATTCAGCCCGTTTACATTTAAGGTAATTATTGATAAGTATGATCCCGCTGCCATTTATTTTATTGTTTTGGGTTCCAGATTATCTATCCCATCCGTGTTTCCTATCTAGGCAAGTTCCTTTAGCATTCGTTGGAGGGCTGGTTTGGTGTTGCTGAATTCTCTCAGTTTCTGCTTGTCTGAGAAAATTTTGAATTCTCCTTCAAATTTGAATGAGATCCTTGCTGGGTACAGTAGTCAGGGTTGTAGATTGTTTTCTTCCATGACTTTAAGTATGTTTTGCCATTCCCTTCTGGCCTGGAGCGTTTCTGTTGAGAGATCAGCTGTTATCCTTATGGGATTCCCCTTGTGAGTTATTTTTTGCTTCTCCCTTGCTGCTTTTAATATTTGGTCTTTGTATTTGATATTTGCTAATTTGATTAATATGTGTCTTGGGGTGTCCCGCTTGAGGTTCATTCTATTTGGGACTCTCTGTGTTTCTTGGACCTGAGTGGCTATTTGTTTCCCCAATTTAGGGAAGTTTTCTACAATTATCTCTTCAAGAATTTTCTGATGGTCTTTCTTTTTGTCTTCTTCTTCTGGGACTCCTATGATTCGAATATTGGTGTGTTTAATATTGTCCCAGAGGTCTCTAAGATTGTCCTCATTTCTTTTAATTCTTTTTTCATTTTTCCTTTCTGTTTCATTTATTTCTGCCATTCTGTCTTCTACCTCACTTATCCTGTCTTCTATCTCTGTTATTCTACTGTTGGTTCCCTCCAGGGTGTTTTTGATCTCATTTATTGCATTATTTATTGTATTTTGACTCTTTTTCATTTCTTCTAAGTCCTTGTTAAAGCTTACCTGCATCTTCTCAATCCTTGCCTGCAGGTTATTGAGCTGCAACTCCAACTTATTTTCCAGGTTTTGGATCATTTTCACTATCATTATTCGGAATTCTTTGTCAGGTAGACTTCCTATCTCTTCGTCTTTTGTTTGGTCTAGGGGGTATTTATCCTATTCCTTTACTTGCTGGGTATTTCTCTGCCTTTTCATCTTGTTTATCTTGCTGTGTTGTCCCTTTATTGTGGGGATTCCTCTCTGTGGGATGGGTTGGATGTGTGGTTTGTCGAAGTTTCCTGGATGGGAAGGCTTGTGTGGTTTTCTGGTGGGTGGGTCTAGGTTTCCTCACTGTTACTCCTCATGTCGGCAATGGGTCGCCCCTCCAGATGTCCGTTGTCCTCTGCCAGCATTCAGTTCCTGTTTTTTGGAGTTTGCTCGGCCTTCAAAAGTTCTTTTGGTATATTTATTGGGGAGAGAGTGTTCTCCCCGTCCTATTCCTCTGCCATCTTAGTTCCCTCCCCAGGCTGTATTTCTTAAGATGTCTGGAATAATATCTTCTGTCCCACATGATCTTCTAGAACTTTGGTACCACTCCATCCCAAAAGAGAAAGCCAGCAAAGTGTGACTGAAGTTACGCTTCATGACACTGTGCGCCCATTAGCCAAGGCAAAGTCATAGAAAGGGCATGCACCTCTGCCTTGTGGTCCTGGGATGTGTGCTCTGGGAGTACAGTCACCAGGCGGTGAGGAAGCCCAAGCAGCCGTGGAGAGGCCCACATGGAAAGGAACTGAAGCCCTCAGCTTACACCCTTGGTTGAACCCCCAGCCATCGGAAAGAGCTCGCTGGCAGCCATTGTTCAGTTTCCACTTGAAACGTACCCCTAGTAAAGCCACCTCAGCTGAGGCTGCAGTGTGCAAAGTGAGCTGAACTCATCAAGCTCTGCCCACACTGCAGATTTTTGAGCAAAATAAATAATTATTTTAAGCCATTCACTTTGAGGGCATTTTGTCAGACAACAATGAAAGGCAGATACGTTGAGAACTGAATCACCCAAACTTAATTCTGTGTGGAAAAACATATTCATATTTATTAAGTGCCTATGATGTGCCAGATCATCTTTCCCAGGTGCTTGGGAGTATCAGCAAACAAAAGTGATGAAGATCCTTGCCCCTATGATGCTTATATTTCAGTGGGGGTGGGAAGGGACAAACTAGATAATAATCATAATAAATAAGTAGCATCTAGTATGTGAAAAGAGATAAATGCTTCTGAAAGTTTAAAAGGTAAAATAGAGAAAAAGAATCAGGAGAGCAGATTTGGAGCAGTTTGCCGTATTTACAGTGTGGTCATTAGTTATCTATGAGAAGCTACTGTATAGTGCAGGGGGAGAAAAGCTATAATCAGTTTGTAGGACATATATTAAATTAGCCTTAAAAATGCATTCCAGTATACATTAGGGACTTCCCAAGTGGCACCAGTGGTGAAGAACCTGCCTGCCAATGCAAGAGATGTAAGAGACACAGGTCAATCCTTGGGTCAGGAAGATCCCCTGGAGGACGGCATGGCAACCCATTCCAGTATTCTTGCCTGGAGAATCCCACGGACAGAGGATTCTGGTAGTCTGCAGTCCATGGAGTCACAAAGAGTTGGACACAACTGAAGCAACTTAGCATGTATTAGATGCAGATGTAACTGTTGGATTTCACTTACACGAGATACCTAGAATAGTCAAAATTACAGAGTCAGAAAGTACATTGGTAGATGCCAGGGGCCAGGAGGTGGAGGCGCTGGGGAGGGGGACTGGGGACTTAGTGCTTAATGGGGACAGAATTTCAATTTAGAAAGGAGAAAAATTCAGGAGCCAGAAGATGGTGAGAGTTGCACAACAATGTAGATACACTTAGTGCACCGAACTGAACAGTTAAATGTGGTTAAAACTGCATGTTTTATATTATGTGACTTTTACCACATTAAAAAAAAAAAGTTTGGTTGGGGATCCACCAGAATAAGGTGCCACCTAAGCAAAGATGTGAGTTCACCTTGTTGATGCCCAGGCAAGATTCTGGGTAGGGGTGTCAGATGATGTGACTCGTTGGCTGTTGTGAGGACTTTGGCCATTTCAGGGTTTTGAGCAGATCTGTCCCGAACAGCATTTTTAAAGCTTCATTCTTTCACTACATGGGGCTCCACCATCAGAAATCAAGGGTGGAAGCAGGGAGACCACCAGGGAATCAGGCAGGAGACAGAGGCTCAGTCTTCGGTGGGAGGGTGGAGGTGGTGAGAAAAGCTACATTTCAGACTGAATTCTGTGTTTGAAAGGTAAGGCTGAATGGATTTTCTGTCTGATCGTCTGATCGGATGTGAACTGTGACAGGAAGCAAGAATTCAGGGATCACTCTGAGGTTTGGGGCCTGAGCATCCCTAAGGATGGGCAGCCCTCAGCTAAGTCACTGAGGACTAGGGGTGAGAGACAGAGTTAGAGGTGATGAAGGTCAGGAGTCCTTCCTACTTGCTGTCTAGCTTTGGGCTTTATGGGTTTTAAAGACCCGTTTGTTCTACAAATGTTTATTGAGTGACTACGGTGTTGGGCACTGAGCTTGTCACGGGACTTTAGAGATGAATAAGACAAAGGGCATTTCTACCAGTGGCTTGTGGATAGTATGAGGAGCAGATACCTGGACGGGCAGCAGCAGTGCAGTGTGAGAAGCTGCAGAAGTGGGATAAAGATAAATGTGCATGGGCTGTGGGACCACATGCAGTGGGGGTGGGAGGAATATCTGGGCTGGGCCCTGAAGGCGGTCTTGGTGGACCAGCATGTGCAAAGGCCCAGGGGTGGGCAGGGAGAGGTGGAGGTGTAGGCTTGGCCTTCTGTAGGTCCTGTTACGAGTCCTGAACCTTGCCTGTTAAAATTAGGACTCTTCCCACTTGACCGGAGGTTGGAATGTGTCTGGAGAAGATGCTATTTCCTCAGAGAAAAAAGCTGTTGAAGTATTTGCACAACCTTTAACAATCATTATAATGCATTTTCTAAATTCTGGGGCCCTGAAACAGAACCCTGGCCACCCTATTCAACTCCACCTGGAAGCTCTGTGCAATTTACAAATAGGAGGAGTAAGATGATTTGAATGTGAAGGTCATTGGAGTAGAGGACAGGATTGAGAAGCTGACATATTCAGTAGGTTTCCCACATGGATAATGATGTCGTGGAGGATAATAGCAGGATTTTAGATGCAGAACAAGATGGGGATCAGGCACCAAAGTCTTCCACAAATGAGAAGAAGGTAGCAAAAACAGAGAGAGATGATAGACAGAAGAGTAGAGAGGAAACTGGTAGGATATATAAGCCTCGGATAATCAGAACTTTTTACCTATAAAAAGGAAAAATATGACAGGCAAGATGATGCCTACTTTCCCTCTGAACCCCAGATTAGGTGGTGGAGGGAGGTGGCAGTAGGAGGAAGGGCACTGGAAACGGAGCATCCGTGTAGACCGGGAGATAAAGGCACCCTTCTGTGCTTCTTTGAAGGTTATGCAGGAACTTTTTTCACCAATGGAGCCAAAGAACAGAAGTTCCAGATATGGGCATGGGGAATATGTCAGGGACCAATTAGGGGAAGAGGAAGCTCAGAGCAACATGGAGATGAACTGAAAAATTAATGGGACCCCAAGGCACTAGGGTTTTACCCACTGAGTAAGGATGAGGCAAAAGTAGCTGGTGTCAATATTTCTAATACCTCAAGTTATAGGTAATCTAGCACATACTTGTGAGTTAGTTGAATGGATGGATGGATGGCTGGATGGATGGACAGATGAGGGGACTTATTTATCTCTGGAAGGCTCTTTCTCATCCTGAAATGATGATGTTTCTAAGAGAACTCTGGCAGGATTTGTTCTCTCCCAGGTCCTTGTGGCATGGTGGAAGCAGTGGATGGGCAACGGGAGGCCCCCACTGAACATTCTTAGCTCTCCCTGGGGTCTAGTTTGTTCTTGAACTTGGCCTTACCAATCCTGGGGCTCTCTTCTGATTTTATATCCTAGGGGCTTTCATGGAAGAAAGCCATTTCTCCAATGGTCATTGAAGAAATCCCCCTTGATGTCTTCTCAAAGGTGGACACTGGGCATTTCAAGTGGAGGAAGCCACGGAAACAAAGGCCTGAGGGCAGGAAACCCAGACGTGTTGAGCAGTGTGTCCAGTCACAGGCTGAAGTGGTCCGAACTGCCAGGGTAGCTGAGGTCATGTTGTGAGGGACTTGCTTAGCTGTTGGCACCCGTAACCTTGTAAAATTCATTTGTCTCTCAAGACAGTCAAGTTGCTTGGATTATGATATCTGACCCTACTTATTAAGACTCTCTCCCCAGTAGATTTCAAATTCTTCATGGGGCCAAAAGTTTGCTTCTCTTTGACCCAAATTAATCTCTCTGCAATCTAGTGACATTTCTCACAGTATCATAGAGAACTTCATATTTACCTTTCTCCCTACCAGATGTTAGCACTTTGAATCCCATCCAACTGCCTTCAAAGTTTCCTGTCCTTCAGTGATTCACATGGGGCAGGGGAAAGGAGGCTCTCCAGGCAAATGTCTGACTTGTTCTCCAGTGTTGATCCCAGTTGGGCTGCCTTTCCTCCTTTTATGCTGGTGGTGGTCCAGGAAATCTTTCTGCTTTCCTTCCCTTAAGACCTCACCCTGATCTTGGCCTTGGGTTTTCCGATTCATGGAAAAAGGAGGAAGCATAAAGGATGTTTGTCATTTATTTTGGCTATCCAGCATCTGAATGTCTTGCTTTGATTATGAAACTCCCAAATAATGAATGTCATGTGGGAGCAAAGACCACTCCCAGCTATAGACAAAGGACATTCTCTTGTCCTGCCCTGGGTACAGCCAAGACATATGTGTTCCAGGCTCTGCCAATCAGATGTGCCTCCCTCCCCTTGACTTTTACTTAGGAGCCAGAGATATGGGGAACAGAGTAATTTCCTCCCCAGAACCTGTTCTGGATCATATTGATGGGCATTTTCCAGTTGCCTTGTCTCAGTCTAGTTTTCTGTTCTTCATCAGTGGCAGGCTCTGTAGAACTCTACACGATCCAATCCAAGGACATGAGGGATGTCATTTAAGGAGAGAGAGAGACAGCTTTGTCCCTGGCCTCTCACCTTCCTGGGGGAAGACATGTCTCAAGAAATGGGCAGAGCTGGGGTCATGGCTACAGTACATAAGAGAAAACCTCGTGGAGAAGATAAGGCATCCAAGAGTAGGGGTAGTGAAATGAAGGTTTCACATCATTGCCTTAAGTAGATCTATTGATCGTTTTAGTCTGTGTCAGGAAATATGGGCTAAAACGTCTCTCCTTTGTACAGTAATTTCATCATGCATCTCTGAGGACCCCACACTGTCCTTGTTTCAGTCTACCCCCACCTTCTCCAGGTGGGCAAAACAGGAGAAATGTCTCCATCTCACTTTGGTTAAAGCATCTCTGCTTCCAGGGGGGTAAGTGAGTGAGTCATAATCCTGAGAAATAAGCTCTGTGCTCCCTTTACTGGATTTTGGATTGTTGCTTACTTTAATTAAATTTATGTGACCCCAGAACCAGGCTTCTAGGAGTAGCCACTTGAAGCAGAGGAAATATTTAGTCATATTCTTTAACTGCAACCCAAATATAATGGGGGCCAGCTGGTTACTCTACAAAGGGAGTGTCACTCACCGATCCAATCAGGATGATTGATCATCATTCTACCCTGGCTTATCTGCATCTGGGGAGTAGAAGTCTTAGAATATAAGTGTTTGTCTCAGGAATTCCCTGGTGGTCCAGTGGTTAAGAACTCAGCACTTTCACTGCTGGGGTGCAGGTTCAAACCCTGGTTGGGGAGCTGAGGTCCCACAAGCTGTCCAGGATCTAAAGAAATAAGATCTTGTTCTTTTCTTTAGCTTTGCACCTGCCAATTCACCACACATAGCTTGACTGTAAAAGAAGTGTTTACAAGGTAGAGGGTGTTTGCAAGATGTTTACAAGGTTAAGTCGGCTATGATAAAGTGGTTTTCTGTAATGCAAATGCTTTGCCACACTCTGCCTGTTTCCTCTGTTACCTGTCCTAATTGCCTCTGAACAGATCATAGGTTGAAACTGGAAATTAATTCCTTCTCCCAGGCAGCTTGGGAACTAGTCACTCTATTTCTTATAGTTTGGTATAAGATAGTCCAGGAAGCCAAGCAAAGCCAAGCTATAAAAGTCTTTGGGGACAAGAGAGCATCTTAAGTAGGATCTAGAGAAAGAGAAAGTATTAGTTGCTCAGTTGTGTCTGACTCTTTGCAACCTGATGGACTGTAGGCCACCAGGTTCTCTGTCCATGGGATTCTCCAGGCAGGAATACTGGAGTGGGTAGCCATCCCTTCTCTAGGGGATCTTCCTGACCCAGGGATTGAACCCAGGTCCCCAGGATTGCAGGCAGATTCTTTACCATCTGATAGGATTTAAAGAAAACTCACCCTTAAATGACCTTCTGTAACTTTCAAGTTCTGGTTCCGCCTCTCTCCTTAATTATACCCTCCCCTCCTCCCCCACCCTCCCACTGAGCCATGCAAAGTGACTGACTCTGAGCAATGACTCGAGTCAAAGTGCCTTGGTTCAGATTCAAAGTGCCTTGGTTCAGATCCTAACTTCACAGACCGTGTGACCTCAGCAAGTGCCTGCCCGTCCTCTGCCTCACTATCTTCATCTGTAAAATGGGATAATGACAGTAACTGGTTCATCAGGTTGCTGTGCATATAAATGAGCTAATACCCGTGAAGTGCTTGGAACCATGCCTGGCATGTAGTCAACAGTATACAAGTGTTGATTTCAAGCTATAGCTGCTTACTGTCTGACTTTTGGAGACCAAAAGTCTTACTGATAACTGTGCAAGTTACTTCTCCCAAATTCAAAGCCGTGCTTTAGACTGCGGTCTTCACAGCCGGGCTCAGACACACCTGGTTAGTAACTTTCAGCCTTACAGAGAATGTTCTGCCTAAAGAATCACTTGAATCCCCTTTTGAATCAGTTGCCATAAATCTTTTAAAGCTATTTCTGCTGCCTTCTGAGGTATGTTTCCTCAATGTGGATTCAATTCTGTTTTGAGAAGAATACTTTTCTGTTCCGCTAAATGTAGAGACCCTTGTATTTGCATAACACTCCTGCCTGGCAGTCTGCTATTCCTGACCCCAACATCGATTTTTCCTTTCTGACTCAGTAGTATGGTTCCCTTTTTGGCTGAGCATCCTGTAACTCAGAATAAAACTATTTCCCAGGTTGTCAGATCACTGAATTCTGGTGTCTGAATCATGTGTGTATTCATTTCCCATCACAGCTGCAACAAATAGAAATTTGGTGGCTTAAGACAGTACAGTGCAAATGTATTATAGTGCGGAGGTCAGGAACCTGAAGTGGGTCTTACAGGAGTAAAGGTGTTAGCAGAACTATGTTCCTTCGGAAACTCTAGGGGAGAATCTGTGTCCATACCCTTTCCAGCTTCTGGAGGTTGCCTGCATTCCTTGGCTCATGGTCCTTTCCTCTGTTTTCAAAGCCAGCAGCTGACAAGCACTCTCTCCTCCCCAACTCCTCTCTCTTTCCATCCTTCCCCAGGCACTCCTTTGAATACATACTCATGTGCGAGCCCACCCATACCTCTGCTTCTGGCATCGCATCACCTTCTCTCTGATAGTCCTATCTCTCTCTTACAAAGAGCCTTATGAGTGCATTGGTCCCACCCAGATAATCTAGGATAATTTCTCATCTTGAGGCCCTTAATCTCATCTGCAAAGTCCTTTTTGCCGTGTAAGGTAGATAGTCACAGTTCTGGAGACTAGGACATGGACATCTCTGGGGAGCCGTTATTCTGTGTATCTCAATGTGTGAACAGAAAAAGGGGCTTCCAGGAAATGTGCTTAATGGGAGGGGTCTCACTTGGGAAAGGCACTCTTTAGCATTTCTGCTTTTCCTTCTACCCCCTGCTTGATGCTGAGATGTGATGGCTGGCACTTCAGTAGACATGCTGAAGCATAAGTTGATTTGGGGGATGAAAACCAAGCACTTGGAGAGTGGACAAGACATGTTAAAGTGCAGATTCCTGAGGATCCTATGGAGCCACCTCCAGACTTCTTTTACCAAATATACTTCCATCTTGTTTAAGCCACTGTTGTTTTGCTTGTTTGTTTTTTGGAATGTAGAGCTGAACATAGTCCCAATTCCTCAAAATTATACACGACTCTCTCCTTAATGAACTCCAAGTCTGGGTCTCTCAATCTGCTACCCTCCCAACAGCATGGATATGACCATTGTTGAGAAAATATTTTAATAAAACAGACAGTGTCTTTTATCATGTTATTTGATCAGACACCAGCCTTTTTAGTTCAGTCTGTATGCTGAACCATACAACCTCAATAGTTGCCAATGAAGCAACTGACAAGGGATTAATCTCCAAAATAAACTAATAGCTCAAGCAGCTCAATATTAAAAAAAAAATGACACAATCAAAAAATAGGGGGAAGATCTAAATACACATTCTTCCAAAGAAGACACAGATGGCCAACAAACCTGAAAAGATGCTCAGCATCACGAACTGTTACAGAAATGCAAATCAAAACTACAGTGAGGTATCACCTCATCAAAAAATCTACAAACAGTAAATGCTGGAAAGGGTGTGGAGGAAAGGGAACCTTCCTACACTGTTGGTGGAAATGTAAATGGTTCACTATGGAGAACAGTATACTCAAAAACAGAATACTCAAAAACAAAAATAGAACTGCCCTATGACCCAGCCACTCCTGGGCACATACCCAAAGAAAACCATCATTCAAAAAGATAGCACTCATCCCAGTGTTCACTGCAGCACCCAATAGCCAGGACGTGGAAGCAACCTGAGTATCCATCAGCAGAGGAATGGATAAAGAAGATGTGGTACAAATGTACAATGGACCATTGCTCAGTCAAAAAATAGAATGAAACTGTGCAATTTGCAAAGACATGGATGGGCCTAGAAACTGTCCTATAGAGTGAAATGAGTCAGAAAGAGAAAAACAGGCATCGTAGAATTTGGCTTATATGTGGAATCTAGAAAAATGGTACAGATAAACTTACTTGCAGAGCAAAAATAGAGACACAGATGTACAGAACTGAAAGATTGGGATTGATACATGCACTACTACGTATAAAATCGATAGCTGATGAGAACACACGGTGTAGCACAGGGAACTCTACACAGTGCTCTGTGGTGAACTAAATGGGAAGGAAATGGAAAAAGGGGGGATACATGTATACATAGAACTGATTCACTTTGCTGTACAGCAGAAACTAAGACAATGTTGTAAAGCAACCATATGCCTGTAAAAATTAATTTTAAAATCTTTTCTTTATTTTTTTGGTTTGTTTTCTATGTATTATTTGTGTGAAAAGTATTATAAGCCCATTACAGTACAATTGGGTATCTAGGCTAACTTTGTTGGACTTATGAACAAACTGGATTTATGAACGCACTCTTGGAACGGAACTCATTTGTATGTCAAGAACTTACTGTACAAGGTTTCTCAGTTTAAAACATTCCTAACATGTTCTCTGAACAAAAGTTAGCTTCTCTTGGTCTGGAGCTGATGGAAACGAAATGAGGCTTGTTCATTAGAAAGACAGCATCCCTCCCCAGAGTCTGTAACCCCAGGTGGGATGTGAAGCTTGACATCGCTCCCAGGCTGTGTTCACCTAGTAGAGCTCAGCCACGGGCCAGCTCCAGAGCCCCCACAAGATGCTTTCAGGGAATTTAGTGACAGAAAAGCCAGAAAGCAAGCTTTTAATCTTAGTTATAAATCAGAAGAGAACACAGAAACCCTTAGCTGTTTCTTTGGCTTGGGTGCTGGGCATGCTGTCAGGTGCTGGACATAGTGGGGAGTGCCGATATTTCCCTGAATCATGACGTGAGCAGGAAAGGGAGGTGGCTGGAAGGGCGGGTTCCAAGAGTTGCTGGCGGAGGGTCCACAGTTGGAGCTCATTTATCCTGCTGTCTCCCGAGGAAGAGGATGCATCACTGGATAAGTCACATAAGAGAGAAGCCCAGGTGCTCAGGGTAACAGAAGGCATTCCAGAGCAAGGAAGGGCAGGCTTGGGTCCCCAGCCAGCTATGCCAAGGCCAGGCCCAGGGTTTGGTTCCAAAGCCCTCTCTTCTCTGTCTACGTGTTCTCCTCCGGTGATCTCACCCAGCCTCCCTTCTTGAGGTACATTCTACCCACCAGTGACACCCAAATAAAAATCCCAGGCCTGCTCTGTCCCTGAAAACTCAGCCTCCTATGTCCACTGGCAGACTCAGCATTGCCACTTGGATGGCTGCCATATACATCTGATTCAGACAAAATGTGGCCAATAATAAACCCAGGTGTCCTCCCCAATCTGCTTCCCCACCTCAGGTAGGCTAAGCTCCACCTGCATCCAATTAGTCAAGCTAGAAACCAGAAGTCAAGCCTGACTCCTCTTATTCCCTTACTCCGGGTAAAGGAATTCAAGGGGACCAGGAGCCCTGCTTCCAAAACAGACCCAGGCCCCATTTTGCTCCTCTCCATCTCCTTGCCACCAGGGAGCCCAGCCTGTGTTAGATTTCTTCTTGAAACCATGAAAAATGGCTGCTGGCTGGTATCCTGCTTCTCTTGTCCCTCTGCAATCCCTTCTCCACGCAGCAGCCAAAGCATCCTTTAAAAATGCACAGACCCCCTCCCCTACTCCAGCCTTCCAGAGACTTCCAAGGGGTGCAGCCCCTCCGTCTCCTGTCACATCTCCAGTTGCCTGCACCTTTCTTCTTCTTGTTCCCACCTCACTGCCCTTCATCCAGATGCATCATCTTCCTGCTCTCAGGCCTCCATGTAAATGTCACCTCACCCGCCTCCCAGTCTTCACAGCACCCAGGCCCCTCATTATCGTATTTTTTTCTTACCTAAATGCCCGAAGCAGAAAAGGAGTTAGGGATTTCAGAAGGAAAGACTGGGGCAGGGAAGGTGGGCAGTGTGGCTCGACTACCACCAGCTTCCCCATGGACTGAGCCCATTTTCTTGCTGACAACTTATTATCCAGGGCCCTCGCCAGCCCTCAACAGGGTCAGGACACACAGGCCTCTGACCAGCTCCTATCACTCCTGCCACTACTTCTGTTTCATGGTCATCAACACCCACCTCCCCCCGCCCCAGACAGCCCCTCTCTCAGTGCTGAGGACTCAAGGCTGTCCTTCAGGGGAAAGTCAAGGGGGAGTAGTTCTTGGATGCAAGATGGCAGTAGATCCCAGAGAAGCCCAAGGCTACACCCTTCCCTAAAAGATGACGGGGAGTACAAACAATGGAGGTATCCTGCACACGAGTCTCTCTGGGTTTGGGGTGCCTTGCTGAAGGCCGCTGAGCAGCGATCTGGGATGGTGACCAGCAGCAGAGGTGTGAGGGATGCAGGCTGACCCAACAGCACATCACTTCCTGAGGTCAACTGCAGGAAGGGATCAGGGCACCACAGGCAATGGCCATGAGGCCCAGGTTGAGAGATGGGTGGGGAGAAAGGCCAGCATCCTGATGCCAGGAAAGCATGAGCTCATTCCCTGGCAGTTCTGACATCATCTCCCTGCAGCTCTTTAGTTCTTTCGTGATTCACACATGACTCTCGGCCACTGGTGACTGGCTCAGTGCTTCGTATATAAGTGATGCCCGAGCATGCTGTGACTTTTGCCCTCCAAGACTCTGTTCCCTTTCACAGAGACTTGCTGTTCCAGCCTGCATATAAATGCTAGCTGTCACATGGTACTGTTGATGTGATTGCTTTGGATGGCTTTGTTCTTGGCTCTACATCCAATACTCTCCTCCTTTATCTTTTCTGTTTCTCACTGATGCTAAGCACCTCCTTCTCTGTGAACTGTCTCCTGAAATTGGGTGGGCTGGAATTACACACTCTGTCTGTAGCCCATGAACACTCCCCACCAACACTCTAGTCCAGCCCTTGTAGCCCACGTGTGCACTTTTTTGTTTAAGAACAGAGCCATCTTCTTAATCACTGCAGGTAAAGGAACAAGAGTGGTCCAATCAGTAGGAATAGCAATAATAATAATGATGATGATGAAATCAGCCCATGCTGATCATTTCCTCTGTGCTGAAGGACACAAAGTTGAAGCTTTTACAGGAATTATCCCATGCCTCCCTCTCAGACAGTGCTTTTATCATATCCTAGAGAAACTGAAGCCTAGCAAGAGTACGGCACATCCCCAAGGTCGCAGAGCTGCTGGGAGGGGGAACCCAGACTCAGACACGGGATTCGGATTCATGGCCCACGGTGGTGGTAGATGCCAGGATAAGGGCTTGGCTGTAGCTGGGATGGAGGAGAGATCTTGGGGTTCCTTGGGGTTCTGTTTTGCCTCAGGAACTGGAAATTGGACTGGGAATGGATCTTCTACTGATGGAGAAGGTCCCAGACCAGTTTTTAAAAGGATGGACTCATGCATCTGAATGAAACAGAGAAGCTTGAAAGATGGAAATTAGAGCCAGCTCTGAACTGTCTAGGCCTGCAACACAGGCTGGGGGAGGAGCCAGGAGGAAGGCTTGATTCCACCTAAGGCTCGCTGCCCAGGAGATGAGCTCCAGGCCAGACTCCACTCTGGGAAGATGAAGGTGTGCATCAGGTGTAAGCAGAAAGGAACCAGAACTACCCATGGATCAGGGTGGCCACCTCCATTTCCTCATTTAAATACTCATAACACAGTCTGGGGTAGATCCTCTGATGGACCCATTTTGCAAGTGGGTAAACTGGGTGTCAAGGTGGTTGAATAATTCATCCAAGGTGATCAGCTAGCAAGGGGCAGAATCAGGATATGAACCCAGATCTGTCTGATGACAAAAACCAACAGGGACCCAGGAAGCCAGAGCTGCAGGGCCCCAGAGCTAAAATGAGTGAAACACGGATTCAGCTTTTGCCCAGGCACCTATGTGTCCCAGACTCCGCTTGAAATCTGATCTGCTCACACTCCCTGCTGAGCACACCTTGCCCTTCCCAAGGTGGTGGCAGGTGTCCAGCAGCACTTTGCAGACTTAAGCCTTAGAGCGTGCTGTGGAAGCGCGTCAGCATTATTCCCAAACAGTGCAGTTAGCCGGATCGGATTCCAGGTAAAGTGATTGCAGCCTGCACACCTGGGCATTACAAAGACTGCCTCTCCTGCTCCCTTCCAGAAGCCTTACCCTCTCAGATTAATTTCAATATTCTCGAACCCCATTTCAGGTTCAAAGGTGCACAGATGAGGTAACCAGCAGACAACCCCGGCCCTGACTCCGTCCAGCCTGGGACCCCTCCACCCCTCCTGGAAAGGAGCCACAGTCCCCAGAACATTTGTCACGTTCTCCAATGCGGCTAGTGGACACCTGGCACTAGCTCACTTCTCCCCCAAAGCCTCAAATCTGCTTGTCTGTTTTTCATTTCTGCCTTTGGATGGGGCGGAAGGCGGCAGCCACCCTCAGGGAGCAGGGGCTACCCCCTACAGAGGCCGAGATCCGCAGTCTCCCTGTGCGAAGTGCATCCGTGTAGCATAGCCAGCCTCCCCTTTAATAAGCTGATCGTTGAGCTAAATCCCGGGTGTGCGCCTCCTCGCCTTGGACGCTTTTGATTGACAAAACTAATCTCTCCTCCACCCCCACGTCTGCCGCCGCCCGCATCCTCTTGCAAATCATGTACTCGGCGGGTGACAATTAGATAGAAGACTTGGGATTCGGACGCAGAGGGTTATGAGGTTATGAATCAATGGTGGGGGCCCCGGGTGAGATAACAAACCGGGGGGAGCCGGGCTCAGACACCTCACCACAACCCTCAGAGCTTCCCAGTTGATTTATGAGTTGGTAATAACCTCGCCCGGTCTCCTGCCCCCTATTATTTTTCATAATGCATGGGAAGCAAGCGGGGAAGCGCGGTCTGAGCGGGGGCGGGGGCAGGCAGGAGAAGGCCCACCAGGGGGTTCCCCGTGGCTGGCTGTCTTTCCCGCTGTGGGTCGCTGTGGGGCGCAGTTGCCACGTGCCCATGGAGGTGGGCAGGCCTATGTGCCTGACCTGGAAAGAAGACCCCAGGGAGGTGGGCCCGGCCCGCCCTGGTTTAGGGCTGAAGAAGGCAGTGATGCTTGAGTACAGCCGGTTCAAAATGATCAGTCTGTGTGTCTGGATTTAATTGCTCCTAACTGTTCAAGTCAGACTGACACAAAAGCCTCCTGTTAAGAAGGGAGAATCAGCGCCGATTTGAAGTGGGTCTCAAGCAGTTTGAACTCCGCAGGCAGAGAGCCACGGGGGCCAGCGAAGAGGCAGGAGAGAGGAGGGAGGAGAGGGTCTTTCGACTTGAGAGGAGCGTTGAAGACCACTTTTCCTTCTACTTGTTGTCCTCTTTCAGTTGTCAGCCAGGGTTGAATGAGGAGAAGGGGGCAGTTCAGATTACTGCCTATTTTTTTTTAATTGAAGTATAGCTGATTTACAATGTTGTGTTAATTTCAGGTATACAGCAAAGTGATTCGGTTATACATATATGTATATGAATAGGTATCTATGTTCTTTTTCTTGTCCTTTTCCGACTCATTAGAAAAGACCCTGATGAGAGATTGAGGGCAGGAGAAAGGGGTAACAGAGGGTGAAATGCTTGGATGGCATCACAGACTCAATGGACATGAGTTTGAGCAAACTGGGAAATAGTGAAGGACAGGGAAGCCTGATGTGCTGCAGTCCGAGGGGTCGCTAAGAGTGGGACAGGATCTAATGACTTAACAACAATTATAGTTTATTCCAAGATACTGAATATAGTTCCCTGTGCTAGGCAGCCATCCTGGTTGTTTATCTATTTACCTAATGTTTTTTTAAAGTGTTCATTGAGACTTCTTTTTACAAGGAGAAATGTGGTTTTTGAAAGCAAATGTCAATGGATGAAAAACCTTGAACTTCCCTCTAAAGCAGTAGTTCCAAAATGCCCAATACCACAATTGGTGCTGGCCTGTGATGAGGTTTTCATGTGTCACAAAAAACTGATAAAAAATTTTTTTAATGCAATGAATATGTGCAATACGAATGGCTATGTTTTATATGATGCCCATTTGAATGTAACTGTTGATCAATAAGCATTAATTAAACCCCAGCTTCATGACAGGTCTTTGCTTGGTGCCAGAGATGAAAAACTGTAAGAGAGTCCTGCTCGCTCAGAACAATTGTTATGAGGTGAACTGTGTCACCCTCAAAATTTATGTGTCACGGTCCTAACCTCCAAGCCCTTAGAATGTGACCTGATTTGGACACAAGGCTGTTGATGTATAATTCGTTAAGGTGAACTAGTTCAGGTGGGCCCTCATCCACTCTGTCCTTAGAACGAGGAGACAGTGGACACAGGGACACGCACACAGGAAGATGCCCTGTGAAGATGAAGGCAGAGGTGGGGGTGATGCTTCCACAAGACGAACACGCCAAAGACTGCCAGCAAACCTCCAGAAGTAAAGGGAGAGACTGACACAGCTTCTCCCCACAGCCCTCAGATAAGCCCACTCTGAGAGACGATACATTTCTGTGATTGAAGCTGCTCTGTTTGTGGTGCTTTGTTAGGCAGTCCCAGGAAACGGATACAGGGGGGAAGCAGACACTGACCAAATCATCACATCGTGGGTGTCTAGTTCCAAACCGAGATGAGTGCTCCTAGAGAAGGTACTCCCTGACCTGGAAAATGTCCTCTGAGGAGCAAGGCTACAAAAGCTGCTGGAGGGGGTCCCCCGCCCCCCGGCTCCATGAGGCCTTACTAGCCTCATAAAGCTTGCCTGCTGCAACTCCCTCCCCTTCTGTCCATCAAGAAAACCCTTCCTAAAAAGCATCAGAAGACGTTTGAGGTTCTCTGAGGCCTGAAATGAAAAAGCAGGCCGATAACAGGAAGTTCAAGTTGCTGCTGCTTCTCTGAGCCATGCCGATGACTTGGTGAGACACTTGGCTCCAATGTGAGTATAAAACACAGACTGCCTCCATGGCTCACATGTGTTATGCTTATTACATTCCCGGCACTGTGCCGGCATTGCACATTCAGCGTCTCCTTTAACCCCAGAGCCTACGCATCAGGTCCTTTTTATTATTGTCCTCATTTTCATATGAGAAAAAAATGAGGGCACAGAGCAGATAGGTGACCTAATAAGAAATTTCAGCAAAACCACAGGCCAGGCTTTTGGTGAGGGTTTCTCTTGTTTCATCATGGAAGCCGGCAGAATTTCCCCCAGTTAACCCACGAGTATGGAGATTGGAGGGGGTGGTGGTTAAGGCACCTGCCCAGGGTCATACAATTTGGAAATGATGTGCCATGAGTGGAACTCAAGTCTGCCCAACTTTACAAGCAATGTGCTTTATTGCTTCATATGCTTTGAAAGCAAGTGTGTATCTGTTAAATGTGTCACCATTTCCCTTGGAAAAATCAAACCCGTTGATCAAACACTACCTCTCAAAAATGCCTCTAGACTTTATCACGCTAGTCCTCCTACCGGTATTTCCTTCTCTCTTACTGCCAGCTATTCACTGTGGCCACCCAGCAAAGCCCAGTTAAATGTTTCCTCTTAAGCTTTCTCTGATAGCTAAGTGTTATATTTTATTGTGTTTTAACTAGCTCATAAAAGAATGGCCTAAAACTGTAAAAGCTTCTCTACTTATCGTGAAGTCACTCGGTCGTGTCCAACTCTTTGTGATCCCCTGGACTGTAGCCCACCAGGCTCCTGCATCCATGGGACTTTCCAGGCAAGAATACTGGAGTGGGTTGCCATTTCCTTCTCCAGGAGATCTTCCTGACCCAGGGATTGAACCCGGGTCTCCTGCATCATAGGCAGATGGTTTACCGTCTGAGCCACCAGGGAAGTCTCCACTTAATAGAGTGTCCTGCAATTCATCTGCAAAATGGAGATAATAATCTATTTACATCATGGAATTATTATGGCACTGGTGGTAAAAGAACCTGTCTGCCAATACAGGAGACATAAGAGAGGCAGGTTCGATCCCTGGATCAAGAAGATCCCCTGAAGGAGGGCATGGCAACCTACTCCAGTATTCTTGCCTGGAGAATCCCATGAAGAGAGGAGCCTGGTAGGCTTACAGTTCAAAGAGTTGCAAAGAGTCAGACACAACTAAAGCGACTTAGCGTGTGTGCAGTATTATAGTAGAATCATTCCAAAACTTCAAATAGAGAAATTACTCAATGTATTATTAGCTTAAAAGCTAAAGTGGTAATTATTATTATGACTAAACTAGTGTCTCTGCTTCAGGAGGGAAGTTGAATACAGAAGATAACTTTTCCTGTTGTTCTGTGTACTACTTGGAAAGTTATTCAGAGATAAGAGGGGCAGAACAGTGTAGTAGATATAATATTAGACATGAGCTATTCTGGATTCCAGACTGGGCTGCATTAGGTACTAGCATGTGACCTGGGGCCTCTCTGGATCTAATCTTTAAAATGGGTGTGAGTTACTATATTTTACATATTGTCAAGGGGACATATGACAACAGGGTTGTGTCTAGTGCTAGCCTAGTACACAGTGAACACTAGGGATAGTCCTCCTTCTGGGTGGATGCTGGCCTGCACTTGGCACCTGCATGCATGATGAGATGGCCTAGAGCTGCGTTCTTCACTCAAAGGAGCAGCTGAGACCTTGGCGGTTTCATGAAACTCCAACAGAGGATGGAGTCACAACCTTGCCTAAGGTGTACCATCTTATCCTTGGTTGGGCTCCAGAAAAAATAGTTTGCTCAAATGGAAGTGTCTTTCCCCAATGGGCAGGACTGATGAGTAAGTTGTTAATTGCTTCAGTTACCAGAACCATGATATACAAGCTACCAAGGTGCAGGTAACTTGAAATTTGCAGGTGACTGGAACCAGTCTTTTGTCAAGTTTGCATAGTCTAATTTGGGTTCAGATTGATACAAAACTTTGGGGGAAATGAAAGAAGTGTGTCATGGTAGGATCTGCTTGGGTTCTGATTTATTTCAGAAGAAGTTCCTGGTATCCCTTATTCTTTGGGGGAGCTTAAAACACCTGAGGCCGAGCCCAGAATAGAATGCTTTTATAATAGGGATCTCCCCGACACCAGAAATATAACTCTCTAAAGTCTTGGAAAGTCTTACTAGCTTACTCAAATCCAGTTTATATTGATCTAGACTTAATATGACTTGGGAGGAGGTCACTGAGTCTCACTCTACCCAACTAAGTAAGTAAACAAATGCCAGGGAGGAGGGGGGCACCCTTAGTCCGGCCCCGTTAGAGTCTACAGAAGGCCACTCTGAGACTCAGGCCCAGCCAGATGGCCAGGGAGCCACTGATCAGAGGCCCATGACAAGCCTCCTGCTCTCTACCCCTCAGGAAGTGGACAGATTTGCAAGTCCTATCTTCATTCCTCTGCCCTTTCCTCATGTGCATGCTTGGTTGCTCAGTCATGTCCCACTCTGTACTCCATGGACTATAACCCACCAGGCTCCTCCGTCCATGGGATTCTCCAGGCAAGAATACTGGAGTGGGTTGCCATTTCCTCCTCCAGGGGATCTTCCTGACCCAGGGATTGAACCTGCATCTCTTGCATCTCCTGCTTCTCCTGCATTGGCAGGTGGATTCTTTACCAGTGAGCCGCCTGGGAAGTCCTGGAGAGCAGCGAAAGTGCCAGGCCTGGGGCAGCAGGAGGCTGTGCTCCAGACCTGCTCCATTTGGGACTGCAGCTTGACAAAGATAAGAAACAGAATCCAGTAGTAGTAACAAAAGGCAATCATCAGTTTTGGATAGAATAGAAAAATAATCTGCTTTGATTTCTTATTAGAATAAGAAGGGAAGAATGATTGGGAGAAGGGGAAAAGAAGGAAGAAAGGGAAGAGAAAAGAGAAGAATAAAAATGCTTTCTCCTGATAATGGTTTGGACTATTTTCGCCTGATTCTACAGTGTAACAATTGTAGCCATCTTAAAGGACATAATATTATGACAGGTTTCCCTTCCTTGTTCCTGCGGCTGAATCTGCCACAAGGCTGAGGCTGGCCCTTCCTGGATTAGCCTGGCGAAGCAATAACCCATGCCCATGAGGATGAGACCGTCCGCAGCCCCGGGCATCCCTGTGTGTGCTCAGGTCCACCAAGCAGGGCCCACGGGTGTTGAGATGGCAGTGGGGTGTGTGCTGCTGCAGACTGAGGGTGGTGGCCTAGACAGCCAGGGGAAGCAGCTCGGCCCCACGGGGGCCTGAGGACGGTCACCCGGCTCCCCGCATGAGACAGTGATGATCACGGTGGCTGCGCCAGTGACAAGAAACCCAGCTCTGTGGTCCCCGCAGTGCTGAGGGAGGAGGCTGGGGGCTTATGTGACTTTCCTTTCTTTACCAAAATTGTGCTTACATGTGGTTCTTGAGCTCTGTGAATGCAAACCGGAGCCTGGTGGACAATTAGGCCGGACATGAGTGCAGAAAGCCAAAGTGGGGCAGAAACCCAGACAATGGTGCCGAAGGCCCGGGTCGGGTGGGGTGGGGGGAGCGGATATGATAGCAAGGAAGGGGTTTCAATGTGAATGAATACTAATTAGTGACATGGATATTAATGATGACAGTAATTAGCAGGGGAAAGGAAGGGCTGTCATTGTCCCAGGGTGAGTAATCAATCTTGGCAGGTGATAAATAATGGTTCAGCAAGCTCAGCAGAAAGATAATCCTCCTGCCCGGGGGAGAGCTGTTGCTGATGCTGGAAACCTCTCCGTTTCTAAGCAACCCACATACAAAAAAAGGACTATTTTTCTTTTGAGGGAAAAACAGGTTAGAGTCTCCCCCCACCCCACCCCCAACTTGGGATTACAGTTCTCATTTGATTTCTGCTTTGTTCTTCATTTCCGAGGACAAATGTTGAACTTGTACAATGTGGAGGAAGTGGACACACAGACATATATACTCACTCTTTCTCTCAAAGAACATGAATGAATGGGAGTGTTTTCGATCCAAAGTTTAGCTCATAGATGCCATCCAGGAGCAAGAGTGGGGCAATCTTAGAAGTCCTGCTTTTGAGGTTGAAATGTGGGGGACTTGCAGGGCTGTGTCATTGGAGGCTGGTCCTGGGTGGGTAGGGTGGTACACAAAGAACCAGACAGTCTACTCTGCAAGATTCCTTCTCCTTCCAGAGAGCAACAAAATGTCTAGCACTCGGGCCTGTTCTGGTCTCACTTCTTACCCCGAGTCAAATTTCTGAGCAACTTTACTTTTGGAAAAAGGGAACTATTTGTTCAACCCCTCCGCTGGTTCTCTGATGTTTCAGCTGGGCGTCGATCCGAGGAGAGCTGATGGCAGGCCCTCCCCCCCACCACACGGCTCAGACCCATGACAAGACTCAGGTCTCTGGAAACACTGCCCCTTTCAGACTCTTTTCCATCTAACATTCCATACTGAGGTGATGAAGTGGATACCTTTGAAGATCTTCACTGGTTTAAAGTGAGATATGGGAATGACAATGGTAGATTGTCCAGAAGTTCAGAACCTCCCAGAAAATTGGACTCCTCTACCCCCACATGAGGGCTTCCCTTGTGGCTTAGAAGGTAAAGAAACTGCCTGCAATGTGGGAGACCCAGGTTTGATCCCTGGGTCGGGAAGATCCCCTGGAGAAGGAAATGGCAACCCACTCCAGTACTCTTGCCTGGAGAATTCCATGGACAGAGGAGCCTGGTGGTCTATGTCTACCATCCATGGGGTCACCAAGAGTGGGGCACGACTTAGCAACTGCCCTTTCACTTTCACCCCCACATGAACTGCACTTTCCTGAGAACACTGGTCCTAGGTGCCGCGTTTAAAGGGAGGCAAACAAAAGCAATTGTATTCAGAGAATATTGACCACAAAGGTGAGAATCCCCAAATCGTATCATGGGAAGAAAGAGCTGAAGAATCCAGGCATGTTTCACCTGGAGCAGGGGACATTCTAGGATAGCATTGCTGATACACTAAGTGTACTGACCATATAACTGAAGGGCTGTCTCACAGAGTGAGAGGTCTGAGTTCTTCTCTCTATCATCAGAGGGCAAAACTAAGACCAAAGAGAGGAATTCAGAGAAGGGCCAATTTCAGTTCAGAGAAACTGAAGATGATTCAACTGCGATAGGCTTGCCAGGAAGGAATTTGTGAGTTTCCAGGCACTTGGGGTTTGTTGGTTTGCTTTTTTTTTTTTTTTAATGAAAATTAGAACGCCTCTTATCCAGGGTATTGTGGATGATGCTTGGCTAGGGTTGGAGTAGATATGTTTTAAAAGTCCCTTCTGATTCTTAAGATTTACATTAGTTAAGGTAAATAGACACTAAAACAGATAACTCTTAAATGCCTGGGTTTCAATATCACGAGTTTATTTTTCAATCAGGTCAGAGCCCCAAATGGGCATCAATCTTCATGTCTGTTCAGGATCCCAGACTCCTTCCACATTGTGGCTCTGCCCTCTCTCCCTTCATCCAGTAGATGGGGATGTGGAGGGACACACAGGACATTTTTATGGTCCAAGTCTGAAAATGGCATATGTCATTTCCACCCACATTCTCTTGTCAGAACTCAATCCACACCCAACTGCAGGAAGGTCTGGAAGTGTAATCTAGTTGTTGCCCAGGGGATGGAGGACAGAGGTTTAGATGAACACATAGAAGTGTCTCCCACAGACACAGGGGCTTATTCATTCAGGATAAGCCCAGGCCAGAAGAAATTAGAGATTTATATTTTTCAAGAACCTGTGTGGTCATCTGTGTTGGGAAGCCCTTGTCAGGTGGGGATGGGGAGCTAAAAGAAGTCCCCTCCCTCAGGAAATGTTCAGGGGAGCAGGAGTGATAAAACGTCTTCTAGCCTGTCATCAAAATATGTATCCCCAGGAAGTCCCCTCCTGAAGCTCCCTAGGAATGTGGACACAAGATCATCTGAGTCATCAGACGTGGACTTTTTTGAGGAAAAGAATGGGATTGTGACTATGGAAGCATACCAATGGGTGGAAAGAGCTGGTTAGGATGGAAAAGTATCAGTATTATCTAGCTCTCTAGGTGTGTGTTAATTGGACCTAGGGATCTCCTGGGTAACCATGTTTCCTCTGGCACAGAATTAAGCATCCGTGAGGTCTTCAATTGAAATTGCTTTTCCGTTGCAGGTACGGACATTGTACAGTGGCTTATGAAGAACCTTTCCATCGAGGACCCAGGTACTTGGCCCTCAACCTTGTCTTGACCCACAAAATATTAGTGAACAAACCATACCCAATTTCCAAACCAGTTTCTCCTACCCTCCTGAGAACTGGGCTTATACAAGTGAATTCCAAGATGTGGAATCACTCCATTTACAAACAGAATTAATTTATTTCCTCCACTGAGTTTCTGCTTTAAATTTAAATTACCCTTGGAGGAAATGAGCAACCATTTAGAATGCCAAAGAGCCTGATACAATAACGTGGACTCTGGTTAGCCACAGCAATTAAAGATAAGTTGTAGCACTGTCACGGAACAGCCTTCTAGAGCCAGCTCTTAAAATTAGATTGCCTGAGCCACAATTAAGAGGTTTAATTATTTGCTAAGACTCCTTCTGTTCTCTGCTTCTGCAAGAAGTGAAGGAGTGATTTTTTTTCAACTTTAATTGTGCAATGCAATTAGGAAAACCTCACCAGAAAAACAACAGCAAACCCTGGCCAATGAAGGAGTTTTCAAATCTGTGCTCCCACCAGCAAAAAAGCAATAAAATTGATTTTTAAAGCATAATTAGAAAATGGAGGTTGGGGGGGAGGTGGGGGGGTTCCAGGAAAAGAAATAAAATTCGAGGTAAGTAAACTTTTCTGAAGTTGTTATACATTCCCAATCTTAACTAAGTATTCTGATGCCTGAAAGTCACATTTACAAGCACCCACTAATGTATTCTGATGTTCTTGGGGATTAGATCTACTTGCCTCAAATTAAATGGCCTTCAATTACTCTGCTTTTTGAAGATATTTTTCAATTGCCCAGTCTAGGTGTCTGACCTTTAGCTGTGATTCCTTACTGGAGTCACTATGACAGCTCAAGCATTTCTGCATTTTAATCTGATGCTCTTAATATTAATAGACTGTTTTTTAGTAATTTTTAGTTAGTTTTTGGGCAGTGGAGAGCTATGCTCAGTCTTTGTTGCTAAGAGGGCTTTTTTTCTCTAGTTGTGGGGTGCAGGCTTCTCATTGTGGTGGCTTCTCTTGTTGCAGCTTCCAGGCTCTAGAACACAGGCTCAGGAGTTGTGGCATATAGGCTTAGTTGCTCCTTGTCACATGGGATCTTCCTGGGCCAAGACTTAAACTCATGTGTCCTGCAGTGGCAGGCAGACTCTGCCACTGAGCCGTAAGGCTCGGGAAGCCCTTAATAGACCATTGACAATGGAAGTGAAAGTGTTATTCACTCAACTGTGTCCAACTCTTTTCAACCCCATGAACTGTAGCCCACCAGGCTCCTCTGTCCGTAGAATTCTCCAGGCATTAATCCTGGCGTGGGTTGCCATTCCCTTCTCCAGGGGATCTTCCTGATCCAGCGATCAAACTCATGTCTCTTGCATTGCAGGCAGATTCTTTACCATTTGAGCCACCAGGGAAGCCCAATTTATAATTTACATAGAATTCAATTAAACATAGTTGCCAGAAACCTGAGTGCCAGAAAAGTAGGTCGTGAACAGAAGTGACACCTAGTCTTTCTCTCCATCATGACTAGTGACCACTCTCATGTCGAGAGGAAATTCTTAATTCTAGTCAAGTTCGGAAACTGCAAGTGAAAACTATAAATGCTAATCCTTTTAAGGGAAGAACCCATATTGACTACCCTAAGTGTTTGCCTTATGCAGCCTGGACTTCTGATTATCTGCTTCTGAAAACTGGACTGCGTAAGTCTCTACAATATCACAAGTTTATTTTTCAATCAGGTCAGAGCCCCAAATGGGCATCAATCTTCATGTCTGTTCAGGATCCCAGACTCCTTCCACATTGTGGCTCTGCCCTCTCTCCCTTCATCCAGTAGATGGGGATGTGGAGGGACACACAGGACATTTTTATGGTCCAAGTCTGAAAATGGCATATGTCATTTCCACCCACATTCTCTTGTCAGAACTCAATCCACACCCAACTGCAGGAAGGTCTGGAAGTGTAATCTAGTTGTTGCCCAGGGGATGGAGGACAGAGGTTTAGATGAACACATAGAAGTGTCTCCCACAGACACAGGGGCTTATTCATTCAGGATAAGCCCAGGCCAGAAGAAATTAGAGATTTATATTTTTCAAGAACCTGTGTGGTCATCTGTGTTGGGAAGCCCTTGTCAGGTGGGGATGGGGAGCTAAAAGAAGTCCCCTCCCTCAGGACATGATGTAGAGTCACCCTTCTTCATGGTGGGTTTTTTTCTCTTCCAAGAGTACTGTTTTCTTTGCCCTTCTGGCGTAATCATCATATTTCTGACAAGTATTTTATCATTATCTTCAGCGGTAGTAGTAGCAGAAGCAATGGTATATTCTGAGAGCCCTGAACCACCCAGTGGTAGAACATGCTGTAGGAATTCTCTGGTTCTGATAAGCGAAGCTTCTGTGAGAGATCCTGAATGATACAGATCTTATCTCTCATGGTCTGTTATACCTTGATGCCCTTGGGAGGATATCAAGGTCTGGGACCCGTCTGGGCTTCTGAGAAGTAGTTGAGCAGGAGTTAAGGACAATTCACCAGCAGAAATGAGGCCAACCAAGACCCTGGGAAGTCAGGTAGCCAAAGTCCGCCCTCCCTGCCTTCTTCCTTCCCGTCTGCAGCATCTCTAAGCACAAGCCTTTTGAAGAATGAAGTGAGACTCCTAGCTCCAGACTGGTGACATGAAAGTCCCCTTCTTACTGGGTTTTGTTCTTCCTTCTCCAGAGAAAGAGCAGGTGATGAAATTTCCCTTTTCGGCTGGACTCATGGTTCTTGAAGCGTATAGATTTCAGAGCCAAACTGGCCATCACTAAGCAAGTAAAATACAATTACGTTTGTTCCAGTTCTACCAGTGGCAAGTGTATACACTTCTTCCAAAGAAGAATAGCAGATTCTCAATACGCAAAATGACGGGATCATATACAACCTCTTGAAAGTTGTAGCACTGTCATGGAACAGCCTTCTAGAGCCAGCCCTTAAAACTACATTGCCTGAACCACAATGAAGAGGTTTAATTACTTGCTAAAACTCCCCAGAAGTTTGCAAAAAAAGCCAATACAAGTCACTTTAAAAGCTTCAGAACTTATGAAATTAATAATTCCTAGAGACTCCCTGAGTATGTCAATAATTTCTACAGCCAAAAATTAATTTTTATTTGCAAAAATACTTTTATACTTGTGAAAGATTATCATGTGGGCTTCCCAGGTGGCGCTAGTGATAAAGAACCCACCTGCCAATGCAGAAGACATAAGAGATGCAGGTTCAGTCCCTGGGTTGGGAAGATCCCCTGGAAGAGGGCATGGCAACCCACTCTAGTATTCTTGCCTGGAGAATCCCATGGACAGAGGATCCTGGCAGGCTACAGTCCATGGGGTCACAAAGGGTTGGACATGCCTGAAGCAACTTAGCATGCACACATCATGTCTGATAGAACCATCTAAATTTCTTTTT
The DNA here is from genome assembly GCA_007570785.1 of Antilocapra americana. Lineage (NCBI taxonomy): Eukaryota > Metazoa > Chordata > Mammalia > Artiodactyla > Antilocapridae > Antilocapra > Antilocapra americana. Next base: position 2,726,349 of record ML664174.1, on the reverse strand, counting down.
TCTTAGCTCTTCTCAGAGTCGATATAAATTCTTAACTATTCATGAGAATCTACTTATGGCTGGTGCTAAAGCAACAAAACAACAAGTTGTGGCAAAAATATCAAAGCTTGTATTAGGTTGACCTCCCTATGCTACTGCCCAATGCGCTACCTTCTTTTCCTCTAATTCCTCTTTATCCATAAGAGAACAGTAATACCCTCCTCATTGCTGGTGGGATTCTCGTGTCAGGAAATGCAATGTGTGTCTGAAGACTCTGTGGGCTGTATACTCATTGCAGGTGCTGATTTTAAAAAAAGAAAAAACAAGGATGAAACTAAAAATATGACTCAGGGCTGCCAGCACTTACTGAGCACTTATCATGCACTTTACGTGAAGCATCTCACTTATTTACAGACTTCCACACCAGAGCCCATGATCCTAACTGGAAGCTAGACTTTTTTCTGGAAGTCTTGGGGGGTAAACAATATCAGATGCTCAAAGTTGGGATCCACAGGAGTCCCAGACACGTGTGACCTTTTCAACCATTGATATCTCTGCCCAGCCCAGTGCAGTCATTTCAGAAGTTATCAGCCAATCATGCTGTGATTTGGGGGTGATGACAATTGACATGCAGTTACCTTTCTGCTCACCCTACCCCATCCCACTTACACTTTATCTAAGTAGCCCTGCATTCTGACAGTTTTGCAGTAACTTCTCTTTCTTCTGCCCTGTCCCTGCAGTTGAAGCAATACACTTGGGAAGCCTTATAGCTGCCCAGGGCTACGTCTTTCCCATCTCAGACCATGTTCTCACCATGAAGGATGATGGCACCTTTTATCGTTTCCAGGTAGGCCTGCAGCCTCTCCTTTACTTCTCATCATCTGACCTCAGATTAGAACTATCTAGAAAACTGATGGTAGTTAAGGAAGCAACTCCTACCTCCCACCACCTCTGGGAAAGCAAACTTGTCTGTGCTATTTTTTGCCCCCCCCCCACAATAATAGTAAAACGCCCTCGTGGAGAATTTACCATTCATTGGTTGCTTTACATATATCTAATTTATTCTGAAGAACAAACTTTGGGGGGATAAATATCACCCACTTTACAATACAAAAACCAAGGTACCTAGAGAATTAATGGGACATTTAGTCAATCCAGGGGACAGCCTTGATTGGAACCTAGATCAGCCAGATAGCAAAGTCCTTAATCCTTCTGCTATATCATGTTACCTTCTTGGTGTGAAATTTCTACTCACTACCTAGTAACACTTCCCAAACATTTTCCTCTCCTTTTCTCAGATCCTGTCCTACAGTGAATTTGAGCAGAGCATAAGGGGTGTGTCAAGGTCTAAACTAAAAGGCTTTGGAATGGAGTTCTTCAGACAGGGTCAAAGAATGTCTGAGTTTTTTCAGCTGCCATAAGAAAATATCAATACCATAGACCGGGTGGCTTAAACAGCAGAAATTTCTCATAGCTCTTGAAGCTGGAAGTCTAAGATTAAGCCTCAAGTGGGGTTCAGTTTGTGAGAAGAGCCTTCATCCTTACTTTCAGATGATCAGTTCTCACTGTGTCCTAACATGGTAGCGAGAGAGACATAGTGACAGAGGTTTTTAGCCCTCTGGTGTTTCCTCTTATAGGACACTAATCCTGTGTGATCAGAGCCCCACCCATGTGATCTCATTTAACCTTAATCACTTCCTTACTCCACATACAGTCACACTGGGGTGGGGAGTGGGTAGGTTAAGGCTTCATCATAGAAATTCAAGAGGGTACCATTCAGTCCATAGCAAAGCAATAAAGGAACTTGGAGCATGTGCCCCAGTAAACAATGCTTGTCTGACTCCTGCATTAGACTGCTATTGTTTCAGGATATGAAGTTTTTGCCCTGTAAACAAAGCTTCTCATTTTTGCATTTGGCTGACCCTGAGATTTTATTTCTCAACACTTAGATTAAAATGTTGACTGGCCTCGGCTATGCTAAGAACAGGAAAGAGTCAGGGTGCAGTGTCAACACAAAGGACGTGCAGACAGAGCCTGTCGGGGGGGATCCTCCCTGGGCCGGGGGAGGGCTGCCCATGGGCCCCCCGGCAGGGGAGGGCACAAGCTGGCATCCTCAGTCCTGACACCTATGGTCTTTTGCAGGCCCCATACTTCTGGCCTTCAAATTGCTGGGAACCTGAAAACACGGACTATGGTGAGCACTGAATCCATGGCCCACACTTACTGGAATGCAGAAGACGCATCTTTGCTGTGTGGGTGCTGTGGTGCATGGGGAGGAAGGTCTTTGCCCTGCTTAGCCCATTCTCATATTGTTGACAGGTACTGTTCCACATACTGATGAAAGGCAGAGCCCACTGAAAGATGCAGCCATTGGAAGGGAAGGTGGGAGGGGAAGAAAAGTTTTATCAAGGGTGGCCAAAGTGCTCATTCTGTGGGGCCATCGAGAACTGGGCCAGTGGCCACTGACCACTACTTCCTGGGAAGGGTTTCAGGCAGGGCTGGATCAAGCGAGCATGTCCCCCTGGCCATTTCCTTTCTCACAGACTTGTTAAGACTTTTTAGTAATTCATTGGTGTTTTTGATGGTTGTAAGTTAGAGGGGAAGACTAACAGACCATGGACGGGTATACAAAAGTTACCCTACCTGAGAAAACAAAGAGTCAGTGAAGCTGGGCACTGGGTAAGCAAGGAATTACCTCTGTCCAAGCAGGGATTTATTAGACTCTTGCCCTGTATTCTCCATAAAGACTGTTTAATATATCTATGTGTCAGTCTTATGAAGTTATATTACCCCTGTACTTCAGATGCAGCTGAGGCCCAGAGAGGCCATTTCCTCATATCTATCACACTGTACTCTGATTGGATGCCCAGTCAATTGTCAGCTCCATGAGGGTGGGGCTGGTCCACCTCATTCACTTTTATTATCCAGTGCATAGTGCATGCCTAAGCCATAGTGGGCACTCAGTAAATATTTGACAGTGGTTCTGGTTCTTTGACTGTGTGGATCACAACAAACTGTGGAAAATTCTTCAAGAGATGGGAATACTGAACCACCTTACCTGTCTCCTGAGAAACCTGTATGCAAGTCAAGAAGCAACGTTAAGAACTGGACATGGAACAACAGACTGGTTCCAAATTGGGAAAGGAGTACATCAAGGCTGTGCATTGTCACCCTTCTTATTTAACTTATAGGCAGAGTACAGGGCTTCCCTGGTAGCTCAGTCAGTAAAGAAACTGCCTACAGTGCAGGAGACCTGGGTTCAATCCCTGGGTCAGTAAGATCCCCTGGAGAAGGAAATGGTAACCCACTCCAGTATTCTTGCCTGGAAAACCCCATGGACAGAGGAACCTGGCGGGTCATAAGAGTTGGACACGACTTAGTGACTAAACCACCACTGTGAGAAATGCCAGGCTGGATAAAGCACAAGCTAGAATGAAGATTGCTGGGAGAAATATTAATAACCTCAGATATGCAGGTGACACCAGCCTAATGGCAGAAAGCTAAGAGAAACTAGAGTCTCTTGATGAGTGTGAAAAAGGAAAGTGAAAAGGCTGCCTTAAAACTCAACATTCAAAAAAAATTAAGATCATGGCTTCCAGTCCCATCACTTCATGGCAAATAGAGGGGGAAACAATGGAGACAGTGACAGACTTTATTTTCTTGGGCTCCAAAATCACTGCAGATGGTGACTGCAGCCATGAAATTAGAAGTTGCTTACTCCTTGGAAGGAAAGCTATGACCAACCTAGACAGTGTATTAACAAGCAGAGACATCACTTTGCTGACAAAGGCCCATCTAGTCAAAGCTGTGGTTTTTGCAGCAGTCATGTATGGATGTGAGAGTTGAACCATAAAGAAGGCGGAGCACCGAAGAATTGATGCTTTCAAATTGAGGTGTTGGAGAAGACTCCAGAGAGTCCCTTGGACTGCAAAGAGATCAAACCAGTCAATCCTAAAGGAAATCAACCCTGAATTTTCATTAGGAAGGATTGATGCTGAGGCTGAAACTCCAATACTTTCCTCCCTGATGTGAAGAGCGGACTCTTTGAAAAAGACCCTGGTGCTGGGAAAGGTTGATGGCAAGGGGAGAAGGGGGAGACAGAGGATGAAATGGTTGGATGACATCATCAACTCAATGGACATGAGTTTGAGCAAACTCCAAGAGATAGGGAAGGATAGGGAAGCCTGGTGTGCTGCAGTCCATTGGGTTGCAAAGAATTGAACACGACTGAGCAACTGAACAACTGGTTCTTTATCAAAGGTAATTAACAGACACTCAGTAGAGGCAGCAGAATTTGAACTCAGATGCTCCTTTCATGGTCTGCCCCTCCACACAGCACCCTCATCACTGACTCAGCCACTGCGGCAGCCCACAGCTGCTCTCTTTGGGACCAGGGCATGCAATGAGACCTCTAACTTCTTCTTGGATTCTTTGCAGGATGGTTTTCACAGGAAGGTAGAGCCAGCTGCAGATGGGTGGTACTCCAGGGAGCCTGTCCTGAGACCTTGTGATAAGCTACATGCTCTGGATCACACTTCTGAGGGAAGGGAAACCAGCAACTGGAAATAGTCCTGAGGATAGAATCCTGGCAAGCCTCTGCCCTACAAGGCTATAGTGGTTCTTTTCCAAGTCTGGAGCGTGGCCCTGATGCAAGGGGCAGGGCCCCGTGACTGTCTCATCAGCTATCTGCAGGCATCACCACGGTCCCTCTGGAACTGTGCTGTGCCCTAAATGAGGTGATAAGTGGGTCCAGACAGGTTTCCGGCTCGAAACGGGAGCAGCATTTGGCTGCTCATAAAGTAAGTGCTTCTGGCGCTGAAATACTGCTCACAAAAGCCCAAGCTCAGAATTTGAATAATTGTAGCTCAGTTCCATGCAGCAGCTGTGTACTCTTGTGAATGTGAAAACCAATGTTTTTCCAGGCAATGGAGAGGATTGGGAGGATGGTGGGACCAGAAAACCTGGGCCCAAGTAAAATTCAAATATTTACTTGAATATAAACCCACAACCATCAGCTGTCTTACCCTGCATACCACAGGGCACCATTTCCCTTTCTCTACAGATTTTTGTAATTTTAGCTGTGCAGTAAGAACAGGGATAAAAATAACAATTTATATCAGGCTCTCACCGAAGCAAAATTATTTTGAATTCCTATACCCCTATTTTGGGAAATCAAATGGAGAAGTTAAAGTTCAGGATACAAAATACTCATTTTGTATTTTCCTGGTTAATCAGAAAATCAGTATTTACCGAGAGAGAAGTCAGGACAAAGGGCCCATTGTCGACTGGCTCCACTAGCTGTGTGATCTTGGCAAGTTACTTAACCTCTCTGCGCCTCTGAAATCTCATTTTAAAAGCAGAATAGTAACAGTACTTCTTGTGTTGTTGGTTAGTATTAAATTGTTTTGTTAATTAGGAATGTGTGCAAGTTTTGGTGTATGGCACGTAGTAAGGAGTCAATAAAAACCATAGTGGGGGTTGGTATTAGTATTCCCAGGATGATGTTTGATCTTATTTGTTCTGTAGTAGCCCTCTTGCCAGAAAGTATGTGCCACTGGAGCTAAGAATTCAGAACAGGTGTGGCTTGGATTGACGAAGAACCAGAAACTTCCCTTCTTTCATCATGAACTTTGTGTCAATTGCTCTGTCACAGATTTGAGTGAGTGACAGGCTTGACCTCCAAGCATCCCAGGCTGAGAGAGAGACCATGATGTGTCAGCAAGAAGAGGATGCTGAGGAATTTGATCCAACTACTCCAAGATTTTATGTTGCTGAAGCATGATTACAAAGATGGAATAATTTGGGATGGGCAAGTTTATGAAAAGGTCTTCATAGTTGAGGAGAGACATTTAGAATAGGTTCAGCAGCTTCCCAGAGCCACTATGGGTCTCCCAAAATGGGGAATAACCTGAAAAATTCCCTTGTCTATGAAAGGAGGCTAATAACAGAACTCGCCTCGTAGGTTATTATGAGGATTAATTAAGTGGACATTTGGAAAGTCCCTAGACCACTGCCTGACATTCAACAAGCTCCATGTACATGGTAGCTGCTAGTGTGGTGATTTCCCTAAGACCTGAAATACTGCTTGGCACATAAGTGGACGTGTTAGTCACTCAGTCGTGTCTGACTCTCTGCAACCCCAGGGACTGTAGCCTGCCAGGCTCGGTCCAGGCAAGAATAGTGGAGTGGGTTGCCATTTCTTTCTCCAGGGGAGCTTCCCAACCCAGGTATGGAACCTGTGTTTCCTGCATTGCAGGCTGATTCTTAACTGTCTGAGCTACCAGAGAAGAGGCACTCAAATTTATTTTAATTGGAGTGTAATTGCTTTACAATGTTGTGCTAGTTTCTGCTGTGCAATGGAGTGAATCAGCTGTATGTATCCACGTATCCCTTCCCTCTTGGGCCTCCCTCCCACCTCACCACCCTCCTACCCCTCTGGGTCATCACAGAGCACCAGGTTAAGCTCCCTGGGCTGTATAGCAGCTTCCCAGTAGCTGTCACTTTTACATATGGTAGTGCACACATGTCAATGCAACCTTCTCGATTCATCCCATCCTCCCTTTCCTATTTTTCCACATGCCCATTCTATGCATCTGTGTCTCTTTACCCACCCTGAAAATAGGTTCACCGTACCATTTTTCTAGATTCCACATATATATATTGAGGCATTCAAATTTTTAAATGGGAGAATGAATGAATGGGTCAGTGAGTGAGTACATGGAGCATTGAATGTCATAGTGGAAAACTAGACCTCACTTCTAATTCCACCTCTACCACTAAGTAGTCCATGAGTAAAGCACTTCAGCTCTCTGAGCCTTTAATTTTTCCAACTGTTAGTGAGGGGTCTATAGTTGATGGTCGCCAAGGTTACTTCCAATTGTTCTAAAAGGTAATTAGAAGGTATGGGGAAAATAGAGAAATAAGTGATTTGTATGTACCCTAGTTTAGGAGATTAAGGTATACTATGATGTCACTAGCAGAGAGACTGGTAGAGACCAACCTAGACAGCATATTAAAAAGCAGAGATATTACTTTGCTAACAAAGGTCTGTCTAGTCAAAGCTAGAAAGAAATTGAACACTGAAGAATTGATGCTTTTGAACTGTGGTGTTGGAAAAGACTCTTATGAGTCCCTTGGACTGCAAGGAGCTCAAACCAGTCAATCCTAAAGGAAATCAGTCCTGAATATTTGTTGGCAGGACTGATGCTGAAGCTGAAACTCCACTAGTCTGGCCACCTGATGCAAAGAACTGACTGAGTGGAAAAGACCCTGATGCTGGGAAGGATTGAAGGCGGGAGGAGAAGGGGATGACAGAGAGTGAGATGGTTGGATGGCACCATGGACTCGATGGACGTGAGTTTTAGCAACCTCTGGGAGTTGGTAATGGATAGGGAAGCCTGGTGCGCTGCAGTCCATGGGGTTGCAAAGAGTCAGACATGACTGAGCGACTGAACTGAACTGAGTAGAGACAGAAAGTTTGGAAAGGGAGTCAATTTTTAAGAACATTGAAATATGATAGGTTCAATGTTTTTTAAAGGTTTAATTGCACATGTAGTACGTGAAGCTATTGACTTTAAAATTTTTTTATTGCATTCTGTTTTTGTCCTGGTGGGATGCCGGTGAGCTTGAGATGGCAGTGGGTATCCAAGTGAGATGCTGGCATGAGGGCAAAAAAGACAAGTATTTTTTCAATGAGAAATTACATATCCCCCCAAAAAAAGCCAGCATCTGAGCTTAAAGCAAGTCCCCAGATGCCCTGTTAGAGGACTTGGCTGTTGTCCCCGGTGGTTACTTGATGGGTTAGGTGTCAGAGGGAACACTGCTGAGGCCCTAAGGAGTACACACAAGCCCCAGGGAAGGTCCCCTCAGCTGCTGCTTGCTGCCTCCCAGTGGTGGTGGACAGACTGCCCAACGGGTGACATCAGCTCCACAGGAAGGGGCCCACCAGCATGCCACCGTATAACTCATGCTCATCAGCAGAGGTACCTTTGCCTTCTGCGCGTGGTACTTTACTTCTCAACTTAGCTCATTCATTTTGACCCAGATAGGCTGGAAATTTCTTGGGATGATCCTGCTTAAATAAAGACCAAATCTGGGTTAGACTTTCCAGAGTTTCTAATTTGGCCAATACGAACTACTGTGAGGGACTTCCCTGGTGATACAATGGATAAGAATCTGCCTGCCAATTCAGGGGACACAGGTTTGATCCCTGGTCTGGGAAGATCCCACATGCCTTGGGGCACCAAAGCCCATGTGCCGCAACTACCGAGCCCACGTGCTACAGAGCCCGTGCTCCGCAACAGGAGAAGCTACTGCAGCGAGAGACCTGCACACCACAGCTAGAGAGTCACCCCCACTCGCCTCAGCTAGAGAAAGCCCACATGCTGCAACAAAGGCCCGACACAGACAAAAATAAATTTAAAAAAATAACACCATCCAAGGCAGTGTTGTCAAAGCAGCTCCAATAGCTCCACTGCTTAAGGATCACTGAGACCAGGGGCAGGTGACACGCCAGGTTTCCTGCTACAAGTTGCCTCCAGTTCCACTGGTTGCCTAATTGATGACCCAAGAGACCAAAGGAGGTATCTTGTAACAGAGCAGACACCCCTTATCTGACACAGTGCAGAGCTGTAACTGTTTGTTTCCCTGGAAAAGTTGGTAAGAAGAGAATCATGAAAAAGTGGTACATGCATACCTTAACTACTTCAAATGAATGGAGAATATACCAAGGAATATCCATTCAAGAGCCTTTTGAGGTAGAACCAAAGATTCTCTTTGACTTTAGGTCCCCATAATTTGAGTTTCTTTCTTAAATAAACCACACTTGGAATAAACCACCCAGTTCTGACCTCCTTAAAGTACAGAAAGAATTCAAGAGATACTTTTAAAGCAACTGTATGTTGACCCCTCTTATATTTTCACTCTTTTTTTCATGTTTGTTTTTCAGTTCTCTCACCCATACCAAATTTATCAGCAAGTGTCTAAGCTGACTCTCCTTTATTAAATTGTTCCAAACCATTCAGCTAGGTCTTCACAGAAACAACTGTGCTCTCTCTTTTCATATTAATTTCATCAGTGCATGTAATATTTAGTGAATGCATGTTATTAAAATAACAGGTATGCCTGACATAAGCAGATTCGAGAACAAATACAACTGACCCTCACCCACAAACTCGAATGATGTGAGAAATGTGGGCATACAGAGGAGGCTGCTGCCAGAAGGCTCCAATCTGCATCAGGAAAATTTTCAGGCCACCTGAGGAGGTTGGTTAACCCAGCAAGGAGTTGACGAGAGCTCCTGGAATAATTAGGTTGTCAAACAGCAGATCGGTCCTGGTCCTCTCTGACCTTCCCTGCTAGTCATCCTATTATTCATACCATTTGTCTATTGTCTCCCCTGGGTCATTCTACTTGGCACTGGAGAAGGAAGGAGATACTGAAGAAGCAGAGGCAGGAGAAGAAGTGATGAAGGCCATGTTGGAGGAAGAATATCCTGACAATTGTAGGCCAATAGCCCTTCCTGAGCTTGGGAAGAGACACCTAAATTGTCCTCCCTTTCCACTGTCCACACACTCGACCTGGCAGGCACCAGAGATTGGTGCAATGGTTCATGCTGAGTAGGACACAGCCTCTGCTCTAGAAGAGCCTTCAACCTGGAGCAGGGACAGCTAGCAAACTCACGAGTACTGCACAACGGAATTAGGTCCAGTGGCTGAGGATGGATAGATGCTATCAGGAACACCAAGCTGGGTCTTCAAAGATTGGGAGGTGGTTTCCAGATGAAGCGAAGTAAAGCAGAAGAGGAAAAAGCCTCCATGTAGTGGACACATACACAGAGAAATGGAACCAAAAGGATTTGGTAGCTTCACATGCCTGAATATCCATTGGAAGGACTGATGCTGCAGCTGAAGCTCTAATAGTTTATCACCCAATGCAAAGAGCCAACTCATTGGAAAAGACCCTGATGCTGGGAAAGACTGAGTGCAGGAGGAGAAGAGGGCAACAGAGGGTGAGATGGTTGGATGACATCACTGACGCAATGGACATGAGTGTGAGCAAACTCCAGGAGATAGCGAAGGACAGGGAAGCCCGGTGTGCTGCAGTCCATGGGGTTGCAAAGAGTCAGACACAGCTGAGCGACTGAGCAACAACAGCAACATGCCTGAATGAGGGAGGAAAGAGGTTGACAAGACAAGCAGAGACTAGATCTTGAAGAAACATGCTGCCTTTAGAAGCCTGACCTTTCTTCTGAGGTCTCTAAGGAGTCAATGCAGGAAATTTAGGCAGGAAGGTAACATGGTCGTATTTATGAAAGGTCGCACTGATGGAGGATGTTTGGGATGAAGCAGAGTGAGGAGGATGAAGGGAGGTTGTCAGGATTGGATGAGGGGGGTCCTCATCTGATCCTGACCGATAGAAATATTCCTAGAGGTCCGATGGCATGGCATCCACAGAAAAATTTATTCTTCACTGTACAGTGCTGGGCATATAGTGAGGGCTGCTGGCTGGCTGGCTGGCTGGCTGGATGAGTGGGTGAACAAATGAGTGGGTGGATTATGATTCCACCATACTGCTAGTCTTTCATGTGTTGTAATTTCTCTTCCTTCAGCCATCTACCTCTGTAAGAGGACAATGCAGAATAAAGCAAGGCTGGAACTGGCAGATTATGAAGCAGTAAGTATGATTATTTCCCAGGTATGGTGTAGGTGGAGACTATAAACTACCTGCAGCTCTGACTCAGCTTGTATTTTTCCCTTTTTCTTCCCCCAACTCCTTCAGACAGTGGAAAGGAAGTCTCTTCTATTTCCCTTTTTTTTTTTCTTCTCAGCTCTTCTTACCATCACAATATAGTCATATCTTTATATAAAGGACTCTCAAATCTCAGCAATAAAAAAACAACTCAACTTAAAAATTGGCAAAGGACTCGAACAGACACTTCACCAAAGAGGACTTAAGTATGACAAAGAAGCATATGGAAAGATGTTCAACAGCCATTAGAGAAGTACATCCTAAATCCATGATGAGATACCACTACACAGTAGAATGGCTAAAATTAAAAGTACTGATAGTTTAGGTGCTGGTAAGGATGTGGTAAGCAACTGGAATTCTCCTATATTGCTGGTGGGAATGCAAAAGGATGTGGCCACTCTGAAAAATGGTTTGGCAGCTTCTCATCAAGTTCAGTGCACATGTTCCAGATACAACCGAGTAATCCCACTGTAACAAAACTACATACATACCCCCAGAGAAATCAGAACTTATAGCCATACAAAAACCCATACTCTAATGTCTGTAGTAGCTTTATGTGTGATAACTCAAAGTTGAAATGCATTTTAACAGATGAGTGGTTAAGTAAACTACTCTACGGCCTTGGAACAGAATACTACTCTGCCCTGAAAAGGAATGAGTTGTTAATCCAACCACTTGGATGAGGATCAAAGACATTCTGTTGAGTGAAAGAAGTCAGTTTCAAAAGATTGCAAACTGTGAGATTCAATTTATGTGAAAAAGCTGTCATGAGGGAAAACAGATCAGTGGCTGCCAGGATGCAGCTATAAAGAGATGGCATGAGGGAGTTTGTTGGAGGGGGGCGGGGGTGGGGGGGGACGGTGATAGAACCATTCTGTATCCTGATTGTGGTGGTGGTTACACAAGCATATACATGTGTTAAAATTTAAATTACTATACACCAAAAGAAGAAACAAAAATTTACTATATGATCATTTTTTAGCTTAATATATGATAATTTTTAAAAATTGCATCTTCATACCCAATTCACCAGTACTTGGCAGTAGATGCAAAATCTTAGGACCAAATCCAATCCAGAAGACAAGATGGATGTCAGATGGAGATATACACTCCCGACTTTCCTCCTCCTCCTCCTCCTTTCACAAGGTGTGATTGCTTGCAGAAACTGGAGACCCCACCATGTTCATATCCACTCCCATTTAATAGAGCCAAGGCACAGAGAACTTGAAGAGTCACAGATAATGTTTAAAGTATTTAATATTTGGGATTGCAAGCTCCTTACCCCCAAACCAGAGTTTGTGCAGGTCACAGAAAACCTAGAATATTGGCCAGCTTTTCACAGGCCCTCCAGAGGTGTTGTGGAGCTGTGGAATGACTGAGGGGCTGACAGCCGGGAGAAGGGGCAACACAGGGGGCAGTGAAGATGCCTGACCCCTGGATACTCCAGCATGAACAGTACCTTCAGATTCACCCACCTCCCCATGTCCCTCCCACTCTCATGGCCTCCATCCTCCGAAACAAGAGTGAGGCCCTGCTCACCAGACCTTGTCACTTGTGGGTACCTGCACCCAAGTCCACCCACCCAGTGAGCCACCGGTCCCTTCTCTGCAGCCCAAGGGGAACGTGCCTGCCCTCAGAGAACAGGATGGGTGCATGGCCCTCCACTCTTTGGTCCCACTGGCATCACAGGACCTGTGGACTGGCGGGGAGACAGTAGTGCAGGATGCAGAGCAGAAGGCCACTGGGAGCCTTGGGCCGTGGCTGAAGTTGGATTATCCGTGGGAGCTGTGGGGCATAAATGTGTTGGGACTTTATGATCTCCCCAAGCATCCCCAGCCTTGCAATTCTATGGCCCCGAGCATCCTAGGCACCCAGTCCCACCCCGCCATCTGTCCTCGTGTGCCAGCAACCACCCCTCTTCCAGAAGATCACTGGCTGGCTCTTTGGGCACCTAGCACCAAGCGCTTTAACTTGGACATGAATGCATCCCTGCTCGAACGTGACCTTCAGGAACAACCCAGCCAGAAGCATGTGGCCCCTCCATCCTGTGTCTCCCCTCCCAGGAGTTCCCTTGTTTTTAAAAAAGCTCCTAAATAGGAATGTGATGGCACCAACTCCTGACATATTTTATTCTGTTTTCTGTTCTCTTGCCCCACAACATTCTGCTTTGGTATTGGTAAAGAATATGGCATTAAGATGTTCTTTCATGTTGAAGTTCTGTCTAAAAGTGGTTAGAAAGTAAAAAAAAAAACATTTTGTTTTCACAACTCGGTAATTTTATTATTTTATTGTGTATATTATATGATTTCATTATTTTTTTTCCTGATGGCATAGTATCTTTGTAAAAACAAAAATTCAAACAACAAAGAAAGCAGAGAAAGAAGCCTGCAGTCCTTTTTTCTGTACATACATATTTTTCTTCGTAACAAACTTGGATCACACCATAAACATTATTGTGTAAGCCGCTTCTTTCTCCAGTCATATACTGTAAGGATGTTGAGACTCTTCCTATAGCAGTAATAATAATCTACAGTCTCATTTTTTTATTTTTTTGCCATTCTCCCAAATCATCCCACCCTCGCCCTCTCCCACAGAGTCCAAAAGACCATCTCATTTTTAATGGCTATCTATTATTCCATGATATGACTGTATCATGATTTAGGTAACTGCTTCCCAGTTGACTGACATTCAGGCTTTACCAGCTTTGCTTCCTGTGAACAGTGAAAAAAACAAAAGTGGGAAAAAAAGTGAAAGTTGCTCAGTTGCGTCTGACTCTGTGTGACCCCAATGGCTATACAGTCAGTCCACAGAATTCTCCAGGCCACAAAACTGGAGTGGGTATCCTTTCCCTTCTCCAGGGAATCTTCCCAATCCAGGGATCAAACCCAGGTCTCCCACATTGCAGGCAGATTCTTTACCAGCTGAGCCACAAGGGAAACCCAAGAATACTGGAGTGGGTAGCCTATCCCTTCTCCAGGGAATCTTCCCAACCCAGGGATCGAACCCAGGTCTTGAACCCAGGTCTCCTGCATTGTAGGTAGATTCTTTACCACCTGAGCCACAAGGGAAGCCCAAGAATACTGGAGTGGGTAGCCTATCCCTTCTCCAGTGGATCTTCCTAACCCAGGGAATGAACCAGGGTCTCCAGCATTGCAGGTGGATTCTTTACCAACTGAGCTATCGGGGAAGCCCCCTGTGAACAGTGGGAGAATCAAATTGTTGGTTTTTTGAAATGTTTACACAGCAAGCCTTGGTAATAACTGAGTTTACATGTGTTGGTCTTCAACCAAAGCTCCTTTTATATTAATAATCCACTAATGAGGGTAATCAATTAGTTTTGCCATGATCTCTATGAAAACACACGGCATAATGTGGGCTTTTGCCTTGCATTCCATCAGAATTAGGCGAGTCATTAGGGCACCTGTCAAACACCCCGCCCCACTGTCCTATTGCACCACTAGGTTGCTCAACAGACTTTGAGAAAAGGCTTCTTCCCTCTCCCTCTAAAGGTGACCCAGAATGCCTTTTCTTTCCTATGGTTTTTGGGTTTTCCTTTCATGAACATCACAAACCTGGGCACTCCCTTCTTTCCCACTTTTGAATCTGGACTTTCAAAGTCATTAATGCCAGGTCCTCTGGGTTCTCCTTTTCTGCCACCTTCCCAGCCCCCTGACTGCTGGAAGACAAGTCTTGAGAAATCCATTCTTGGTCTTGCAGTCAATTGCAAAGACCCCTGTCATTCCTTCCCTAAATCCTGTGTGAACAATCACAGTCCAGTCTCCCTGTCTTCAGTGGCCTTTATAAATGCCGTGTGAGTCATGTTCCTGTAAAACACACAAGAAAAGAAGAACTGAGGAACCACACAGACTTCAGACTTAATGGATGTGTAAATGAATATTAATAGTTCTGCTCTGTACAGCAGGGTCTGGTGCAATGTCAAACTGGGCTCGTGTCCGGTGGATTTAAAGTAGGGGCCTGCTGTTTTTTTGCAAGTAACCTAAATAGATGGCTGCCTTGTAATAAGTATCGATGTGCAAACTCACAATGATTAATGCCTTCTTGTTGATTTTCATTTCTCTTTAGGAAAACTTAGCAAGACTCCAGAGGGCCTTTGCAAGGAAGTGGGAATTCATCTTTATGCAAGCAGAAGCACAAGTCAAGTAGGTGAACTTCATAGGGTCCCTTGCAAAGAGAAAAAGACCTCTCTGGAATTTAGAGGTGATATGAGAGTGGGATTTCCTTCCATGGCCAGCCATGGTTAGTCACTGTCTCTCTCATGACAACAACTGAGCAGAAATCAAGGTCAGGATGGATAAGCTGCATTTCTATCACCCATGACACCCTGAAATAATCTCCCAAGTGTGTGTTCCAGCAGGTAATGGGTCCCTCCCAAATGTATAACTCTGGTTCTGAGAAGCTGCACCTAATTCCCAAGGAGATTTCCAAATCTTCTGTGCTCAGAAGCTGAAAAACACTAGACCTACTTTACTTGTTGGTCTGGAAATTTCATCTTTCTAGGAAAACATACTGGAGGTTTAGGAAAGCCAACAAGCGGCCCCTCCTCCATCTCTCCTAAGGGGAAGGGTTCAAACCCAATCAAAAACAAGGCAAGAAGGCAGACATTTGGAGTCCAAGATGTCAGATTGCTGCTGATAAAACTAGTGATGGGACAAGATTTTGATTTGACAACAAATCATTTGCCCTAGAATTACAGTTTCCCATCCAGGGCAGAACTGGGTATCTGTAGTACCACCCCCCGATCTGAGGGCAGAGTCAAGCCCTGCAAGTTTACTGCCTGCAGAGAACGGGTGTCCTGAGAACAGACTGACCCAGACAGGGTCAGATGGACCAACCTCAGCTTTCTCTATTTCTTTTCTCAAATGTACCAATAAGTTAAATCAAGAAGAGATGAAAGGAGGAGAAAGTCAGAGTGTTTTTCCCGTATTCTTCCCTCCCAGGGAGTGTAGTGGAAATTTCTCTCTCTGTAAGGAAACAGAAGTGAGGAGTGAATGTCCCCCAGCCCAGAAACATGGTCATCAACCAGATCCTTTTGATTCTGGGAAATGGGTTTGCTCAGGTGGGGTTCTCTCTTGTCCTTTTCAGCAGTGGGCTCTGATTTAGCTGCAAGTGATGATGGAAGAAATGGGACAGAGAAGTGGGTGGGGAAGGGATGCTGAACTGGGAGGAGGCAAGTATCTTTTCTCTGGGTACCACTTGCACGTAAGCAGCCCCAGTGGGTCTTCAAAGGGTCCTCCCCATGCTCTGGGCAGTGTTGCAGCCCAGGGCTGTGCTCAGGCTTTGTGGGTGATGCTGATGTGCAGTCTGGTCACAGTGGAAATGACGTGAGGTCCTTGGGTCCAGTGAACTGTTCCCCTCTTCTCCTCCCCCTGCAGCCTCTGCTCCCTACTCATGATTCCACTTGCCCACCCCCACCCCCACCTCAGTGCTCCCCACAGCCCTTGAGGAAGGAGAAAGCAGGAGGGTGGGTGAGGAGTGAGAAGAAGAAAGAATTGAGCCAGTGCACTCAGGAGCCACTGGGAAGTGAAGAGAAGGTCTGATTTACACTTTCAGGACCACACAGCATCATTGCACGTTATAAAAGGAGGGGAAAATACTCCTTTGTATATATGTGGTATTTCTCAATTCCCTATTTTGATTAACTCTGTGATGACATTATAATTCTGGGCGTTTTAAGTGCACAGCAATTATCACAAAAATCACAGAATTATTATGACTTTATTTTAGTCTAGTAAACTGAAGTACTCCCAAGAGAGCCAAGAACCCAGAGTTACACAGCAATTAATCAAAGTTACTTTCTACTTAGATAACATGGAATAATGCAGGCTGCTTTTTAAGGCTCTTACCTATGCTACTGGTTGCAGCATAAAGAATCTATCTGTCTTGCAATTTGTGCCTCCCCCAGCTGAGGCCAATGATGTTTGCCTCCTGGATCTTGTCATACACCAGGGCTATTACTTTGCTTTTAGGGAATCAGATGGTTTAAGTGACTTTTAAAACACATGAAAAGTGAAAAGTGTGTTCGTCACTCAGCCATGTCCGACTCTTTGTGACCCCATGGACTGTAGCCCGCGCCAGGCTCCTCTGTCCACGGAATTCTCCAGGCAAGAGTACTGGAGTGGGTTGCCATTTCCTTCTCCAGGGCATCTTCCCGACCCAGGGATTAAATCCATGTCTCCTGCATTGCAGGCAGATTCTTTACTGTCTGAGCCACCAGAGAAGTCCTATTTTAAAACACATAAATGCAGCATTTTGAAGACATTTCTACTGATTCTGAAGCTAAAGCAAACTTTCAGGTTTGAGGATGAAAGATTACAAGCCTATGGTTATATTCCTTCTCAAAACTTGAATACGCAGTGTCCTTTGATAAGGTGGTGGAAGGGGGAGCATAACAACAACTAACGCAGTTCTTAATAATCCTAATCTTAATAATTCAGATGGACAGCTGCATTCCTGAACACCGAATAGGCTCACCCTATTCATTACACCTAATCAGTAATTTGCAGCCTAGCTGAAAACAAGCTCTCTTACCATGTGTGGGCTTCTTGAGGTTTCCTTGAGGGAACTGTGCACCCATGTCATACAGCTCTGCAGAGAGCAGGAGCCACACAGGTGCCAAGGGCCCTATGTACACTAACCTAAAAATGGGGCCTAGAGCTGGCACATGGATCAGGAAGGAAAACAGAATAAAAAGCCTCTGATTTCCTTTTTCTCACTCTTTCAGGATTGATCGGAAAAAAGATAAGACAGAAAGGAAAATTTTGGATAGTCAAGAACGAGCCTTTTGGGATGTCCACAGGCCAGTGGTGAGAAAGCTCTGCTTGGTTCTCTATTTTTCAATTTTCTCTCTTCCTTTACTTAAAAGACTGTCTTTAGCCACAAGGCGTCTCATTCTTAAGAAAATTGCTAAGCTTTGTGAAATTTGTTTTGCCATTCACTCAGATCATCTCAGTAGATCTTCTGGAATATATATCAGTTCCACCTTTTATTTATTTATTTAAAATTTTTTTTATTGGTTTTGCCATACAATGACATGATATCGCCATGGGTGTACATATGCTCCCCCTCCAGAACCCCTCTCCCTCCTCCCTCCCAACTCCCTCCCCCCGGGAAATCTCGGTGCAGCACCCCCGAGCAACAATCCTGGGCTGGCGATTGATTTCACATATGATACTTAACATGTTTCAATGCCATTCTCCCAAATCATCCCACCCCTGCCCTCATCCACAGAGTCCACGAGTCTGTTCTATACGTCTGCGTTCCTTTTGCTGTCTCGCATGCTGGGTTCTCGTTACCATCTTTCTAAATTCAATATATATGCGTTAGTATACTGTATTGTTGTTTTTCCTTCTGGCTTACTTCACTCTGGATAATAGGCTCCAGTTCCATCCACCTGAGTAGAACTGCTTCAAATGAATTTTTTTTTAATGCTGAGTAATTTTCCATTGTGTATATGTACCACAGCTTTCTTATCCATTCGTCAGTTGATGGGCATCTAGGTTGCTTCCATGTCCTGGCTATTGTAAATAAAGCAGCGATGAACATTGGGGTACACGTGGCTCTTTCAATTCTGGTTTCCTCGGTGTATATGCCCAGCAGTGGGATTGCTGGGTCAAATGGCAGGTCTATTTGCAGTTTTTTAAGGAATCTCCACACTGTTCTCCATAGTGGCTGTACTAGTTTGCATTCCCACCAACAGTGTAAGAGGGTTCCCTTTTCTCCACATCCTCTCCAGCATTTATTACTTGTAGATTTTTGGATTGCAGCCATTCTGACTGGTGTAAAGTGATACCTCATTGTGGTTTTGATTTGCATTTCTCTGATAATGAGTGATGTTGAGCATCTTTTCATGTGTTTGTTAGCCATTTTTATGTCTTCTTTGGAGAAATGTCTGTTGAGTTCTTTGGCCCACTTTTTGACTGGGTCGTTTATTTTTCTAGAATGGAGCTGCAGGAGTTGTTTGTATATTTTTGAGATTAAGTGTTTGTCCGTTGCTTCATTGGCTATTATTTTCTCCCATTCTGAAGGCGGTCTTTTCACCTTGCTCCACCTTTTAAAAATGATCCATTCACAAAATATGGAATTGGAAATGGTGGAGCTGTGGGAATTTCACTCAGGGAACTTTGGGCCCCAAAGTTTACAGTCCTAAAATAAGCAGCTTCCATTTCTAATGTTATTCAGTCCCAACTTATAGAGTATTCTCTTTCAAATGCAACCAATTGATGTTACAGTCACTGATCATCGAAAGCACTGACTTAATGGATTCTGAGTCATTATCCTGGGAGAAATACAGGGTTAGTTTCTTGCAAGCCTCCAGTCACATTTTCATTAACCAATCAATACAGAACCTTGTTTAAAGTGTGTTTCAGTTTAAAGCCACCTTATTTAATGTATCTTGTTGATCACTGACTTTGAAGTCACAACCAAGAGCACTAGAGCGCACGCCTGGATGACGCTTATCTAATACACCTCTTTCCTCCATAAAGCAAACCCCAGTCTTCCTGCACTTAGGAACATGAAACAGCACATCAGCACTGGGCTTTGGGACCATGTTAAACAGCCAAATCACCAACGAAACCCACAAAAATGTGTAAAACACAGTGCTAAATAGACCATGAAAAGGACTCTTGTTTACAGCAGGAGAGGAAACAAGAAGGCACCTCACAGGGAACGTGCGGGTCGGGCAGCTCAACGTTTTTGCTGCTCTGCACACATGCACCAGTGACCACGACGTCACCATGAGCACCAGTGTGGGAATTATAAGTAGATTTCAGCAAGTAGGCAGATTCGCAAATACAAAATCCATGAATAATGAGATCTGATGCATTTCCAATTTCATATTATTAAAACAAATTTTGCATTTTCCCCATGAAATGAAACTAAAATGAATAAATTATGTCAGCCTTCCTCAAGTCTGATTAGAAGCAAAACCATAGCCTGCCAGGCTCCTCTGCCCATGGAATTTTCCAGGCAAGAATACTGGAATGGGTTGTCATTTCTACTCCAGGGGATCCTCCCAATCCAGGGATCCGCGTCTCTTGCATTTCCTGAATTGGCAAGTAGATTCTTTACGATTAGTGCCACCTGGCAAGCCCTTAGGTGGTTAGGTATGTGAAATAACAAAAGTTCTAATTGAAGCCATCCACTGCTTTGAATAATGAGTTTACTCTTATAAACTGTACACTGTATCATCTATGTATCATCCTTAGATAATATGAGGTATGCTATTTATTTCACATGAGTACTCTGTGGAGGAACACATATTACAGATGGAAACACCTTTGTAAAAACAAATTGTCAATGGCAAAATGGAGGTAATCATGTATTGGGTGTAACAGGAAAGGCCAAGACTGGTTCTGAGGGTGTCACTGGAGCCAACTTGGAAGATATGGTTGTCACTTAGTAATTTATATTATTTTTCTTCTCAGCCAGGCTGTGTGAACACAACAGAAATGGATATCAGAAAATGTCGACGTTTGAAGAACCCGCAAAAGGTTAAAAAGGTTCGCTGGTTTAGCTGAATTAAAATTCTTGATGGGAATTGCCCTTCCATCTTGAATACTGTTCAAATAACAATTTGCTATTTGTAATTCTCTCTGTTTCATCCTTGGAAACCATTTCATTCATTCTGCAAACGTTTATGGAGTGGCAGGTGTGGACTTGGCTACAGAAATACAGTGGCAAGTCCTACAAGTGAAAGTGAAAGTCGCTCAGTCCTGTCTGACTCTTTGGGACCCCACTGACTATACAGTCCATGGAATTCTCCAGGCCAGAATACTGGAGTGGGTAACCTTTTCCTTCTCCAGGGGATCTTCCCAACCCAGGGATCAAACCCAGGTCTCCTGCATTGCAGGTGGATCTTTACCAGCTGAGCCACAAGGGAAGCCCAAGAATACTGGAGTGGGTAGCCTGTCCCTTCTCCAGCAGATCTTTCTGACCCAGGAGTTGAACTGGGGTCTCCTGCATTGCAGGCAGATTCTTTACCAACTGAGCTCTCAGGGAAGTCCCTATCCCACAGCTTGGTAGGCATGAAGTAAGCCAGCAGGCGATGGTGGGAAGTTTAGGAGGGTTCAGGAACACCAGAAGGGGGCACCAGACCGGGGGCTTCCCAAGGATTTCCATAGCAAGCTCAAGGGTACAGAGGTCCAAAGCATAAATAGCTCTTGACTCTGGGGAGGCAGTGGAGAGGAAAGGACACATAAGGAACCATAAGTAAGGAAATCTCACAGTGGTCGGCTTGATACTTCCACACAAGTGAAAGTCTTAGTATAATTAGATCTCCCCAAGTCAAACCACCATCTTATCCAGCCATGAATGATCCTGTAATCTTTTGTGTTTCACTGTACTAGAAGGGGCAGTGACTCTCTCTCATCTGTATATGTGACATGACATATGTATCAACTCTTTCATTTTACTTATATATTTTGTTCTTCATTGAGTTATTGATACCCACTGTATTATCCTTTTTTAAAACCTTACATAAAAGAATCTTTGTTATTATCATTGTAATCAGGAAAGTATGCAAGCATGTTGCTGTCATTTCACAATACCAGGGTAACGGAAGGCCAGAATAAATATATGACAAATTCAACATCTTCATATTTTTTACATTAGTCTTTAAATGTCCTCATTTCATCTTTAAAGATCCCCTAATTCTAATATTCCAGAATTTCCTGGAGCCCATGTGCACCCTATCTGAGCCTTCCATGATATTATAGATTTCAGCTATAAACTCTACCCCTCAGGGTTATATTTCTTTCCCAGAACAAAGAGTGTCTTTAATGTGTTTCTAACAAAAGGAACAGATTAAAAGTAGCCATACCTGTGGTTATGTGGGGAAACTGAGTCCAGAAAACCAGTCAGAAGAAAAGGAAAAAGTCTGAAACCCTCCCATCTCAAGTTTGTACCAGAGAGGCATAACCAATAGAAAATCTAAAGGGGGTCTCTTTGTGTGTTATCTTTAGCTGTTCTTGAACCTTCTTGTGTCTCAGAATCACCTGGATAAAAGTGCAGGCTTCCCAACTCCACCCACAAAGATTCTGGTTCAGTGAATCTGGGGTAGAGTTCAGCAATGTGCATCTTTACCAAGTACCCAAGATAATTTTTTGCAGATAGCCCATGGACCATATTTGGAGAAGCACTGTTATGCAAGGAGACCATCAATGAAAGGAAGAATTTTCTAGCAGTGATAACCCAAAGATGGGACCAGTTGTCTCAAGAGCCAGAGTTCCCTTCATTGGAGAAATTCAAGCAGAGGCTGATGACTTATTGTCAGGATGTCATAGAGGAGGGCAGAAGCATCAGATGAGTGCTCGAAATAGCTGACCCTTTGGGCTTCCTTCAGCTCTTGAGGGTGCTTGATTCAATGTTCTCATTTCTTCTGTAGTCTGTGTACGGTGTGACTGAAGAATCCCAGTCACAAAGCCCGGTGCACATCCCCAGTCAGCCAATCAGGAAAACTACAAAAGAAGACATTCGGAAACAAGTGAGTGAATTGGTTGTTGCACTCTCAAAGGGAGACGTGGCCAGTTTGAAAACCTCTTCAATGTTCGCAGGGAGCTTTAAGTTCCCAGAAAGCACAATGGACGCAGCTGTGGGTGACGTGACCCTTCGAACACTGTGTGTAAATAATTCATGGAGGCTCAAGAGGAGAACTTCTCCACTGAGTTACTCCAGCAGTTAGTAAGAAAGGACAGAATGAGTTACCACAACACCATGGGCTGACTGCCGTAGTATAGTTTTCTACAAGATGCTGTAGGAGCTGGGGGCTGGGGTTGGGGGGCAGGAGTAGGGAGAACTCGCATCACAGTGTCCTTAAAATTGTAATGCACTTCCAGACTAAACCAGATCAGGACCACCAACTTCACTGCTCTGATTCAGAGGAAAGCTGACACAGAGAGCAAGCCCTACTCCCAATGCCATTTCACCATTACTTGGTTCCATATTATCATCCGCTATGATGAGGAGTTAACTGGTCAACCCAAGTCAACAGCCAGCAGCTGGCTAATTACATTATTCCTTTCCAGGAGTTCACTGGTAATAAAGTGACTTGAGGGACTACTCTTTACATTACGCTTTACTGGCTTCTAGGGGACACCCAAAGGCATCAGCTGTGAGGTGCCTGACCTTGACGAGTTTATTATTGTGTGGGGGAAGGGAAATAGATGACAGAAAATAACTACTCAGTGATTCCAGGTAAGTACACCAAGCACATAGGTGTGATGTAGGTGTGAAAGTTGGGTCACTGGAGAATAGTCAAACCAAATAGTTAGGGTGTGTGGGTTACCTCCATGCTGCTGCTAAGCTTTATAGAATAAATACTATCTTTAAGTTAGCAATCACTTCTGGGAATCAAGCCTTAAGCTGTAACACAGTACAGGAGAGTATGTGATGTAGGCTAAACTGTAGAATGTATTTCTTAAGTGTGGTAAGAATTTCCAAAAGAGGAAAAGAGTTGCTGGAGTGAAACTTAGAGGGATGGAAAAGTCTGTCCAGAGGAGGTGTTTGGCTGTTGGTAGAAATACAGGATTTGGGTTCCTGGGGTGAAAGGGTGAAAATATCCCAGTTTAGTCTTAACGCTTCTGTTCTGTCTTTCCCCAGATAACATTTTTGAATGCACAAATTGACAGACATTGTTTAAAAATGTCCAAAGTGGCTGAAAGGTACGTTTCCCCTTAATGTTATTATTTATTTCTAATTCAACAAAGGAGAAATGTTCCAGCGTTATAGCTGATGAGTGTGTATCAGGAGGCAGACCACAGTCATTTCTGAAACTGATGGGTGAGAAAAACCACAGGCCTGTTTGAGGACAGCTAAGATAGCAGACCTCCCTTGAGTGATGTCAAGAAATGTTCTGTTGCTAAAGCTTTACAGGAGGGTGGCTGAGAGACCTTGTCAATCAAGGAAGAATGACCTTAAAAGCTACATAATGCACATTTACCTTCAGCCTCTTGATTAATTCAAATGGAATTGCTCCCTTTTCAGCTGTAAAACGCCCAGATTCACTTTATAGGGGGAAAGAATTATGGGTGCCCTTTGAGGTGCTGGCTGCGCAAACAGTGGGGACTGGACCATCAGGAGGCGTTCCATCTCCACACACCATCAACCTCCCAACTGCATCGAATCAGCTGTAAAGAAAATATTTAGCACCTGCAGCCTGGCTTCCGCAGGGACCTTAGTGTTATAGTCTGCACCAGGAGTCGGTTCCACTCTGTTAACTCATGGGAGACTTGAGTTTGTCAATGAAACAGTCTGGTTTTGAACTTTTTTAAAGAGGGGAGACCATCTGGGGACTCTGTATGGAATAAATCTGAACAGGTAACCCCAAACCAGAGGTTTATTCATCCATATGCTACTGTTACAGCGGCGACCAGTATCTGAAGGCTCAAGGGCTTAAGCTGGGTCTTAATATTTATTGATCATCACAGTAAAGTGGGTCCTTTAAGCCCACCTGACCCAGAGGGCTTAGCTGTGTGTTCAACTTGTAAGCCTTTCCCTGCTGGCCCCTGGGTTCATCCACATCTCCTTTCTAGATAAATAACAGCAAATCGAGCCAAAGAAGTCTACACACGCAAACACCGAACTAGGATTCACACTTTGCCCTTAGGTGGCCAAGGACATCCTTGGATATGGGCTCATCTCTTTGATAGCATCTCATATCTATTCCAGGACTTCTCAGTAGTGTCAAAATTGACATTCTGGGCCAAATACTTGCTGGTGGCAGGAGGCTGTTCTGTACATGATGTTTTGCAGCATCCTTGACCTCTACCTACATATGTGTGCTCAGTGACTCAGTCATTTCCTACCCTTTGCAACCCCAGTGACTGCAACCTGCCAGGCTTCTCTGTTCATGGGATTTTCCAGGCAAGAATACTGGAGTGGGTTGCCATTTCCTTCTCCAGGGGATCTTCCAGAGCCAGGGATTGAACCCACGTCTCCTGCATTGGCAGGCAGATTCTTTACCACTGTACCACCTAGGAAGCCCCTGACCTCTACCTGCTACATGCCGAAACCCCACCTCACAGTTTATGACGACAAAAATGTTTTCACACACCATCAAATGTCCCAGGAGGGGGCAAAATCAACCCCATTGAGAATTCCTGATATTCCTATTTTTCCCTAATGCACATGCTTGAGAAGGTTGCCATGGCTGGAGCTCACCTCACATTAAACAAATGTTCAAGGGGTCACAGTTTTAGTCTGAGTGGCGAGGGAGCCTCCTCACCCACTATCATAATGTGGGGCTTTCGGAGTACCAGGCTCTGAGGTTGCTTTTCAGACCTCACTGTGTTTGTCTTTGGCCCAGCAGAATGCTTGTGAATGAAACAGCTGGGAGGACCTCGACTCCCCTGGTGTCCTAACCTGTGAGGAACTGCAAGCTTCTTTGTCTGTGAATTGGGGACACTAATGGCTGTCCTGGCTGTCTTAGGGTCAGAGCCAGCTGTGGAAGGATACTTTAAAGCTTGCAGTCCTAGGAAAGCATGTATGTGGGCACATCAGTCCCTTGGTCTGCTTGCTAGGGTCAGTGGTTTTGTGCTTGATCATCCAGGTAGGGGAGGGGGTTTAGACTGGAGAGTCTTAAGCCTTCGTGCTAGAAATTAGACTCAGGGATTCAGAGTAGACCGAGGAAACTGCATTTTGAATACCCTGTAGTGGATCGACCAAGTCTCTGAGGATTTGGGGAAGCCACTGCCCAACACGCACAGCGATCTGAGAGCTCACATCAAAAGGGCTCATCTTTGGAGTGAAGGGAAAGATCCCAAACCCGTCAGCACAAGGGTGGCCAGCTGTGTGAGTGTGCATGGCAGGGAAAGAGACAGCCCTTGCGGAGGAGGGGAGCCTGGGCGTTCCCATTGTTTGTTTACATGCCTCAGCTGCTAGCATCTAATTATGCTTGAGAGCGTGCTCACACCCAAAGAGATTATTCATTCCAACCCTGCCCTCCTCACTCCCCAGCCTGAAGCTTCCACGAGTCCCCGCCCAGCAGAGACTACATTTTATTCCCAGCAGCAGTAACTGGCAACTTTTCAATGTGACACAAGGGTCTTTCATTAGAGCCACAGGAAACCCCCAGATAGAGAGGAGGAGGGAGAGAGGAGACGGGTGTTAGCAGGAGATAAAGCAGCCTGGAGCCTTGGTCTGTCAGCGGCTCAGTGGGGGTGAGAACAGGGAGGTGGCGCTGGCAGCTGGCCTTGGGTGCCACTGCTCTGCTCTCCAGAGGTGACAGCCGAGCTATCTCAGATGGGCGGACCTAGGTTCCCTGGACCCGCTCCAGGCGATAGTGGTAATTAGCCAGAAGCCAGCAGGCAAAGGACCTCAGCCTGCTGAGAACAGGTGCATGTGGTTTTCCACTTAGTTCTCTGAGAACTGAAACTGGGGAGAGGGCAGGAGGGCTGGTGATCATAAAAGTTCAGTTCTAAAAACAGCAGGAGTCAAGATGGGGTCAAAGGACGCGGCCAGATGCAGCTGGGAAGAGAAAAAAGGAAACTTTGCAAAGTAAAGGAGCAGAACCACATAATGTAGGGGATGGATGTGGAGCCAGCCATCTAGGTTCAGAGTCTGCCTCTGCCATTTTCTAACTGTGACCTTGGGCAGGTTGCTGCACCTCTCTGTGCACCTCTTGAAAGGGGAGACAGCAGTGGTGCTTAACTAACAGGCAGGGTTCATGAGTTAATCCTCTGTGAGAGCCTGATCTAGTCCTTGGCACTTACAGCACTTGCCGTGAATGTGAACAATTATTATTTTCCAGTGCAATGCTTTGGAAAGGAGCAAAATTCAAGTACATAAAATGGCATGAACTTGGCGTGTAGTGTCCAGAGGGTCAGAGGGCAAGCCAAGGAAAGAGGCTGACCCTGCAGATGGCAGTTCTTCCCACCTCTCTCTTTTCACTCTCCAGCACAGAGACTCCTGCAGGCTGCCAAAGGCTGGCCCTGCAGCCTCCAGTCTGTGGGCTGCCTCCTCTGGTACCATGAACCCAGAACCTTTGAGGAAGGACATTGGCTCTCCTGTGCAGATTTTCCTGGGCCATCTTGATTTCCCCTCTTCTGTCTCATTGTCCCTATGAGTGGTCAAATATCCCAAAATGCCTATATCATGGCCACCAAACTCTATTTCCTGGAAGTGGCACCAAAGCCCATCTGAAGTGTCACCCAGTTTTGGCTTCAGAAGTATGGTCCCTGCACACACAAATGAATTTTCCAGACAAATAATGCTTAACACCTTGAGCTTTTCATTTTAATTATTTTGAATGAGAATATTGCTTACACATGCCCTTGCCTTCTTAAAGGAAGGACATTGCCTTCCAGTTAAGTTTTCTGGATAACTCAGGGTCAGTGTTCATATATTGTGCTTTAAAATTCTGTCAGTGATCAAGGTCTTATCAAAATGTTTCCCTTTCCCCTAGTAAAGCAAAAGTGCTGGTTGCTCAGTCATGTCCAACTCTGTGACCTCATGAACTGCAGCCTTCCAGGCTCATCTATCCATGGAATTCTCCAGGCAAGAATACTGGAGTGGCTCGCCATTCCCTTCTCCAGGGGAGCTTCCTTACTCAGGGATCAAACCTGGGTCTTCTGCATTACAGGCAGATTCTTTACTATCTGAGCCATCAGGGTCCCAGACCAATATGTTCTTTGAGTCTGTTTTTTCTTTTTAGTTGCTGCCTTGTTTTCTTATTTCTGTCAGCATAGCTTGTCTCCAGTAGCCCTTCTTCCTCTCTAAATTATTCCCATTTCCAATATGTAGCAGGCCAGGTGTATCAGTTAGCTATTGCTGAGTAACAAACCACCTAAAAACATAGTGTCTTCAAACAAGTGACATTTACTGTTGCTCACATGACTGCCTGCCAGTCTGTGTGCTCACATGTCTGTGTACACATATCTGTGTCTGCTGGACCACCCTCGTGTCTGTGTGCCTCTGTGGACTGGGTTGGCTGCTCCACTGATCTTGCCTGGGATCTCTCACATGTTTGGCTCAGCTGGTTTAGGATGACCTCGGGTGGGTCCATTGGGCAGAGCTTTGCATGGTCTCCCATCCTCCAGCAGGCCGGTTTAACCTTGTTTGCCTGGGAACAGAAGGATTGCAAGCAAGAGAGCAGAAACATGCACAGCTCCTGGAGGCTTGAAACTGGCATTCTGACACTTCTGCTGCATTTTATTAACAAAAGCAAGTCACAGGCCCAGATCAGATTCAAGGACTGGGGAAATAGACTCCATTTTTACAACTACCACACCAGAAAATCAGAATAATCAAGTTCTTTAGTCTCCATCCAAAAGCAAGAGGGAAAGAATCTCCATGAGGTATGCTCTTAATAACAGGCAGTGAGCCTTGGGGCATATGTGTTTCATTGTAGACTCTGCTTCGAGGCCCTTTTAGTCATTTACCTATGTTTCTTCAATAGGTGAAATTGCCAAATAGATGAGATCCTGCTCTTCTCTGCAAGAGTGCTCAAGGGGATCCACTTTTTATTCAGCCCAGCTTTATAGCACTAGGCAAACCAACTTATAGAACACAAAAATCTATACATTTTAGTTCCAAATTGTCTGGAAAGTCTCTATCTTTTGCTATGTTTCTCTACCTTTAGTGGTACTGAGCTCTGGCCAGTCACTGCCCAGATCACGCCAAGAAATAGTGTTGTGTGATTTTTTTTTTTTTTGCTCCTGCACTTAGCTTATCCTTACCTGATGGTGGCTCAGACGGTAAAGCATCCGTCTACAATGCAGGAGACCCGGGTTCGATCCCTGGATGGGGAAGATCTCGTGGAGAAGGAAATGGCAACCCACTCCAGTATTCTTGCCTGGAAAATTCCATGGATGGAGAAGCCTGGTAGGCTACAGTCCACGGGGTCGCAAAGAGTTGGACACGACTGAGCGACTTCACTTTCACCTGATCCTTGGGAGCCATGTGTGTGTCACAGCCAACTGCTGAATTGATTTTTTACCATCACCTTGCCTGCCCATGTCTGAGATCACCACTGCCCCTTGAAATTATAGCTGGTTCCTCCTCTGCTTCCTGACCCCTCTGTGATCATGAAATGTAATTCATGAAATGAGATAATGAGCAAGGGACTGCGTACCCTAAGGGTCTATTAAAAAGCTGTTAGGGAGGGTGATAGAAGTCTGTGAACTTAATGTCTAATGATAGTTTCAGGGAGGAAAAAAAAGGGGGGCGAAGAGGTCATTACAACATTGCTTTTATGTGATTCCAGATACCGCAGAGTCCTTGCTTCTCTCTCCCAGCTCATGTTAGGTGATAGAAAAGAAAACACCAAAGGTAACACTGTAGACAGGGTGCCTGTATCCAGATCAAGACCTAGAAAGGCCGTGATAGCTGGCCTGGCGTATGCTCTTCTGTCTAAGGGGCCACATTCACCTCCATGGCCCTTCTCTCAACCCGAGTTTCTCTGTTGCATACTTTTTCTCTGGATGGCGCATAATTAAGGAACTCCTTCTTTATATTGTCTTTCTTCCCCGTTTTCTCCAACGTGAAGAAAGAGAGATGAATGAATTAATAAGAAGCAACCTTTTCCCCTCTGTGTCTGCACTGCTGCTCTGCTTTTCATTCCCTTCCCATTCAGATCCTCTTCCTGCCCGGTCCCCCTTTGTGCATCATCATTTAGAAAGTACACGTACCAAAGGGGATGTAAACACACTCTCCTGTTCACCCTTCTCACATTCCGTCTCCAGATTTCCTTCCCACGAGAGGCCCTGATTTCCTAAGGAATGCAGCAGCACATTTGTATTGTATTTCTAAAGTCAAAATGATGGTCACTCTCCAGAATGCTTTGTATTCCATGCCCTTGCTCCCCTTGAGTAATCACTTCCCACAGCTGCAAGCCAGCCCTTACTGCCCATTTTCCCTGGAGCCTGACAGCATCTCTTGTTCTTCCCCCTCAGATACTATGTACAGATGCCATATATAGACTTCATTCTTGGGATGCTGTGTAGGGAAAAACTACAGTCTTCCTTTCCCTGTGTTTTTCCTTTACTCTCAAGCCACCATGGGCTTCCCTGGTGGCTCAGATGGTAAAGAGTCCACCTGCAGTGCAGGAGACCTGAGTTCATTCCCTGGGTCGGGAAGATCCCCTGGAGAAGGAAATGGCAACCCACTCCAGTATTCTTGCCTGGAGAATTCCATGGACAGAGGAGCCTGGTGGGCTACAGTCCGTGGGGTCGCAAAAATTCAGAAATGACTGAGCGACTAACACTTTCTCACACCACCATACTCATGGTTCTGTTGACACTAGATACATGGGGATGTTTCCTCCACACCAGGCAATTCTCTGACACCAGCCAGGTGTCCTACAATTTAACTCTGTCTGACACTCTACCTGGAGGTAGTGTCAGAGCTCGGTTTGCAATGCAGGGGACCTCGGTTCAATTCCTGGGTTGGGAAGACCAGCTGGAGAAGGGATAGGCTACCCACTCCAGTATTCTTGGGCTTCCCTTGTGGCTTAGCTGGTAAAGAATCCGCCTGCAATGTGAGAGACCTGGGTTCGATCCCTGGGTTGGGAAGACACCCCCCCCCCCTCACCGGAGAAGGGAAAAGCTACCCACTCCAGTATTCTGGCCTGGAGAATTCCATGGACTGTAGAGTCCAAGGGGTCGCAAAGAGTCAGACATGACTGAGCGACTTTCACTTCAGACACCAGTCATAATGGGCTTAGGTTCCCCACAACTGCTGTCTGACTTGGCTGTAAACAGAGGTTTCCATGACCCCTCTCTTGGGTTTGGTTAATTTACAGAGTGTCTCACAGAACTCAGGGAAACACTTTACTTACCCGTTTATTAAAGGATATAGATGGACAGCTGGACAAAGAGATACATAGGGCCAGGTTGGGCAGGGTCCCAAGCCCAGGAGCTTCTGTCCCTGTGGGGTTGGAGTGCATCACCCTCTGTCTGGATGTGTCACCTCAGGAAGCATGAATTTGGCCCACGTGGCAAAGGGATGCCTGCCCACTGAGCTGTCACAGCTCCGACTTATCTCTTGACCCTTGCTGTCCCAGTGCTCACTTAGCACTCCCGTGCCTGTCCGTTCTCACCTGAGATGCTGGATGGCGTGTGTGGATGAAGCCTTGCCCACACCAAACGTACACCAACAAGAGATTTACAGGATGGTGGGCGTGCACTGCCTGTGGTGGTTGCAAGGGTCCATCTCATAGTTGTGGGGTAATTGGAGGACTCTTGAAATGCTTTCCTATTTTCTTACCAAAAGGTCCTGAGGGCTCATCAAGGCCGTTAGTAATACATGGCCAACTTGCCTTATAGCACGCCAGGCTCCTCTCTCCACGGAATTCGCCAGGTGAGAATACTGGAGTGGGTTGCCATTCCTTTCTCCAAGGGATCTTCCTGACCCAGGGATCAAAGCTGGGTCTCCTTCATCACGGGCAGATTCTTCACCATCTGAGCCACCAGGGAATCCCTGAACTCAACAAAGATCAGTTCAATGGCTCACCGAAGAACTAGAAACCAAAGCTTTTCAATTTGGTCCACTGCTCCTCCCACCCTGTGGGGTTACAGTCCATGCATGAGACAATGTGTTTAAAACTAAAAGTATCACAGGCTCCTTCATCTTCGTTTGATGAATAAAACATCCTGAGCCTCTCAGAAAATTGAAGAACGGGATGTGGTGCTTCTCAAACTTTAACGTGCATATAGTTCACCTGGTGATCTTATTACCAATGCAGATTCTGACTCGGTGGGTCTGGGTGGGGCCTGAGCTTCTGCATTTCTTACAAGCTCCCAGGTGATGCCTGCGCTGTGCTTCATGAACCGCGTTTTGAGTAGCAATGAGATGGAGCTGCCAATGAATTTCTTCACATTCTCAGAAGTAAGCTACTTGGCCATGCCTGCTCTTTGCAATTCAGTAGCAGGAATTGTGACTCTGAACCTGCCATTACAGGAGAACCTGGTGACACTCAAGATGGCAGTGTGCTTATGGGAAAATTTTATTGTGGATCGATAACCATAAAAAGATTTATACCTGTTGGCCCAATAATTCCACTTATAGATATTAATTCTAAATAAATAACCTAAAAGATAAAAAAAATTACATGAACAATGGTGTTTTACTATAGCCAGAACTATGTATACTAAAAAAAGAAAAAGTCTATGTCTAATATAAAGGAAATGATTACATAAATTATAATAAATTCATTTAAGATACTAATAATATTGTGGACAAATATTTGTTTTCTCTCACTCCCCAAAAGTAACATGTCAGTAAAGGAATAAAAATAGTATAAAATCACAAGTTCAACAAATGAATGAACAATTTCCACACATTTTTCCAAGATCCCAAGTGTATGGAATTAAGAAGCATGACCACAGATTTCTGTCTCTGTCTGTAATGTCGTGTTTCTTTTTATTGGGTGGTGAGTTCAAGGGTGGTGCTTTTATAATTTTTATGCCAGAAATGTTTCAAAATTTAATAAAAAAGAAATTGAATGGGGACAGAATGAAGAACATTATGACCCCCTTGTTAGGGATGGGAGAATTATAACAAAACCAGTTTGCACAGCAAAATCTGGCTTTGACTCTTGAAGGCACCCAGGACCGTGGGAGGCAAGAAGGAGGAAGGGAGTAACCCCAGGGGAATAAGTAGTCAGTCTCTGGAGCTTCTGTATCTGTGATTCCAAGCCCACAAAGAGACCTTCTCTCCCCACTAACAACAAACACAAGAGGTGGGCACTTTATTCTCTGGAGAAATTGAGTCCCATTAGCTCAGAACTCAGACATGTCACATCACAAAGGGCAAGTTGAAAGCAAGAGAATTGCTGACTGAGTTGCATACGATCTGTGGGACCCCAGACTCCTCCCATGCCCTGCTCTCAGGAGCCAGATGGAGATGCCCATAGGCAAGAGACTGCTAACTATAACACGCAGGCCAAATCCATTCCACTCCACTCCCTGTGTTTGCAAATAAAGTTTTATTGGAACACAGTCACACATTTATTCACGAATGATCTGTGGCTGCTTTTGTGCCATAATGGAAGAGCCAAGTAGTTGCAACAGACACCATCTGGTCTGCCAAGCCTAAGTTCAGTTCAGTTCAGTTGCTCAGTCGTGTTCGACTCTTTGCAACCCCATGAATCGCAGCACGCCAGGCCTCCCTCTCCATCACCACCTCCAGGAGTTTACCCAAACTCATGGTCTTGTAGAACAAGTTTGTCTACCACTACTTGGGGTTTCTCTGGTGGCTCAGAGGTAAAGAATATGCCTGCCAGTGCAAGAGACTCAGGTTTGATCCCTGCGTTGCAAAGATGCCTTGGAATAGGGAATGGAAACCTGCTCCAATACTCTTGCCTGGAAAATTCCATGGACAGAGGAGCCTTGTGGGCTACAGTCTAGGGGGACGCAAAGAGTCAGACATGACTGAATGACTGAGCACACGATATTCACAGAAACCTAAGAAGATATTTCATTCATAAAAGAAGAACTAGATACTACGATAAACAAGAGTGAACTCTGGAAATGTAAGAAAGCAATAGTCCATAATGGAAAAAATAAAGAAAATTTCAGAACTATTAGAAGGCAGGAGAACAAAATAATAGAGAAAATTTAGGAATATTGGATTATCCATTCCCACATTTAACTTAAAAGAATTATAAAAAGAGAAAACCAAGGAGATGAAGGTTATGAAATTACCAAAGAAACACCATGAGATTTCTGGGAAATATATATATGTATACATGTATTTTTTACCTATTGATTGCCCATTGTACACAGTGAATAAAAACTACCAGCAAGGGTCATGGGGAAATCTGAAAACACTATAGCAATAAAGAGACAACTCTAAGATTCCAGAGAGAAAAGAAACCAAACAAAAGAACAAAAATTAAAATGGATTCAGACTTCTCAATAGTACCATAACAAACTGGATATCAAAAGAAATGGAGCAATGCCTTCAAAATTCTGAAAGAAAAATTAGTTTTAACTCAGGGTTCTATATCCAGCACTGCAAGTGAAGTATAAAGTAAAGCATTTTTAGGCCTGCAAAGACTCAAAATATTTAGCTCTTGTATATCCTTTCTTAGGAAACCGCTAAAAGATGTGCTTCAGCACAACCAGGGAGTAAAACCAATAAGCAGGCATGGAATCCAGGAAACCAGGGCTCCAACAGAAATGAAGGAAGGCCCGAGATAATGATGATTTTGCATCAAGCCTATAGAACAAATGGTTCTGACAAGAGCAAGAGGACTCAAGACTTTGGGGAGAGGGCCTCCAGGAGACAGAGATAGAACGGATTGATTATCTGATGTGCTTAAAATGTGGGAAAGTATTGCTAGATGTTTTTACAGATTTGTTAGAACACTTAAAAAATGTAATACACTGCTGAGCCCAGCAGCAAACAATTATTATATAGTTTAATAACATGAACACTGACTAC
This sequence comes from Antilocapra americana, assembly GCA_007570785.1. Classification (NCBI taxonomy): domain Eukaryota; kingdom Metazoa; phylum Chordata; class Mammalia; order Artiodactyla; family Antilocapridae; genus Antilocapra; species Antilocapra americana. Next base: position 2,692,221 of record ML664174.1, on the reverse strand, counting down.
TGGTATAACAAAAGTGTTATATTTGGAGGCTCATGGGAGGAAATGGTGGAGGGAGTTGGGGTCTGGTGAGTAAAAAGTTGATCTTTGTTTAAAATTGATAATCAAAAGCAGCTATGGAAACATATAATTTAGGAATATCCAGGTAAATGCTAAAAAAAAAAGTAAAGACAGAAAGTAAAAGCGTCTGTGAGAAGGGATAGGAGAAAAAACATCGCCATTGCTTTTTGTACAGGAAATTGTTTAGCACTATTTTATCATTTTAGTTACATGAAGTTTTTAAAAATGAAATTTTATTTTAAAAGATTATGACTTTTTAAATTATAACTATAAAAACTGAGTTACTTTTTGAAAAAAAAAAATGCTTTGAATAGGTTAACTCATTTAGGTCTGCCAGGACTTTAAAGGGTTTAAGTAAATCCTCCAACTGGGAATGCTGGGCTAGCAGCCTTGAAAAACTGTAGCATCTGCTGTGTGCCCCAGATCCCCTGAGATCTGCAGTCCCCATGGGAGGGTGATACCCAGGCAGGTTTGGACCAGTGTATCAGTAAAGCTAGCATAACCAGGGAGGGATGCACCAAGATTCAGGGAAAGAGTTAGGTGGGGAAAGATATAAAATGTATGTATGTATTGTGACTGCAATAATGCAGAAACAATATGTCAATCATGGGGCGGGAACAAGGACAAATGAAAACAGTTTGAGTTGTCAGAAGTGGGAGTGGAGGTCATTTTTTCCCTTCAACTTGGAATTGTATGAAGGCTGATATGTTGTTTGTGTTAAACAGAGTACCTGTTGTTATAGGAAATTGGTGGTATTCTTTGCTCTGCTTTCCTCCTGCAGCTTAATTGCTTACACAGAACAGTACGTGGAATATGACCCTTTGATCACACCAGCCGAGCCGTCCAATCCCTGGATCAGTGATGATATCGCTTTATGGGACATAGAGATGAGGTAAAAAAAAAAAAAAGTTTTAATGTTTGGAAGTGGAGGGAGGAACACAAATGCATGAGATCATGAGATTATTATTATACCCTATCTTAATTTGACTCTTTTTATCAATAGAACAGAAGCTCCTTGTGTAACCACCCAAATGATTTCCTTGCCCATGGCTTCTACCTCTTTATAGCTTTGTATGTGGATCCTTTATGGCTTCCCTCTGACCTCTCTCTGATCATATGGATGTTACGATAACTGGAACAGTCCCTCATAGTTCCTGGTTGTGACTGATGGAGGGCAAGAATCTGTGGATCATTTGCTTTTGTACATTAGCAACAACAACAATAATAGCTAACATTTACTCTGTACTTGGCCTCTGCTAAGTATCTTCCAGTGAGTCACCTCAACAGGTAGACATTATTATCCTCAGAATTGAACAGATAGAAAACAGGAGTTAATGGACTTGCTCAAGATCACACAGCAAGAAGGTGGTAGAATTAGGATTAGGACCCAGGCAGAGGGCCCCAGAGCCATGGTCTTCATCTCTCTGCTCTTCTGGAGTAGCAGGTACAATGGTTCCATTCAGAAGTTCCTTATGGACTAGAGAAAAGTGAAAGTGTTGGTTGCTCAGTCCGACACTTTGTGACCCCTTGGACTGTAGCCCACCAAGCTCCTCTGTCCATGGAATTCTCCAGGCAAGAATACCGGAGTGGGTTGCCATTTCCTTCACCAGGGGATCTTCCCAACCGCAGGGATGGATCCTAGGCTCCTGCATTGTGGAATTCTTTACTGTCTGAGCCACCAGGGAAGCCCATACAGATGAGAGAAGCTAGTGTGTTTACTTAATAGCTGAGCAACTAAAGCCCAGGGCATCTTAGACCACATTGGAGATTACAGAAGGAACCCAGTATGTTGTGCCTTTGCACCCTCTGCCCCTTGGCTAGACAATTCTTTATTTCTTCATTTCTTTGTATCTCTCTCATTCACTTTCACCCTTGTCTTTTTTTCTGACTTCTTTTCTTAAAATGGAAACCTTGTAAGAAGGAATAGAAGTCATAGATGCTCATTATGAAAAGTTCCAACTGTCTTTGTGTGTGCATGCATGCTCAGTTGCTTCAGTCATGTCTGACTCTTTGCAGCCCCATGGAGTGTAGCCCACCAGGCTCCTCTGTCCATGGGATTCTCCCAGGCGAAAATGCTGGAGTGTGTTGCCATGCCCTCCTCCAGGGGAACTTCCCAACCTAGGGACTGAACCTGCATCTCCTATCTCCTGCATCAGCAGGTGGGTTCTTTACCACTAAGCACCACCTGGGAAGCCCTTCAAACTGTTTAAATGTATATAAGAAAGCAAGCTCTCTCTCGCTCCACCCCAATCTCACTCTCCAGAAAGAGCCTTTGTTGATAGTTTAATGTCGTGCTTCCCCAACTGCACCCAAGCACTCTGGGCTGCTGCAGGGAACTCACAGGATTCCCGGGAGACATTCTGAATCCTTAAGGGAAACACTGATGTTCGACCTATGTCAGATACTGTATGAACGACTAGCTTAAGGTAGTTCCCTGTTTTCAACATTAGGTCTCATTATATTCCTCTCAGTGATGCCATATCTTTGCAAATCTGGGTGTTCAGGCCAGTTGCTGTGATAAAAAGCAATTACTGGGCAAAAATCAACACAGAATAGGAAATGAAGGTGGCAGGGTTGAGAAGATGGGCAGTGCTCCACAGCACATGTGTGCTCACTTAGGAATAAAGTAAGCATACTATATTTTCTTCCAATTTATATACATTTCAAATAACTTTACATCAACTTAAAAACAACCTAGGCGTTATCAATCTTTCTCATCTTTGCAAATCTGATAGATTAAAATAAACATCACATTTTACTTATATTTTTTGTTAAAATACTTGAGAATCTATCCTATGATTGCTAGATACTCATTATTCTTTGGTAGCTTGCCTGTTTTTTTATGTTCTTTGCCATTTTTCTAGTGATGTGTTTTGCCATGGACATTGGCATAGAAAGCAGTCACATTTACTCATATCACATAGTTAACACTTTTCCCGGCTGTTTATGTTTTCTGAATCTAATTTTTCTTCTTGTTTCTTTTTCTCTTCCTTGAGTTTTACTGTATTAGTCAAGTTTTATGTTAACTTTGTTACCCTAGTTCTGGTCTAGTAGTGTGTGTGTGTGTCTGTGTGTGTGTGTCTGCGTGTGTGTGTGTCTGTGTGTGTGTGT
>ML664174.1:2595757-2684053 GCA_007570785.1 Antilocapra americana | reverse complement strand
CTCTCCTCCTGGACCACTCTCACAGACCCTCACGTGGCTGGCTTCCCTTCTCCTTCAAGCCTCACTCAGCATTGATGTCTCTTCCTCAGAAAGGTCTTCGGTGACCACTCACGCTATAGTGGCCACCCCACATCCATCCAGTCTTTCTAGATCACATCCTCCCCCTGGATGTCTTTCTAAATAAGACTTGCAGTTATTTCAGCGCTTAGACCTGTGTCTGGCATGTAGTAGGTACTCAGAAAGTATAGGTTGGATGGAGGGTGGATGGAGAAGTGACCATTTTGTTGGCAATTCTGTTGGCGTTTGGGAAAGGAGGAGAGGGTAAGTGCATGAATTTAATTCCCCTTGCTGATGTTGGGATTTCCTCTCTCTTTCTTGAAAGTCAGCAAAAAAAAAGCATGATAGTTTGGGAAGATGGTGGCCACCTGGCCTGTTGGTTTATCCCAATGTATCAGTACTTTGTCCCCAGGGAACTCGCCACCCCATAACTAGGTTCTGGCTCTGTTTTTACAGCTCAGGCTTCTACTGTAATCATCACATCTGACCTAACACCTACAGTGTTCTGTTCATCTTCAAGCAAGTTACTCAGACACAAGTAAGAATGAAGAGAAGCTATGAGGCCTTCTTTCTTCTCCCAGCAGGACATTCCCACCCTGTCAGACGCTGGCAGTGATTGGGAACCTGCCTCTGGTGGTACAGAGTCAGGGATCAGTGCCAACATGCTTGCTCAGTCTAGAGATCAAACAGCCTTTGTGCATGAAACAAAGGCTGCACGTGACCATAAAATAATCAAAGGTCATCTTTTTCTCAGTTTCAGTTTAATTTAGTTTAATTAATAAATAGTATTGAGAACCTACTCTGTGCTGTCTTCTAAGTAAGGAAGTCTCTCAAGGTACCTGTGTAGTGAGGTGAATAACACGGGCTGTCTTACCTCCCAGCTCCAGGATCCCTCCTCGTTGGCAAAGGACATTACTGTCGCTTGGGGCACAGAGTCAGGCCCTAAGGGCAGGAGTGTTGGCAGAGACTCAGCAACAAGTGGAGGGGTTGTGCCCCATAAGAAAATGAGATGAATGTGCTTTTTATCCCCAAGAGGGGAGACCTCAGGGCAGAGAACAGTGAGGTTGAAGAGAGGAGCAGAGAGATGAGAGAGAGAGGCCTCCATTCAGAGCCATGAAAACCCCTAGAGCCGAGGTGTCCGAGGGCTTTTCAAAGTGGGAATTCAAAATTCCCTGCTGCTGGATGGTGCAATATGTACCCCCTCCAACTTCAGTAAAGGAGTCTACCCTCTCAAACACTTCATGTGAAGTTGGGTGAAGTTGTGTGGAAGAGTCGAGGCAGCATGGGAGACAGTAGGGGTTGTTGGGATTTCATGTTCATCTGAGGTGGGCGTGTGGGCATTTACTCCTGGGCGTGAGTAAATGGGTACACACTCTTTATAATGCCCGGGGCAGAGGACATCATAGATAATGTCTGGATTCTACAGAGATGAACATGCTGTCTCAGCCATGTAGGGTTTATAGACAAACCAGCCGAAGACAACAATGGGAATTAATAGAATAATTGGCAGGATGATGCAGGATGTAGCATAGACAGTAAGAAATTGTGCTTTAATTCTGTCTCCTTCTCAGACAAACTAGTAGATCTAGAAATCCAAGAATGAGAAAGGGACTGAAAGGATATACATAAAGTCTATTCAGTGAAAATTCTGAGAAGTCAAATTTAGATAAAGAAAATAGTGATTGCCAGGGCTCATCACTGAGAAAGAATCAGCCCCAAATTGCCAGATCTCAGTTGGAGAGAGCGCTGTCATTGGAGGGCTCCCTTGATAGCTCAGTTGGTAAGGAATCCGCCCACAATGCAGAGGACCCCAGTTCAATTCCTGGGTCGGGAAAATCCACTGGAGAAGAAATAGGCTACCCACTCCAGTATTCTTGGGCTTCCCTTGTGGCTCAGCTGGTAAAGAATCTGCCTGCCATGCAGGAGACCTGGGTTCATTCCCTGAGTTGGGAAGATCCCTTGGAGAAGGGAAAGGCTACCCACACCAGTATTCTGGCCTAGAGAACTCCATAGACTGTATAGTCCATGGAGTCCCAAGAGCCAGACATGACTGAGAGACTTTCACTTCACTTCATTTCACTGTTATCTGAATACCACCAGGAGAGTGTCCCCAAGAAGATGCTATCAGCCAGATAGTGACTCTAGCAAGAACCTGGCATTGCCTGCAGGGTTGGAGTTCATGATTTGCCCTCACCATATGGTATAGGTTTGACTTTCTCTCTCTGCTGGGCAACAGGCACATGAGCAAAGAGCTACAAGGAACCCAGCTCATCCTACTTGGTCAAAGGCATCCACTCCCAACCAGCCCGATCTACTGTGAGGCAGAGACTACCCCTGAGCTGCTCAGCAAGTTTGATAGAACTGTACATCTGTGATGTTAGTCTATCTCCCATCCTATGGTAGTCAGTCTCCATATATGGCCCATCAGTGCTTTCTTCATTGTATGCAGGGACTGCTTCCTCCGTGGAGAGGGGATACCTCCCTCCCTCTTCATCCAGGTTGGCCTTGATGCCTTATTTAACCAACAGAGTATGGCAGACAGGTCATAAAACAGCTCTTGATAATTTGAGACATTTACTCCTGAGACATTCTTTTTTAAAACCTTTTGGCTATGAGAAACCCAAGCAATTAGGGAGATCATGGAGGTTGACAGCCTTGGCTGAGCTTCTGACCCAAACCAGCATCATCTGCCATGTGATGAGCCATCTTGGAGGTCCAACCCAGTCCACCCTTCAGATGACACCACCCCCAGCTGCCATCCACTTACAACTCTTGAGAAACCCTAAGTGAGAACCTTCCAGCTGAGCCCAGTCAACCAATGGGATGTTGAGAGAGGAGAACAAATTGTTTTAAGCCACTGAGTTTGAAGATGGTTTGTTACACAGTAACAAACAACCCGACCACTCCTTGTTGAAGTATTAGGACCCTCAGGTTTTCTTGGAGCATTAAGTAATATTGTGATTGTTCCTTCAATAGCCTTGGTCTTGAGATGGACTCATTGGTTATTTACTCTTTAAGGAACAATCCCTCATTTCATAATTTTTCCAGTAACTCAAAACCTTTTGAGGCTAGCTGGATGTTTTTGTAGATAGATGCTTATTCTGAATCTGGCTTTACTGTTCTCAATTTGGGAGAACAGCTGGAATGAAAGACAGACTCCCTGGGAGAGCCACTTGTCTTGGCTGTATCAATTTGGGCTGCTCAGTGGGAGGCAGGAATTTGGTGAGAAGCAATAGGCACAGAAGAGAAATTAGAGTTGGAAAAATGCATCCAGCTAGCGATTAGAAATATAAGGACACATCAATGTCAGTATAAGGACACATCGTCCACATTACTATACACATTTTCTTACTGATTTCCCTTTAGTGTTAAACATTTGCTGTGTGAAAAGCACTATGATAAATACAAAGATGTGGTCTCTGCCCTCAGAGAGCTCACAAGGTAGCTACAAAAACAATGACATAAACCCTTTAAAAGTTAAGTGATGGTACAAAACCATAATTACAGATATGTCCTGAGAAAGCCTTTCTATACTACAATGGATGAAAATAGAGGGGCTGTGAGTTCCATGGATTATCTGAGTGAGACCAAGGGAAAGTTATTGTACTAGTCACCTGGGGATGAATGTCCAGAGATAACTTTTTAGAATTATTTTATAATCACAGAGACCATTCCATGGTAGCAATATGTTCGCATCTGATCTTGAACCGTCAAAGGGATGATGCTTGGAAATAACCAAGAGATCCAAGAAAGACATGTATAGAAAAGTTGTATCCAAGAAGCTTTTAATAGAATAGATCCCAGTGACCAGATTATTAGAAGAAAAAGAGCAGATGTAGGGTGTCCAGACACAGAAATAGGATTGTGAGTAATGAATAATTGAATGAACCAGATGTACTAGGTTGAATAGTGTCACCTAAAAATTCAAGTCCTTCCCAGAATCTCAGAACATGACTTTATTTGGAAACAGGACCATTAAAGATGCAGTTAATTAAGATGAGGTCATCCTCGGATTGAGTAAACTCTTAATCCAATATGTGTTTGTTGTTGTTTAGTTGCTAAGAGGTGTATCCACCTCTTTTTCAACCCCATGGACTGTAGATCTGTCCATGGGATTCTCCAGGCAAGAATATTGGAGTGAGTTGCCATTTTCTTCTACAGAGGATCTTCCCGACTCAGGGATTGAACCCATGTCGACTGCATTGGCAGGCGGATTCTTTACCACTGAGCCACCTGGGAAGTCCAATCCAAAATGACTGATGTCTTTATACGGAGAGAAAACAGAAACACTGGCATATACAGAGTAAATGCCGTGTGAAAAACCAGATACAGAGGCAGAATACCATGTGATGACAGAGGCAGAGATTGGAGTAATGCATGAGCAGGCCATGGATGCCAAGTATTTCTGGCAGCATCAGAAGCTAAGAGGAAGGCATGGAACGGGTTTTCCCCTAGAGCCTTCAGAGAGAGTGTGACCCAGTTAACACCTTGATTTCAGATTTCTAGCCTCCGGAACTGTGAGAGAATAAATTTCTATTTTTAAGCCATCCAGTTTGTTGGTATGTTGGCCAGCTAGGAAACCACCACACCAGGGTAGCCTGTCTTCTCCAAAAGTCCTTGTTTCTGCTGAAGGCTGAGCTTGCAGCTTTCTGTATGTCCAAACATCTATCCTAAGCTTCTGATTCTGCATCTCGTGACACCCCTGGCTCTCTGGCTTACCCCCAAAATGGCCCTTATCCTCCACCACCCTTCCCCCTGCCACCACCAAGGAACCTGGTGGGATGAATATGGACTCACTGCTTGCAAACCAGAAAGTGGCGGCACCGGTGGTAGACGTGTGTCCGTAACGCAATCACTACAAAGACTGTGCAACTTTCCGTACCTGGTTCTCAGGACACAGCTGCTGATCGGGGTACAGCTGTCATCAACACCATCCCCGAAGAGCCCTGCAACCTTGGTGGCCATCCCAGGTCACAGCGGGACCCTGGCAGAAGCAGATGCGTTCCTGCAGCTTGGCGGGGCTTCCATTTGCTGCTCGCCTCAATCCAGGGTGGTGATAATAACAGCACTTTTTGTCCTCTGGAAAGCTGTTGAGTTTGATTCTGTGGCTTGAGTTTGAGAGAATATAGGATCTGTCTTCTTGGCTCATTACAGAAAGCCTAGCCTGGAACTTTGGGAAAAAAACCTTTCTTGGAATTCCTCATTGTTGGTGGCTCAGATGGTAAAGAATCTGCCTGCAATGCGGGAGACCTGGGTTTGATCTCTGGGATCCACTGGAGGAGGGCATAGCAACCCACTCCAGTATTCTTGCCTGAGAAATTCCATGGACGACGTCATAAAAAGTTTGTGTCTTTTTTAAAACAGAAGAGTTCACCGTACACTGTGTATGCAGGGCTCATAGCTTAGTGCTTGCAGATAAAATGCACCTTCTTTACATTGTTTGCTGAGGCTGCAGTGTAGTGGTTCTGAAAAGCCTTTTGATGTGGCTAACACTCATTCCACACCAACACACTTTCTGTTTCCACGCTCCATCCTTGGCAACGGAGCTGCGTGGGAAGAATATGTTTGGACTTGGGGAGTGAAGAGATGGCTACTGTTGAGCTCCTGCAAAAAGCCTGAAAATGAATGGAGTATTTTCTCCACCAGTTTTTGAAGTTTTCTTGTATCAAGCCAAATGACAATGAAACTGTCCTGTGCTGTGCTTAGTCACTCAGTTGTGCCTGATTCTTTGCAACCCCGTGGACTATAGCCCGCCAGGTTCCTCTGTCTATGGGGATTCTCCAGGCAAGAATACTGGAGTGGGTTGCCATGCCCTCCTTGGCAATGAAGCTATATATACTGCATTATTTGGCTCTCCAGAGATACTCCTTCACCACCCTAGAAAATAACATTCTGCTTTTGGCTTTTGTTGAAAATATTCAATTCACAGACATGTTATTTCCCACCCAAGTGGTGGACCAGCAGTAGAATCTTAGCCCCACCTCAGACACCTAGAATTGGAATTCCCAGCTTAACAAGATCCCTGGGGGATTTAAGTGCACATTAAACTCTGAGAAGTTTGCATGTTATGAAAAAACCCAAATGAACCTTTTGGCAATCCAATAGCTGTATGTAAAAGTTTCCTGCACTTTTTATTTTGTTTTGTTTTAATAAAAGTATCAGAAATATCATTCATTGTGTTTCAGCGCTTCTTATGTAAAGACTTGTGAGACAATTTCTCTTATAATTCAATACTAGAGCAAAAGTTGTCTTTACTGACAAACTTATATGTTACCTCTTTCAAATGCTGAGAGTGGTGTAATCCATTCAAATCTTTTTGTCTTGGCTCCAAGGAAGCTCTAAAAAAATTTTTTTTGTTGTTCACTGGCAGTTGTTCTCCTAGCCTAGACTTTCTGGTATAATAACCATTCCCTACTAAGACTTATCATCACTTGTTTTTATTACTATTCTTTCCTGTATTTGGGCTTCCCTGGTGGGTTAGTGGTAAAGAATCCACCTGCCAATACAGGAGATATGGGTTCGATCTCTGGATTCAGAGATCTCTGGATCCATGGTTCAGATACGGGTTCAGATCCCCTGAAGGAGGAAATGGCGACCCACTCCAGTAATCCTGCCTGAGAAATCCCATGGACATTGGAGCTTGGTGGGCTACAGTCCGTGGGGTCACAAAAGAGCTGGACATGACGTAGCAACTAAACAGCAACAACAACCAAGACTTACCATCACTTGTTCTTATTACTATGCTTGCCAGTGTTTAAGAGTTTGGGGATTTTATTATTGTTTTGGTTTTGTAATTGTATTCTTATTCTTTTGTACCTAAATTGTAATTGTACTCTTATCCTTTTTGAACCTAAATTAAGCATCAATAAATCAATGGATATAAAAAAAAAGGGAGGGGAATAAATATTGCTAGACCAGTGCTTCTCAGAGTTTAGTGTGCACTTAAATCACCCTGGGATCTTGCTAACCTGTGGATTCCAATTCCACGGGAACGAGATGGGGCCTGAGATTCTGCTGCTGGTCCACAGACCACCACTTGAGCGAGAGATAGCAGCGTGTGGCTCATGAACTAGAAACAGACTGCTGCTTGAAGAAGTCAGAGGAATAAATACAGCAAAGGCACTGTAAGTGGAAAGACAAAAGCTGAAGGAAATGTTCTCATCTTCCAACACAAAATGAATAGGACCAACTCTCGTCCCCCCTCCCTACACTTTGGTTTGGAGAGAGTCCCATGGACATGAGGCAGCACAGCAGAGCTGAGAGCTGTGTTCTGGAACCACACTGTCTGGGCCTGAGCCTCAACTCCATCCCTTCCTAGTGTGTCTTTGGGTAAATTGTCACCAGGCCTCAGTTTCCCTATCTGCAAAATGGGGACAGCACTAGTACATTTTTCAGAGTAGTTTCAAGGACTTAGGGAGTTAACAGGTGTGAAGGCTGGGAACGATGCCTAGACAATCATAGACACTTTGCAGGGGGTGCTTAAATCAATGAATGCATGCAACATTCTGCTTCTAGGCACCTGTATTGGGTTTATCCTGGATGAGTTGACGTATTTCTGATCAGTTGAACATCACTTGGTTCTAAATTGGACTGTTTTTCTCCTGGAAATTGAGGAAGGGGCAGGAGGTGGGGTCAGTATCTTTGATGAAAGATCAGATTTGCAAAGCATTCTCAGTTTTTAAGTGAAAAAAATAAAATGATGGAGTCAAGAGTTGGAACTATGACTGACAGGAATGGTCCAGGGAAGCCTAATCAGTGGAGTTGTTGTATGCTCTGTAAGCAGCACTTGGCAAGCATCCCCTCAATGTGGCCCCTTTCAAACACCTTCTTTACAGAGACTTTTTACCCTTGGCTAGTGTTGGTGTACAAAAGTCTGCATTGGGGATTTGTGCAGGTTTGATGGAATCTGTCACTTAAATGAGACATTTCCCTTTGGCCTGTGACAGCTAAATAAATTTGAGTTGTTGAAGAAACTGTGACACAGGTTTCTGCCTGGTATTGATCACCCTTTAAACCTTTGTTCCTTTTCCCAAAGCAAAGAGCCCAGCCAGCAGCGAGTGAAGAGATGGGGCTTCTCTTTCGATGAGATCTTGAAGGACCAGGTGGGGCGGGACCAGTTTCTACGATTCCTGGAGTCGGAATTCAGTTCAGAAAACCTCAGGTACATCTCTCCAAGGTTTGAGCTGTGTGCAGAGAGTATATGAAGAAATTGGCATCATCAGTTTCTCTCGCCACCTCCCTTTCTCAGTCAAATGTTATGGCTCAAATTCAAATTCCAATTGATATGGCCAAGGTTGACATGGAGCACACACTTTATGTTCAAGCTTTATTATCACTAGATGAGCACCCACCAACACCACAACTTTTGGTTCTTTAAATCCAGATGACCTGTGTTCAAGCTGTTGGAAACGTGTCTTCAATAATAAGTCAATGGTTGAATGGATTTAATGACACCATCCTTACACTAAAACCATGAAACCATGGAACTCCATGGCAGAAAGGGAGCTCAGAGACCTCCCCCTTTAAAACTTTCCAGTCTCTGGGGTCCTGAATACTTGACAGGCTAACCAGAAAAAAGAGGGGTCAGTGGGTTCACTTCAGAATTTCAAAAAGTCACAGTAAATATTGTTCAAGAACTGGAGACGTAACTATAAAAGCTAATTAAAATATACTTTTCCTTTTGGGGGGAATTCTAGCAACTCCATGTAGTGGTTACTCTGGTCACTTGATGCAGTTTCTGTTGGTCTATGAGCAATCAAGATGAGGGAAATGTACTACTGTGTTGATAGTTACTGTTTAGTAGGAAAAAATCTTTCAAATCATGGGGTTCATTGTAAGAGAAAGGAAAGGGAGCTTGTAAAAAGGAGTAGGGATCATGATCATGCAAAACTGAGTAACCCAGGATTTATTCAGGCTTTCGTTGTATTAGATGTAGAAACAAAGACATACAGAAAATGTGACTTATCTAAGACCCTGACTCATCTTAGCCAAGTGATGGCTTCTTGGTGGATGAGATGGAAATCTCAGTGTTTTCTTGGCACCAGGCTCTCTTTTACATACAAGGTTAATTCCCATCTTCCAATGGCATTTTTCCAAAGAGTGACTTTATTAATTTTTTTTTACTTTAAAAAGACCATATGCTGTGGACAAAAGACTGTGTCCTCTAGTGTTAATGTGCAAAATCCATGTTATATATTTGGAGTTGGAGACCATATCAGTCCCATACATCAATCAAATGATATTTATCACACACCTATGCTGTCTCCAGCCCCCAAGAATCTACTGAGGGGATGTAAGAAAGACAAGATGCATGATCTTTGCCTGCAGCAACGTTGTCGGTCCTTGAGGAAAACACACAAGAAATCCTTAAATCATCAAATGAATATCAATGAGCGTAAACTCCGAGAACCATTTTGATAATGTTTTCAAAACATCCTATCACAGTAGGCACATCATAAGCTGGGCTTTGAAGAGTGTACAAGATACTGACGTAGACAAGAAAGAGGGAGGGGGCTGCTCTCAGCTGGAAGACACTGAGAGCGGAGCTGTGATGGGGGGACCCTCCCACACCACGCAGTCCTGGGAGGATGGGTAGATGCTGATTAACTGGAATAGCGAGGCCATTCCAGGCAGCCATGTACCTATTGTAAACCAGATAACGTTGAATATCTGATTTCGGGTTATGACACAGGAGAGCTTTTTTCTTGGGCTGAGGCATTATTCTACTCTTTGCTTCAATTCCTAATTGAGTATTTGTAATAGAAGGCTTGACTCTAGACCTCTTTATCAGGATGGTGCTCAGACCAGCCTCCTAGGCTGTAGCCTGCAGGTGTCCTGGGTGGGAAACCACCCTCTCGGTGGCCAGCATGCTGTACGCAGGCAGATTCTGTATGACTAGTTCAGCCTCAAACCCCACCCTCAGCTTGGTCCCCATGAGCCAGCCCTGGGGCTTCTCCCTGCTCATCCCTGTCCACTGGGTCCCTAAGATGGAGTGGTAGGTGGTTTATGGTTTAGTCATGAAGTCATGTCCAACTCTGGGCAACCCCATGGACTGTAGCCAGGCTCCTCTGTCCATGGGATTTTCCAGGCAAGAATACTGGAGTGGATTGCCATTTCCTTCTCCAGGGGATCTTCCCCACCCAGGGATTGAACCTGGGTCTCCTTATTGCAGGCGGTTTCTTGACCAACTGAGCTACCCCGATAGCCCATGGAGCAGTACAGAGGCTCCCTTAACCTGGCTATTTCTCAGCCACCTGCACCATTGTGGAGATTTGGAAGGATGACCACAGCATCCTGGTCCTTGTGAGGGGCACCAGGGTGGGAACAGCGACTGGTCCAGCACTGCCTTGCCCAGTCTGAGTATAGCCAGGGCCATGAAATCTGCATGCATTTCAGGCCTAGAGCGCACGGAGGAGGGTGTCCCTGGCAGGTGTCAGCGCCTCCTCCGGCCTCACCGCCTGTACTCTGCCAGCTCCTCACTCCAGGAGGGCTGCAGTCAGTCCTGGGTGAGACAGTGCGTGTGAGCGGGTGTGAGCGTGCAGTAACTAATCTCCTCCCCCAGCGTGAATGCATAAATCCAGACTTAAAGAGGGTCCGTCTGATCCATGACAGGAGAGCGGATAAAGGAAATAGAACAGCCTGAGATAAAAAGTGTAGCCCCAGAGCTTCTAAAATCCTCTCTGCAAGCCAAAATTCTACTTTTATGATATTCAGCATAATTGAATATATGGGGGAAGCTTTGGTTTTAAATCACACAACTTTAGGACTCGGGTCACCCAGAACCAGGTCCTTTCCTCCCCCTCCATTTGCAGTCATTTCTGTGGCCACAGATACTAGCTTGGCATCCGCTGTGACCCAGGTCCTGAGGGCACAGAGTTGAATGCATCTCACCCCTCACCCAGGGCCTCCTCAAGGGGCCCTGTGGCTGCACCTTCTCTGTGGTCCCTGTGAAGGCTGGACGCAGGGCCGTTGCCATGCACAGCTCAAGGACACTGCCCATCTGTGGTGCTGGCCACGCCGGGATGGTCCTTCCTCCCCCTGGACTGGTCAAGCCCAGGCAGCTGGCCTTGGAGCAGGGGAGGGCAAGGGAGAAACTAACGGGGACTCAACTGGATACACTGCAAAGGCCTCTCCACGTCTGTCTCCCCAAGCTCCTTTGCATCTCTCCAGTGAAAGGGGTACATAGAGCATGACATTTTTGCATGACACCTAGAAAAATCTTGCCAGCTAACCAGCCAAGTGGTTCAGTCTCTGCCAGCGCTTCAGAATACAGAGCAGAAAAGCCCCAAAGAGACATAGGTGTTGCTCTCACCACAGCGAAAGTTCACCCTGGATCCTTTAAGGAAAGAGGTCTGTGATCATACAAGTCGACGTCTTCTTTCATCATTTGGGGTGGGGGGGGTGAGCCTGAGAGACGAGGGAGGGGCAACACCTCCAAGCACTGGAGGCCACATAGCCGGGGCATTTGTGGCAGACAGCAGGGCTCCTGGTTGTAGGCTGTTTGCAGCCCAGGGCTCCATTTGGATAGGGTGGGGCACTCCCCTAGGAGACAGCTCTTTGCTCAGAGCCTCTAGAATGCATGCAAGGTGGGGCCTCCTGGTTCTGAAGCAGAGGGCCCCAGGGAGTGGTCTGGCTTGGCCCCTCTCTTTTCTCTGTGTGTTTTCCTAGAAGGGTGACAGGAACCCCTTGCTCCTTGCCACCTTTGCCCCCTCTCTTGCACAACAAATCTTTTTTTTTTTTTTTCATTGTGCCGAGAGGCACGTAGGATCTTAGTTCATGCGGGATCTTAGTTCCCGGACCAGGGATCGAACCCACGCCCCCTGCCGTGGAAGCGCAGAGTCAACCCCGGACCACTGGGGAAGTCCTACCACCCGCGCAAGTCTTCATCCTCGCTGATTTGACCACCACTGCCACTCGGCAGAACACAAGTTAAAAATCAAAACCCGCAGCCAAGAGCGGGCCCCGTACATTTTTTATGAGCTGTAACATCTCCTGAGAGAACGTGGTTGTTCTTCTAACCTGCAGATTGATTATCCTGGTTCCACACAGTGTCAGCTGAAGGGAGAAGCAATTAAAGAGAGCACAGGAGTGTTAGCAGTTTGTCCTGGAGCGCTCCTGCCTCCCAGTTTCCCCGGGTCCTAGGAAGACCCCGGGAGGTGGGCCAGGCCCGGTGGGCTTTCCCAAGAACCAAACACATGGTTCATGGGGACAGAGGTGCTCACATGGCACTCAGACAACCTGTGGCATTTCGGCCACTGCCCCGCGAATGTCAGTGAGCTTGGGTGGTGAGATTCCAGCCCAAGCAGAGACTAAGTCGGGTGACGATTGTTCCTGAGTCTCTGTTGACCAGCAGAGGGCACAGAAACCCTTCCTTCTGCGTGGAGTTGGCTTTTCCCTAGGAACAAATGAAAAGTTGGGTTTTTCTAACACATGACAATCCTAGTTGATGAGAAGATACATAAGCAAGGAACCAAGGTCTGGCCCTACCTCCTGGAAGGATGGAGCGCTGCCAGCTGCTTCATGGTTCCCCTTGTTGCAGCCAGCCTTGAGGAGGAGACCCCATTCCATGTCAGCACCCCGGCCCCGCGGGAGACAGAAGCCCACCTGGAGCAGCCCAGGACTGCCCTCAAGTCCCATCCACAGCTGCTCAATCCGGGGCGGGGGTGTTCCGAGCCCAGGTTGCCTCCCCAAAAGGCCAGTTGCCCCCCTCCCCTGCCCCGGCATTCCTAAACCAATGACACGGATTGGATGTCGGCCCTGGGCTGCCTCCCCCGAATCTGCCAACTCCAGCAATACCCGTGATAACAGCAATCTCCCTGATACCCGTGCATCCTCCTGGCCCGCTGGTTGTGAGTGCCCTTCTGCAGCCAGAAGCCACAGAGGCTTATGCGGGGTGGGCGGATCTGGGGCCACTGACAGTCTCTCCTCCCCGCTGGGGTCCTGGAGGAGCAGCAGGACCTGCGGGCTTGCGGTAAGAGTGGGAGCTGTGCAGGCCCCGGTGGCCCTCCCATCTGCCTGCAAGAGATGGGCGAGGGGCGCTTCTGGGGCTCTTTTGAGGGAGGGTGGCTAGGCAGCCAGGGCTCAGAGCCTCCAGCTCAGGCCTGTGGGCTCACAGATGGCCAATACAAACCAAGCCTGTGAAAGTAAAAGTTGGTCAGTCATGTCCATGGAATTCTCCAGGCCAGAATACTGGAGTGGGTAGCTTTTCCCTTCTCCAGGGGATCTTCCCAACCTGGGGATCAAACCCAGGTCTCCCACATTGCGGGCGGATTCTTTACCAGCTGAGCCACAAGGGAAACCAAGCCTGTACTGAATTTCAAACTGGCACGAAGGTTCTTTGAAGCCGGTGATGGGAAACACACATGGGGTGTCAGGATGGGGTTGTAACAGCGTTTTTGCTGTCACCTGAGAGAAATAAGGCAGGTCATCTCCAAGGCAGACCAAAGGCCGAGAGGGTCCCCATGCGTGCAGGGAGAGAAGCCTGCTGTCTGGGGTTGTCATCCCTCTTCTTCCCTGTCCTCCCCTCCCCTTCTTCCCCCTCCAGCTCCTCCTTCTATTTCTCCTCCTCCAGCATGCCTGTTGTTTCTTTTTATACTTCTTTTTAAATTCTTGGTTTTATCTGATAAAGAGAACCTTTGATTTTTTTGTGTAAAAGTTGATTAAATTTGATTCAGAAATTTCCCTTCCCACCCACCCCAGACTTCTCTATACCCAGCTGAGTGATGTGCATTAATGTGGCTCCCAACTCATTCTGCCAAAAGGACTGCTGAGGCCTCAGGAACCAAAGCCTGTGGCTTTCAGAAGCTGCAGGTCCTCGGGACCTCCCCAGAGCTCCATCTCAGAGCAGACTGAGACAAGGGACGCAAGGTGATGCCCATATGACCCCGACTGAGGCGTCAGGAAGTCGCCCAGGTGTCCTCATTTGTGTGAGAAATTGCAGAGTCCGGGAGGCTTGGGATGGACGCTGGCCCAAAGGAATTGCTTCCAGCCCAGGACTCAGCCAGAGGTGACTCCCTAGGGCTGCCAGGGACTCACCAAGCTGCACATCAGCCCTCCTTTCAGGCCTTTGAAAAACCAACACTAGCTCCTCTCTTTAGAGCCGATTTCCTAAATTTTACCTGCCCATCAAACATGGTCCTCTGGGAGAAGAAAGCCTTTGTCACCACCAGCTGACCATTTTCACTTGAAAGCACTTGGCCACCTCCTCCATTTCATGGCAGACCTTGGTGGGAGTGGGGGTGCAGAGAGACCGAGGGAACCTTAGGGAATGGCCGAGGGGGTGGAGGAGACCCCCCCCCAGCTGAGCTGCAAGGGCTCTTCTGAACAACTGAACAGTTAGCAGCCGCCTTTGAAGTCTACCCACCTCCACCACCGCCACCGATCTGGGCTCTGTAAAGACTGGCAACTGTTTCCCTCTCCCTGGGTAGCCAGAGGACATGATTATGAAAGCCCTGAAATGAGCAGAAAGATAGGGGGCTGGTGTTAAAGGGCAAGTGGGGCCAATGTCAGTGGCCGGAGCCCCGGGTCTTACCACCCAGGCCCCTACCAGCCTGTGGTCACCATGTGGCTCCCTCCACAGCACCCACCCACGGGGCCGAGAGCATTTCAGAGTTACACCGGGATGGGACGTGCTCGGACCCGACCACATACCCTCTCCCCCTGCTCTGTACCCACTGTGCCAGGAGGAGAGAGAGGCCCAGAAAGATACAGCGGTGCTAAGAGGGCAGCGCAGCTGGGAGCAGGACTTCCTCACCCTCCGGTTGAGTGAAGCCATCAAGTCTCCTCCCTGCCTCTTGGTCTTCAGGACCAGCGAGGGAACCATGAGGGTTTTCTTCAGGGAGATCATCAGAATCCCAAACGGTAAATCAGGGGGAGAGCTCCTGTCTCTCCCAAACACAGACCCACACGCAGAGACCACGCCCCCGCCCCCCCCCAAGTCTTCTTTCCTGGTGGAAATGAAGCTGCGTTACCCGAGGTGGCCACTGGGTGGCACCTTTAGGCCATGCACATGGCTCCACACACTTCTCTGAACAGCAACAAAAAAACATGCTAAACCTAAAAAAAAAAAAAAAGAGTGCCGCTTACTTTGGGTGAAATTCGATGACAGATTGCATGCACCTTCCTCCATGTCATGGTTCAGCTTCTCTTGCTCCTGCCCTTTCGTTGACTTGAGTACGTGTGATTCCCGTGGCTGCAGGAACCACACAGCCAGGGACCTGTCCTCTCATCTCATCGATGGGGAAACTGGCCTGTTCTGTTCACAGGGCACAAAATGCGCCACCCAGACCTGAGTCCTGCTGAAATCCCTCTCCAGGGTTGCCTTGGGAACCATCGTCACGACCCAGGGAGCTGTTGTTCAAGCTTTGGCCCTGGCTGCTGCTGTTCTCAGCAGAAAAGAGCTCACCGCGCTCACCCAGCCCTCCAGCGCCACGCAGATGCTGAGGGGTTCACGAGAGGCAAACATAGTCGTGAGCAGGAGGCTTCTCTCTCCAGCACCCCCTGGAGAATCTTTTGTAGAGGGATCCCCAGCTTCGCTCCAGATGAGCGTACCTGCAATCCAACAGCCATTTATTGAGCACCTGTATTGTGCTGTGCGTAGTCGCTCAGTTGTGTCCAACTCTTTGCAACCCCATTGACAGAGAAGCCTGGCGGGCTGCAGTCCAAGCCCAGTCCTTGCCTGGATTCTCCAGGCAAGAATACTGGAGCGGGTTGCCATGCCCGCCTCCAGGGAACATGCCGAGCACCATGCCCGCATTGATGCTGCAAATAAGCTCAGTTTCTCCATCCACAGCTTGTATGGCTGGGTCCTTGCAGCTCAAATATTCTTCATGGCTCCAAGGTACTATTGCTTCTGGGATCTTTCTTTCATTTGAATACCTCCAACTGATCCCCACCAGATATGGAAAAGGGACTCACATTGTCTAGGTCGTGGCTTCTATGTCAAACAGTAGTTCTATCCCAAGGCTGAATTTACCTCCCAGAAGACATTCGGTAATGGCCAGGAACTTTCTGGTTGTCACAAGTGCCGAGAGGATGCGCCTGGCATCTGATGGGTCAAACCCAAGGTTGCTACTACATATCTTTCTATGTACAGGGTGACTCTTACAACAGAGAATTATCCAGCCCAAAATGGCAACAGTACCGAGGCTGAAACACCTTGATGCAGAGAGAGAAAAAATCTTTTTGATAACCAGAAGCAAGGCGGTCTTCTAACATGCATTTAGTGCAATGATGGAGCACCTTTGTATTCTCAGCAGTCCCTGCAGCCTTCGTGACATAGCTGCTGGGACAGCTGGGGGTGCAGAATGAGTGCCACGGGATGTCAGTTCTGGGACCATGTCCAACAGAGCAGCTACTGACGGAGCCCCTGGAACGAACTGTCCTTGTGCTTCTGTTTCAGGTTCTGGTTGGCAGTCCAAGATCTCAAGAAACAGCCCCTCCAGGATGTGGCCAGGAGGGTGGAAGAAATCTGGCAAGAGTTTCTGGCTCCCGGGGCCCCAAGTGCAATCAACCTGGATTCTCACAGCTATGAGATAACCAGTCAGAACGTCAAGGATGGAGGGAGATACACATTCGAAGATGCCCAGGTTTGCTCATCTCATCAAATAGTTCTTTCCCAAGATATTCATGTGTCAACTCCACCACCCCACTCCTTGAACACACATCCAAGGTGTTGTATGTAGTTATAATCTCGGCCTTTATTGATGAGGCCATCAATGGGGACCATTCCAGGTGGATGTCCAGTGCAATTCCAGGAGGACTGCTTTCCCAAATGAGTTATGTTATTACGTAGAAATAGAAATTTACCATTATGTGTGTGTTTTTTCCAGGAAAATCTCAGAAGTGTTTTACAAAACCTGAAGTCCTATAGTAAGTCATAGTAGAATCTGGAAAGTAGGGCACAGCATCAGCAAAGTGGGGAGAGTGGGCTGGAGGGTCAGGGGTCAAGACCACGGTCATAACCGCCACCCTGCACTGTGACCCGCCAATCCCGCAGTGATGTTTGGGGAGCACGTCTGAATTCCATGCCTCGTGCCATGTGATGAGATACCATTGGGAACAGACCAAAACCCCTGACCTCAAGGAGGTCAAAGACTAGTGGGAGAGCAAGGCAGGAAAACAGGTGATGTCACTAATAAGTGAAGAGCTCTGGGGTGCAAGGAGCCCATGGGTTGGCAGGCCGGGAGGTGACGCAGGGGGGGACACACGACCCCGCACAGCACAGTGAGCACACAGATGCTTAGGAAGCTGGTGGAAGAAACAGAAGCCACCCTAAACAGCAAGCTTAACCTAAGGGCTGGGAGATGCATCTCTAGAGATAAACATCAGATCCGTTTCTCACTTCCTGGCCCCGAACTTCTGTTTCCTTCCACCATCCCACACCCGGTGATGGGGCTTAAGGTTTTCCTGTGTCTCCTCAACACTCTTCATTTCTCACATCTGTGGGGTCCCCAGGGGAGAACTGCCCTCCCACAGACATTATCATCTAATTCAGAAAACTCAGTCCCAGTGCAGATAATGGCATGAGAAGAGAAACTGTCCTCCTCATCCCGATTTGCCTTATTATTTGCTCAGAACTTCAGAACGGAAACACTTAGCAGCCTCAACACCACAACCATCTTTTCATGTGACCCCCTGGTCGTGAGTTCCAGTGAATGTCTGGGCCCGGGAGATTTGGTTTTGTAGAGTTCAGTGGCTTAGCTTTATGAAATCTGAGTCCCTCACACCCTCTGCAGCTTCAAAGAGAAATATTTAAGTCACAAGAAATCTTTTTTCTTCCTGATAGATTTTTGTATGTGTGTGTGCATGTGTTCCAAGCACATAGTGACATTATCCTGGTGAGGAGAATGATGGAGAAGCTTCATAAGTGATGGAGAAGCCCTGTGGGTGATAGAGAAGCACCGTGGGTGATGGAGAAGCTCCATGGGTGATGGAGAAGTTCCCAGAAGAACAGTCTGAAGCCCGATACTCAACTCTCCATCATTCACAAAACATGAGAGAAAGGGCATCTGTCAGAGCCATCATACTCCCTGCCCAATATTGTCACTCTGAGCAAGATGTCAGAAAGGATTTATTTTAATGTTTTATCATTGAAACTTGTGAGCATTTTTTTTTATGGAAAAGTAGAAACTTTGTGAATCCTCATCCAGCCTCAACAGTCATCGATATAAGACCGATCTCATTTTATCTGTGTCCCCACCTACTTTTTCACCATTAGTTTTAAAACAAATCCAAGACTTAACCTTTCCATCTGTAAATACTTAGGTATGTATCTCTAAAAGAAACTTGCCCTTTGGTCTTAACATTCCTGCAATTCCTTAAGAAATTAGCAATTATCTCTTAATATCATCGAATGTCATACAAGCGTTCAAGTTCATAGTATTTCCTAAATGCCATTTTTAAATTCTTATTCAAAATCAGAATCCAAATAAGGCCTACACATGTAGATCGCCTTTTCTTTTAAGTATATTGTAATCTACAGGCTCCTTTTGTGTTCTCCTCACCCTTGCAGTTTATTGAAGGAAGAAGTTAGGTCTTTTGTGCTGGAGAGATTCCACAGCCTGGATTTTTCTGCTTGCAACCTTGTGTTGCTATTTAATGTGTCCTTCTACCATCTACATTTCCTATAAATTGCTAGTTTGACTTAGATATTTAATCAGATTTTAGCTTGATTTTTGTGGGCAAAACTACTTCCTAGACTGTGCTATACTCTCTTGTCAGAAGGCATATGATGTCTAGCTGTCTCCCTTTGTGGTTTTCGCAGCCATTAATGTTCATAGTTTAGATCCATCAGTTAATTAGGGGCTAGAAAATGATGTCTAATCCTGTCATTCTTATTTCATTTATTAAGTGAAATACAAATAGTCAAATACATCTGCCATTTGATTATCTAGTAATACAATTCACACAGGAAAGATGGAACATATGTTTGAATCATTTCCTCTATTTGCCAATTTTAAAAATAATGAATAGATTACGGTCATCTTCCAATGATGACCAACTAGGGTGTTTTTGTGTGTTTTTTAGTATCCTTGTAAACCCATGGGTTTAAGCATGTTTGATATGTTTTAATCCATTTGGTTTATTATTGTTATTGCTGCTTGCATTGTGCCATCTCTGGCCAGTCGGCTCCTTCTGACATGACCCTGGTAGTCTTTGATGTCATCCAAATATCAGGGAAGCTACAATGATCCAAGCCCTTCCCCAGACCTGGAATCAGCTAGTTCTTCAAGAATCCAAGAAGCCCTTGTACTTCTTGGTGGCAAATATTTTTAGAGACGATAATCTGGGCATTTAGAGGCACTCATTGTTCCTGAGTTGGTCATCATTTTTAAACTTTTCCAGTGGTCCAAACTAGATAATAGGTGGTTGTTGTTTCTGATGAAAATACATGATGAATCCATACTGATACTTTGCATTCAAATTCAAAACTACAGGGGATTTTATTTAACCTCTTTCTTTCTGTGCCTCCTTTTTCTAGAAACCTGGTTTTCAAAGGCACTATTGATGACAGCATTAGTTTTTCATGTCATTTGCTTTATCCCACATCACCACAGAGCAGCTCCAAACTCACAGTGCCAACTAGCAGCAGCAGTATAATCATATCAGTTCTACCCGGTCATTGCCTGGCTGGTGGCACTCACGGTAAAGAACCTGCCTGCCAATGCAGGAGACGTAAGAGATGTAGGTTCGATCCCTGAATTGGGAAGATCCCCTGGAGGACGGCATGGCAACACACTCCAGCATTCTGCCTGGAGAATCCCCGTGGACACAGGAGCCCGACAGGCTACAGACCATAGTGTCACAAAGAGTCGCACACGACTGAAGCGACTTAACACACGCATTCTATGTGTGCAAGCATCACAGGTTAGTCAACTGAGTATTGAAATCTGGTCACTATTCCTATCAAGTATTTCTTGACATTTATATTGTTACTAAGTCAAGAAATATTTGATGGGAAAGCTTGGGAAGTCAGCACATCATGCCTTGACGTGCTTCTGGACATACACCCTCCATTAGCATGGTTCTCTGCCATCTTTCAGGTACATACTCACAACTATTGGGTTGGCCAAAAAGTTCCTTTGGTTTTCGTTAACATTGTATAGAAAATCTCCAATGAACTTTTTGGCCAACCCAAGGTATTGTATGTCCTTACTGAAGTAGACTAGACATGTGGATACCCAAAGAAAGCATTTGTAACCTCCTCATTGTCTGTTAGGATTGGGATTCTGTGACTTCTAGTAAAGCACTCTCCCTAAACCAGTTTCTCTTTTCAGCACATTCCGTTTTGTTTCTCAAGTGTGTTTTCATTGTAAGTAAACCAAGTGCTTCTCACTAGTGCTGTGACCTTGAGCAAGCTCCTTAAACTCCCTGAGTCTTCTTCCCTCATCTGTACAGAAGTACAATGGTACCTATACTGTGAGAAAGGAATTAGGTGAAATAAAACATATCAACAACTAACAATGTCTGGCCCACAGCAATTTTATTTTATTAATGTCATTAATATTCTTTCCTTATACTTTTGTGTTTAACAGATTTGGTTAAAAAAATTCAAATAATTGTATGAAACCTTAGTACCCAGAGATAACCCCTATTCTAGTATTTTTTTCCTCTCTCGGTTTATGTATATAGAGTGGCTAGGCAAATAGGTTGATTCTGTGGCCTGCCTTTTACACTAAACTAGGAGTTGGTTTAAAAGGCTGAACTTCTGTGAATGGCCAGACAGTTTAAATTTTGCGCCTTGTAGGTCATATAGTCTATATTACTACTCCTCAATTCTACCATACCAAAACAGCTACACTGTCGCAGTGTACAGTGGAAAATACATAAATAAGTGGGCATGGCTGTGTTGAAAACCTTTATTTCTGGACTCTGAAAGCTCATGAAACATTATTCTTCTTTTGATTTTTCTCAGCCACTTAAAAATATAAAAACCATTCTTAGGACATAAAGTTTGAAGGACATAAAGAAGTAGACAGGGAAGCCAGAGTTTGAGACCACTGTGCTGAATAATATATCATGAAAATCATTGAAACATTTCAAGAAGTCCAGAAAGATAGAAGATAATGGGGTGGGAACAATTGATCTTGCATTTATATGGGAGAGAAGGTTAGAGGAGACCTTGGTATAGTAACAGTAACCCACCAATCTCCATGAATGTTTCTGCATCAGGGTTGAGTATTATTGCGCCCACGGCCAAGGGGAAGTCAGTCAGTAAGTACCATGATCCTCACTGCTGCCTGCAGCAGCTGCACAGGTGTGATTTCAAGGTTCCCAGGTAAGGGGGAGAGGGCTAAAATCCAGCCAGAACTCACTCTCAGGTCTCCCGACTTGCCGATCAGGTCTACTGCCCAGTTAGCACTGCTCCTGGGTTATCAGAGCTGAGGGTCTGGTTGTCATGCAGAGACCTGGGGAAACTCTGGTCCCCAGAGAAAATCCCCAAGCTGGGGAGCAGGCTCTGATCCTAGCCACATGCTCTGTCTAGGCCTGTAGGACTGTTCCTGTAAGCCCTTTACGCTTGCTTGCGGTCACTCAGTTTGCCCATCTGAGAAGTGGGAATGATGACACCTAAGCCCTTTGGAACACCCCCCTCCCTTCCCCTAATGGGATCAGAAGCCACCCAACAGTGGTCAAAGAACTGATAAACATGTGAGTATCTGGGGTCAGTAGCTGGAGTGAAGGCTGAGCCACATTTATGGATTCATTCAAAATGGGCCCCAGGGGATGGGGTGTAAGCTCTCTCTGAGGGTTTTGTTTTTTCATGTGACCACAGGCATTGTTATAGCAAAGTTAATTGCCTGTGTTTGCTTCCTGTGGAAATATCCCACAAGACGCCCGGTCAGCATGGGCCCAGCATTCGCACTTGTGTTTTGCCTATTTGTTGGGCTTCTTTGAAAATTTGGGCCAAGATCAAATCTTCCATAAAGATCTGTGGACTGTGATCATAGCCCTCGGCTGTTTGCTGTGTCGTTCCAACTTCACAGATTTAGCTTTGTGAGGGGAGAAAAAGAAGAAAAATGAGCCATGATTTTTTTTATGGACTCAGTTCTTTATGCTAGGGATTGAGTTCTGTTCTCAATACTGGGGCATCAGGAGAGCTACATTGCCACCCGCTTGCCTTGTGGTCTCAGGCAAGGATCTTGATGTTTTGTGCCTTGGATTTCTCATCTGTAAAATGGGGATGATGTCTTCTCTAAGCCCTCCAAGGGTTTTTGAGAAATCAAATGAGCCAATAGCCCTGAAAACTCTTTGAATAAGTATAAGTGCTATATCCTTATATGTGTGAACTCACAAAATTTAATGGCTTTAGTGTTCCCTGACATCTCATAATTCCAAGTTAGATCTAAAAAGAACTCTCCCAAGAAGATGTCTGCTTTTGGAAGGAGTTCCTTGTGGGGAAATGCAAAAATAAAAAAGTATGTAGGAGCCAGATCTGGGGGACCTTGGGTGTCTTCCTAAGGAATTTGTACTTTCTCCCCCTGAAGACAGTAGGCAAACATTGAAGGCTTTAGAGCTGAAAGAGGAGGAATCAGATGGTGATAGGCAGAGCAATAGGAGCAGAGAGAGACCTGAATCTTGCGGCTTGTAGTCTGAACTCCTGCTGGTGGGTTTCCAGGAGAGAATGAAACCCAGGAAGTATCGTGAGCCTAAGGCTTCCTCTTAGGGCATTCACCTCTTCCCGGAGTTTCCGCAGGTGGCAGGAGGCAAGTGGGAGTCAGCTGGCTGGCACAGGGGATGCCTGGCTTCAATTTTAAGTCCCAGAGTATCTGAGGATGTTGAAGCCTGGCTTGAAGAATTTTGAGCATTACTTTACTACATGTGAGATGAGTGCAATTGTGTGGTAGTTTGAGCAGTCTTTGGCATTGTCTTTCTTTGGGACTGGAATAAAAACTGACCTTTTCCAGTCCTGTGGCCACTGCTGAGTTTTCCAAATTTGCTGCCATATTGAGTGAAGCACTTTCACAGCATCATCTTTTAAGATTTGAAATAACTCAACTGGAATTCCATCATCTCCACTAGCTTTATTCATAGTAATGCTTCCTAAGGCCCACTTGACTTCGCATTCCAGGATGTCTGGCTCTAGGTGAGTGATCACACCACTGTGATTATCTGGGTCGTGAAGATCTTTTTTGTATAGTTCTTCTGTGTATTCTTGCCACCTCTTCTTAATAGCTTTTACTTCTGTCAGGTCCATACCATTTCTGTCCTCTATTGAGCCCCTCTTTGCATGAAATATTCCCTTGGTATTTCTAATTTTCTTGAAGAGATCTCTAGTCTTTCCCATTGTATTGTTTTCCTCTATTTCTTTGCATTGATCACTGAGGAAGGCTTTCTTATCTCTCTTTGTTATTTTTTGGAACTCTGCATCCAAATGGGAATATCTTTCCTTTTCTCCTTTGCCTTTCGCTTCTCTTCTTTTCTCAGCTATTTGTAAGACCTCCTCAGAGAGCCGTTTTGCCTTTTTGCATTTCTTTTTCTTGGGGATGGTCTTGAGCCCTGCCTCCTGTACAATGTCACAAACTTCCGTCCATAGTATTTCGGCACTCTGTCTATCAAATCTTCGTGAATTTCCAGATGTTCAAGCTGGATTTAGAAGAAGCAGAGGAACAAGAAATCAAATTGCCAACATTTGTTGAATCACCAAAAAAGCAAGAGAGTTCCAGAAAAACATCTACTTGTGCTTTATTGACTACACCAAAGCCTTTGACTGTGTGGATCACCACAAACTGTGGAAAATTCTTTAAGAGATTGGAATACCAGACCACCTGACCTGCCTCTTGAGAAATCTGTATGCAGATCAGGAAGCAACAGTTAGAACAGGACATGGAACAACAGACTAGTTCCAAATCAGGAAAGGAGTATGTCAAGGCTGTATATTATCACCTTGCTTATTTAACTTATATG
Source organism: Antilocapra americana (assembly GCA_007570785.1). Lineage (NCBI taxonomy): Eukaryota > Metazoa > Chordata > Mammalia > Artiodactyla > Antilocapridae > Antilocapra > Antilocapra americana. The sequence goes on along the minus strand of ML664174.1, from coordinate 2,660,092 downwards.
CAGAGTACATCATTAGAAACACTGGGCTGGATGAAGCACAAGCTGGAATCAAGATTGCTGGGAGAAATATCAATAACCTCAGATATGCAGATGACACTTTCTGCTTATGGCAGAAAGCAAAGAAGAACCAAAGAGCCTTTTGATGAAAATGAAAGAGGAGAGTGAAAAAGTTGGCTTAAAGCTCAACATTCAGAAAACTAAGATCATGGCATCTAGTTCCATAACTTCATGGCAAACAGATGGGGAAACAGTGGAAACAGTGACAGACTTTATTTTGGGGGGGTTCCAAGATCACTGCAGATGGTGATTGCAGCCGTGAAATTAAAAGACGCTTGCTCCTTGGAAGAAAAGTTATGACCAACCTAGGCAGCATATTAAAAAGCAGAGACATTACTTTGCCAACAAAAGTCCATCTAGTCAAAGCTATGGCTTTTCCAGTAGTCGTGTATGGATGTGAGAGTTAGACTATAAAGAAAGCCGAGCACTGAAGAATTGATGGTTTTGAACTGTGGTGTTGGACAAGACTCTTGAGAATCTTGGACAGCAAGGAGATCCAACCAGTCCATCCTAAAGGAAATCAGTCCTGAATATTCACTGGAAGGACTGAGGCTGAAGCTGAAACTCCAGTACTTCGGCCACCTGATGCGAAGAACTGACTCATTAGAGAACACTCTGATGCAGGGAAAGATTGAAGGCAAGAGGAGAAGGGGACAACAGAGGGTGAAATGGTTGGATGGCATCACTGACTCAATAGACATGAGTTTGAGTAAACCCTGGGAGCTGGTGATGGACAGGGAGACCTGAAGTGCTACAGTCCATTGGGTCGCAGAGAGTCAGACATGACTGAGCGACTGAACTGATCTGAGGATGTTCCAAGAACTGTGTCACTGGATCCATTGAGTCACTTTTCAATCTCCCCATCCATCCATTTCATGAACATTCATCTCCCATTTGAGTTGGGAGACCTCGACCTGTAGGCTGTGAAGTTCTACCCCAAGGGAAACAGCAAAGGATATAAGAGGCCTGGATGGCTTTTCGCCACTGGGCACAGCTTGTCCAAGAGCACATCATTCTTTACAAACCAAACGAAACAAGCCGTAGAAAATGCTGCATTGAGATTGGATTGGATTGGAAATCTGTCCGTCAGATGGACTAGCAGTTGAATCTGATGGATTAACCCAGCCTGTTGATTTTAGTCCCTGCAGGTTCCTATGTAGGTTTCCTAGGTCTTCAAGCGCCTCTGCTTCCCTGACCTGCAGTTGCTACTGAGATGCCCCATCTAGACCTGCAGTGTCTAGGCTTCTAGCACCTCTGAATTTGAAGTTCTTCTCTGGGAGCAGTCAGTTGGTCTTCCTTACCTTCTATAAATCCCTATAACACTAAAATCATGCTCTGCACACAGTTGTGGTTTAGAAAAACATTTTTCTTGACAACTTGGTCCACAATGATAACATCAGCTGTACCTATCCTTAAAAAAAAAAGGCAATGTGTTCCTTGGCTTTCCATTCAGAGAGCACATATAGGAGGTGATCAATAAATATCAGTTGAATTCAATTTCTCCAATATGCCAATTCAGCAAAATTTGGAATATCTACTAACGGTCAGATGTTCTAGACTCTGGGAAAATACAGATAATTAGGCTTTTCTCTTAAGCAGACCCCAGTCTAAGTGACCAAAACTCTACTTGGCCATCATCCATGCATGTAAAGATCAAAGAGCAACCTCAAGGTCAAAATGAGGTCAGGGTGATATAAGAGCTGAGAAAAATACCATCAAGTTACACCTACCATGAGCAGATAAGAAGTCTCGAGTCTAGAGTCTCTATTCTTACCTAAACATAGATGTTTAGAAGCAACTTGATTAAGGAATGAAAGTTTTCTAACGTTGTTTTGTTCAAATTTCAGAGCCCAGGGAGCCCATGTTTACATTTGTCCCAGATGACTCAGAAGCAGATGTCTTCCTAGCTTGGTGAAGGCTATTAATTTTTGCCCCAGTGGTGGAGGTGGTAGCATTGTGTGCCAGTATCACAAGACTGCCCCGAGTTTCCTGATATTAATCCTCATTTGGAGGATACTTCCTGGTAGACTTCCCATGCCAGACATATTTTAACAAAATATGCTATGGAGCTGCTTACTCCAGGAATTACTCATTTTATTCTGTGGGTGGTTTTATTTTAGGGAGATGAACAGCAGAGGGAGGTATGCATTTTGAAAAGAACAAATCAGTTGTTTGGGAGAGGATTCTGTTTATTACCACACAGAAGAGTAGTTCCTGAAGAGAAGGCGTCAGAGAACCAAATTCCAAAATTTCTTTGTTGATGCTTTAGAGCAGAAATCTCCTGCACCAAACCCCGTGCCCTTGAAGAGCAGAAGGAAACATTTGTCTAAGTTAATACCCATGGTATTCGGGTAGGTGAAAGAAAATATGCAAAGCTGCCTTTGAAGCTACTCTTATCTAAGAACAGGGATTGAACAGCATCAAAATACTGTGCCCTTTGGCCAGTTAAATTGAACATGTTTATAAGGATGCTTTGCAGGGTAAAGGCAAAAGATAATTCACTCTTACACTCTCCTAGGGCTTGAATGTTCCATTCCGTGTAAACAGCGGCTCACACATCCTGCTTAGAAGGATAAAGAAATCCAAATGGGGGCTTCTCATTTAAGATCCACAGGGCCCTAGAATATTTTTTTAAAAAAGAATTTATATATATTAATACATATATATGTATACATGTATGGGGCTTCCCAGGGGCACTAGTGGTAAAGAATCCGCCTACCAAAGCAGGAGACATAATGAGCCACAGGCTCCATCTCTGGGTTGGGAAAATCCCCTGGAGGAGGGCATGGCAATTCACTCCAGTATTCTTGCAAGGAGAATCCTATGGACAGAGGAGCCTGGCGGGCTACAGTCCATAGGGTCACAAAGCTATGTCAAATAGGACTGAAGCGACTTAGCACACACATGTATATATGTATAACTGAATCACTTTGCTATGCATCAAAAATTAACACAACACTGAACGTCAACTCCATTTCAGTTTAAAAAGAGAAGGAAAAAACATGGGGAAAAAAAGATTCACAGGCTCCTGGCATGACTGTCCAAAGCCGCATCCTGAGGCCAGCAGGCTACTATCTCTCACTGAAGTGATTGTTCACATGGCCGTGGAGTCTCTCCTGTATTTATTAAGCAGATAATAACAGGATCCCCGTCAGTTCCCTACCCTGGTGCAGTCCCACCCTCTGTCCTCCTGCAGGACCCATGATGAGAAAAGTGTTCATTTTCTCTAGACTTCAGCTAGCCAACTTACTTCAGGCGTAAGGTCTGAAGGCCTTTGGCTTAAGATATCCTCCTGAAAGATGAGATTTGGGGATCTCTTGGGTGACTTTCTGTGACACAGATGTGCTGCCTATGACTTCCCAGGGGTCTGATCAGCACTCAGAGCTTGGCCGGGTTGGCCCTGCCTGATGGTGCAGAAGGCAAGTTGGACATGATCTGTGAGGTGAGAAACCGGAGCCTGTGTCACCCTGGGTGACTCAGCTGTTGTCCCTGACAGTGGGGCTGGTGAACAGTTCCCAAAAGAGGATGCTGAGCAGTGGCTGCATCCATCCCTGGGGTGACTCAGATGAAACCTTAAGAGGAGGCCCCCAACATTTCTGCTGACCACTCATTGAGGACTTTGTCTCAGCCACACAACCTGGCTCCCTCAAAACCGCATCTCCAGGACCAGGAACAGCAGCAGGTGCCAGGGGAAGAGTGTGAGCTTTGGGGGGAATCACAGAACATTGGGCTCAAATTCTGCTCGGGCAAGGCACTCAGACTTGTAGGACTTCAGTGTTCTCATCTGTAAAATGGAGCTGTTTAAACCTAAACACCGATTCTGAGCAAATAACAACAGCAATGAAAATGAGACAATTTTCCTCCTCCACCAGGAATCTTAGGGTCTTTGGTCTTCTCCCCCATGTCATCTCTGACATGGACAATCCCATCATGAAAGCCAGTTATCATTCCTTCACTTGTGTACAGTTTTTGTAATGGATTCCCCTCTATTTCCTTGGTTAACTGTGTGCTTGGTGGGGCTGGAAAAAGCCAAGTGGGGACCTGAATCCAAGCCTTTGGCCACTGGCCTGGTCCCCCTTCCAGCATCTCACGCAGCCACATCACATCTTGCCCCACAGTCTTATCTTCCTTCACGGGACCACAAGGGACTCAACAGTGCCCAAAGTCTGGATGTTGTTCCAGGAAACGTGGATGTGGAAGACAGAGATGAGGCACATACATCTGCAAAAAGAAAATTAGGGCACTTGAAAATCCCAAGAACGGCTCTTGGCATCTGTGCAGTGCTCTGAGTGGCCTCCCACTCCAGACGGATGCTCTAAAGCTGGGGAATGAGATCGTAACTGTCTCAGGAACCCACAGCCAAGAAGAGGACATAAGGGTGTTCTTAAGTCATCCAGCTGCTCCGGCATGCTTGGGGCCCAAGGCTTGGGCATTTGTCTGATTACCTTCCCCAGCACTTGTGAGGACCACTGTGTTTTGTCTAAAAACAAAGGAGCTTTCCAGCTGAGGACTCTCCCTGCAAAAGCATTGATTTGTAGCAGGTGTGGTTCTGAGGCATTGAGGCACTGCTCACTCCCTCTGCCTCCTGCGCGTGTCTTGGACGCCACCGAGTCTAGTCATCTTGAGTTTGGGGGCATTTTCTGTTTTCGTTCTCTCTATTGCTTTCCTTCCTGAAAGAATCTTTCTTACTGAGTACCCTTGATTTACAAGACTGTATTAGTTTCAGGTGTACAACATAGCGATTCGACGTTTTTATAGATTATACTCCCTTTAAAGGTTTTATAAAATGTTGCCCATAGTTCCAGTTGGTTTTGCTTCTGCCTAAGCATCTCAGGTAGGCAAAGCTCCTGTCCCAGGGCCAAGCCCAAGAAGGGAAATGAGGGTGGAGGATCTCATCAGGGTGACCTCCCTCCCCGCACTGAGAATTGTGGCTGAGATGTTCTGTGTGACTTAGGGCCTTAGAGCATCAGTTTCTTTACCAGTGAGACTGAGCCTCTCCCTGTCTGAAGCAGAAGCCTCCCCACATGGTAGGAAGGTGGATGTGGACCCTGGTAGTTCTGCTTGTTCATAGTTAACTCAATCATCTCTTTTTTTAGAGAGAGAGGGAATGAGGGAGGGAGGGATCTAGGGAGGAAAGAAGGAAGAAAGGAAGGAGGAATAAAGGGGCAGAGAGAAGGGGAGGAGGGAAGGAGGAAGGGAGGAAAATAAGAAAAAGCAAGGAAGAGAAAAGCACACTTCTGTCTCTCCGGCCCCTTGGGAATTCTCTGGGTGGGGGCTCACTGGTTTTGCCAGCAGCTCCCCTGCTCTAGGCAGATCCTGGATATACATTTTCCTTAAGACTGGTTGTCTGCAAAGCAGAGGAAACAAACCAGAACCCCTCATAAATCAGTCGGGGTCACTGCCAAGAGCTTTGTACACTTGCTGTCCCTGGCAGTGATAAACTCATTGCATCTGGGAACCGGCCAAAGACCCTGAGTCCTATCTTAGTTCTCATTCCAAAAAAAAAAAAAAAAAAAAAAAAAACCTCAGTGCTCCATTCCCCCACCCCTTGTTTACTGTCTTTGTGTTTCTTAGAAAAAGCTGGCAAGGAGGAAGGAACAGAATTCCATAAGTGGGTACAGCAAAGGCTCTGCTTCTTCATTTGGGGGAGGAGAGGAGGGTAGAGGAGAGTCCTGGATCCATAGCCAGTGGGGAAAGAGGCCCCAGCCAGAGGGGCCTGAAGCCACGGTAGGGGGCATGAGGGATCTGCTTCTTCGATTCCATTTTGCTCCAACCATGACTTCCCCCCGCTGTTCTTGCTATGGTGCTTGTTCCCTCACAGGGCAATTTGAGATGTTCATCGTGATTGCCAAGAGCTGGCAACAGGGTTGGCAGAGTGAGACCACCTTGTGGAGCCCACCTCCAAAGGGCCGTCCGTGTTCTCTTTACTGTCTCCCCACATGGTCCCTGCCTTGGCTCCAGCCTTGGCAACAAATTGTCAAGATGCCATTGACATTAGGACAAGAGCAGAGCCCAAAATGTTGCTCTGACCCGTATTGACCCCCACCCTTAAAGAGGGGACCACTGTCTGCTACACCTTCCTCCTCAGCCCTGGATCATCCTTCTTTCTCTGATTGACCAGACCAGGAACTGACAGACACTTCCTGTCTCCTTAGCTCTTCCTGCCAAGAAGAGGCTCTTTCTGGTTGTTGAACCAGCATTCCCCACCTCTGGCAGGGGAGTTCATTTTCAATTATACCCATTCACAGCACCTTGAACCTGAACTTCTTCCTTGTAGCCCTTAGCTCAATTAGTCATGCACACCCTTGTGCAATGAAATCCAAGCTTTATGACAGCAAGGACCTCTTTTGTCTTGGTCATGCTGTGATCTCAATGCCTGACATAATGCCTCACACCTAGGAAATGCTCAACAAATATTTTGGGGAACAAATACTGAGTCATCTGCTTCATCCTGTTCTTTCTCAATTGACAAATTCTTTCTTTCAATGGCTTTTCTTGCCTATGATGAGTTGGAGGAATTAGCTGGATTGGGGGTGATATTTTTTTCTCAAGGCCAGAAGGGTTGGGCTAGGAGAGGTTTCCTTACTCCTCTTGGGGCCGAAGGGGAAATTGTGTGAGATATTCCTGGGCATTTAGATTCTTCTGACAAGTCAGAGCAACAAGCAGGGGGCTGTGGCCTTGGAAAGCGTTTTGGAGAAGGTCCAGGCCTGAGGGACAGGCCTCTCCAGATGACTCAGGAGCCACCTGGCTCTGCTGGCCAGACAGAAGCCATGCCTGAGACGAGAAGGAGGAGACAGAGAGCCCTTTATGCTCAGAGTTAGCATTTGTACCTTGTTGTTCAGTCAACCAGTTGTGTCCCACCCTGGGAGCCCATGGACTGCAGCACACCAGACTTCCCTGTCCTTCACCGTCTCCCGGAGTTTGCTCCAACTGACGTCCATTGAGTCAATGATGCCATCCAACCATCTCATCCTCCATCACCCCCTTCTCCTCCTGCCCTCAATCTTTCCTAGCATCAGGGTCTTTTCTAATGAATCGGCTCTTCCCATCAAGTGGCCAAAGTATTGGAGCTTTAGCATCAGTCCTTCCAATGAATATTCAGGGTTGATTTCCTTTAGGATTGACTGGTTTGATCTCATTGCAGTCCAAGGGACTCTCCAGAGTCTTCTCCATGCATACCTTAGATGTAAATGTTAGGCCACTTTAAAGAAACAACAAATGCCAAGACTCTGATGTCTCTCAGTCTGGGCTCTGAGATGATTAGGGTGAGCCAAGATACCCACAAAGGGACTTCCTCTGAGTTGAATGTGATTCCCCCCTCTCCTTCCATACAGAGAGCAGAAACTGCTCATAAACCAAAACAAATATGGAGCCTATAAACTTGCTCGGCATTTGCAAGCTCAGACCAGTGTTTCGAGGAACCAAAAAGCTGCACAATTCCACTAACATTTAACCCCACGCTGGACGCTATGCACATATAAGAGATTAACAGCACATTGTTCCCACAAGGAACTTAAACTAGAGTGGGCTGGATTTTTGTATGAAATTTGCAGAAAAACACTCAGCAACACGTGTTCTCACGAAGCTTATTAACTGAGAACACATCTGGATCATCAGAGTAGATTCAGATCAAAGCCAGTGCTTCATTTCTCTTGGTTCCTTGCAGCAGTCCCATTCCCATGAGGAATGCTGCACCCTGCTTTTGTAACTATGGGATCATCTGCGCAAGAATGAAGCTGGTGCCCAAACAGGCCTGTGTGTGGTCCCTCTTAAGATGACCAGAGAGGGACCCACATGGCACCAAGTTGATGGTTGCTTTCTGCTTTCACTTTCTTTCTTATTTTTTTGGCTGTGCTGGGTCTTATTTGCTGCACGTGGGCTTTCCCTAATTGTGAGCAGGGAGTACTCTCTAGTTGAGATAGGCTGGCTTCTCTTGGGGTGGCTTCTCTCATTGCAGAGCACAGTACGCTCTGTTGTGTGGGCTTCAGTAGCTGTGGTGCAGTCTTACTTGCCCTGTAGCATGTGGAATCTTTCCGAAACAGGGATCAAACTGGTGTCCCCTGTATTGGCAGGTGGATTCTTAACCGCTGGACCACCAGGGAAGTCCATGCCTTCACTTTCTTTTGAGATGGGTAGGGAGAGGGTCTTAGTAAGTCCTTGATATAACCCAGCTTCCTCTGGGATGTACCAGCATCTCTAAAATGGCCAGGTACCTCTACAGTGTGCCCCCAACTGAGGAAAGGTCTCTACCTCACCCATCCCCTGGGAAGAATACTTGAGGAAAAGGTCCTTAATGACCAGTCCAGCCTCTCTGCTGAGCATCCTCTTCACTGGCCAGCTCTCCATTCCTTGGAGCCCTGAGACCCTTGTCCAGATTCATAAGAGGAACAAGGAGTGTACATCAGAGAAGATGCTTCCTTGCCTAACGATCCCACCCTCCCTAGAGAAAGCCCACCCTCCTCCTAACAGGTCCACTCTTGGGACAACCAGGCTTTCCCATGTAGCTGTGCTACCTTACATTTCAACTGATAAATAACCCTTTTTCAATCGATAATCTCCCTCTTGTAATGAACCTGGCTTTCCCTGTCCTTAATGAGGACAGATCTATTAGAAAGGGATCACGAGGCTACAGGAATTAGCTAAAAGTCAAGGGTAAAATCCATTGGCATGGCCAGAATGTAATGGTTCTCAGAGCCCAGAAGGGCACCATGCCCCAGCATCTGGCATATTTGCCCCCAAGACCCCATGATCTGGCTCTAAGAGCACTCTTCCAGGATGGGATGGTGGCCTTGACCTGCATTAACTGACCCAATTGCATCATTGCCTGTAGACTACTTTTTTAGTTAATCTTTTGGAGATACTTTTAGATTCACAAGCATTTATACGAAATACTCTAGAGATATACCATTTACCCAGCTTCTCCTAACAGTAACATCTGCAAAGGCTATAGTATAGTATCATGGCCATGATGTTGACATTGCTACGTCCCCTGAGTTGATCAGATTTCCCAATTTTGCCTGTGCCCATATGTACGCATGTGTGTGGTTCTATACAACTCTATCACATGTGCAAGATGTGTCAAGCTAGCCCTTCACCAAAGAACCCTTCCTGTTATCTGTTATAACCACACTTCCTTCCCCTCCTTGCCCCTCTCCCATCCCTGAAGTCTGGCAACCACTTATCTGTTGTCTGTTTCTACAATTTGTCATTTCAAGAACGTCACCTCAATGGAATCATACAGTATGTAAACCTTCTGGGGCTTTTTTTGTTCATTCATGATAATTCCTTTGGGATTCATTCAAGTGGTTGGGACCATCAGTAGTGTCTTCCTTCTTATCGCTGTGCCTGTGGTTTTAATCATTAAGCAATAGTGCATTTCAATGTGGTACCAAGGCCCAATTACAAAGCTTCCGGGACATGATCTTCAAGGACCTTTTTACGCTGAGAAGGAAAATAGGTTTTCAATGATGTTTTCTGAACGGGGGGATAAAAAACCAACAAAGCAAACATGCCACCTATTTTCCAGGTTCATACCAGCATAGTTTGGCTTGTGTGTTTCTTTCCTAACATAGTGGCCGGTTGGGTTGCAATTCCCTTTAATGTTGAGTGACGGTTCTTTCTTGTGTCTTCCCATCTCCCACCTCCCCAGGAGCACATCTACAAGCTGATGAAGAGTGACAGCTACGCCCGCTTCCTCCGGTCCAATGCTTACCAAGACTTGCTGCTGGCCAAGAAGAAGGTATCCCTGGGAAGGGCGGCCTTGCCTTTCTTAGCACTATTGACCTTTGCCTGCTGCTTGCTGCTGGTGTGACGTGAGAATACCATCCCTTGGGTTTTCTTTCTTTTCTCTCTTCTTATTTCCCTTCTGTCCCTGCTTCCACTCCAGTAGAAGACAGTTAAGATTGTTACCACCCCGGCCCACCCCACTGAGGTCCAGGGTGTGGCCTCATGTCTCCCTGTAGCCAGCATCTCCATCTGCCTGTCTGCCCACGGTGGAGGGAGTGACCGCCTAAGAGGCCGCTAGGGCTCAGTCCCTGAGGAGAGGGCTGGCTGTGACATCAGCGAACCCCTGAGGAAACCAGTGCCGGGCCCAGCCCCCTCCCACATACTTTCCTGCCCCATCAGCGCCCAGAGGAGTGTGAGGCAAGGACTGCGGCAGCCCCCTCTGCATAGAAAGGCTTAGAGTTCTTCCAGGGCCATGGGGCACTGGAAACCCTGCCTGGGGTTGTTGCCCTTTCCTCTCTCCCATCCGCCACCTGCCCCAGAGCATTTGCCTTTTCTTTTAACCAAGAAGAAACAGCATCCTAGCTCCTCCCTCCCCCCACCCCCACTCTGAATGAAGTCTTGCTTCCCTGCAGCCCTCACGGTCTACATTTGGGGGTACCCCAGCATACAGGTAGTGAGGGATGACTGGAGCAAGAATGAACTCTGCTGGATTTCTGGGAGGAAGGAAGGCAGAGCTGGAAGGACAGGGGTGAGGGAAGGGGAAGGTAGGGGGTTGGCTCATGGTTCCAGTGTGCCAGCGAACATTCTGCGCTTTGCGGGTCTGATCTGAGGTCCACCAGGGGTTCAATGTAGCTCTCCTTGCGCCAAACTCCAGGACTCATGTGCCTTGCTGCTTAAGAACACACACATCCCTTTCTTCTCCCTCTCAGCCTCCTGGTGGCAGTCCCCTAGCCTTCAGTTGTCCAGCAACACACTGTCTGTCCGGCCGCCTCTCTCAGCCGTGCAGCCCCCCTTTCTGTGTGCTGTGACCTCATGGGCTGGGCGCCTGTCTGTGCTCCTGGCTGGTAACCACATCACTCCCTAGAGTAGGAGAGCATTTCTTTCCTGCTCACCTGCCCTTGGGTAGCCCTGAGGACATCCCTGAGAGTCTTAGAAAGAGAAGTATATTTGGGGGGCACCCAGAGTATCTGAGACCCAGCTTTCTTGGCTTGCACCCTTTCCATCATGCGGCACTCCTATGATGGACAACGTGAAGCCCAGCCTCCAGCCAGCTCCCTGGCAGGAGGGTGGAGGTGGAGGGTTCCTGATGGAGCAGGCTGATATCCCCCCAAATAATGGTTCTGATACCCAGTTTTTCAGGAAAGGTGAAGACTTTTAGTATTGGCAGCCCAGATCTCAGGGAAGAAGGTCAAAGTAAGCATTCCTTATTTCCTGCAGCTCAAGACCCTGAACCAATCTCAGTGTGGGGAATCATGGGCTCCTGCAGTTGGGGTCACCTGGGCCTGTCCACATACGTGTCCACACACATGGAAGAAGCCAGAGGCCAGTCTCCTTGTGAGTCTGAGTGCAAAGGGAAAACACACCCCTGTGCAAGGAGTGGGACTGAGGTTCCTGTGTCCTCAAGTCCTCCCGTAAGAGAAAAGCTTCACGGAGGAGGTCACTCAAGTGAGGCAGGAACAGATGGCCTGCCTGTGACATGTCACCAATGAAATTTATTAGAATTTTCATCTCAGCCCTCTCAAGGGGTGTCCTTGGGGGTTGAAGGCTCTTGCCGGAGCCAGTACCCTTTCAATATTCAGGGGGTAGTTGTTTCTAAAAACATGACCTGCCTACCTTTTCTTCTGTTTCCCCTTGAGCTCCAGGCATGGACTGGAGTTGTAACTCAGCACTTCCAGGTAGACCCAGAGTGTCTTCTGCTGCCAGAGGTAGGCTCACCATGAGATCTACACATCCAGGTCATGATGGGATGTGAGCCGTAGTCCCAGCTAAGAGGCAGGCTGTAAAGCAGCCTCACTTTTCTGCTCACAAAGTCCCCTGATGCACTGTGGGGGCACAGCCTTCCAATCCTTCCTCCCTAATTCATCCTCTATTCAAGTACCTTAGTCATTCTGATGAGCCAGGTCCTCAGGGCCAGGTAAGCTGGGCTTGGAGGACCCCTCCAGGACACTTTGAGGACCCTCCAGGACAATTTCAGGATCCCTCTAGGACCCCTCCAGCTTTCCTGGTGGCTCAGATGGTAAAGAATCCACTTGCAGCAGGAGACCCAGGTTTGATCCCTGGGATGGGAAGATCCCCTGGAGAAGAAATAGCATCCCACTCCAGTATTCTTGCCTGGAGAATCCCATGGACAGAGGAGCCTGGTGGGCTATAGTCCATGGGGTCTCAAAGAGTCAGACACAACTGAGGGAATAAGCATAGCCAGGACACTCAAGTATAGTTTTCTGGGGCAGCTCCAAGGGCCTGTGTAAAGCAGGGAAGCCAAATGCATCAGGCTGATGGAGTAGCCACTCAATAGCCAGGGGATGAGAATTACAGGCACAGAATTCCGGGCGCAGGGGCCTAGGACTGGCCTGACTTGAGCCATATGGATGGCCCCCAGGTTGCCCACTGGATTGAAGCTGAGTGCTGCCACCCCCAAGTACAGACTCGGTACGATGCCAAGCCTTGCGTATATCCTTCAGTGCTGTGTCTGAAGGACAAAGACTAGCCTGGCTCTGAGACCGTGAGTCGTTCATGTTGCATTTTCCTCCTGCAGTATCCTCTCTGTCTTCAGCAGCCAGCCTAGGGATGGGACATGATGGCCAAGGAAGCCGTCTAACCTTGTCCCCAGTGACACACAGTGACTACTTTTTGCCCCCTTGGCTTCCAGCACATCCTGCAGACCCACAGACCCCCTGGCTACTTCTTCAGCTCTCCAACTTCCATTATTTGCTCTGTGTGTGTCTGTGAGTGTGTGTGTGTGCATATGAGTGAGTGCCTGTGAGTGTGTGTGTCCATGTGAGTGTATGTGTCTGTGAGTGTGTGTTTTGTGTGTCTGAGTATGTGTGTCCATGTAAGAGTGTGTGTCTGTGAGTGTGTGTTCATGTGAGTGTGTATACTCTCCAGATTTCCCAGGCATGGATTCAGGACCCCGGAACTGGGCTCTAGGATAAACTAGCAGGTATTTGGGATGTAATTCTTCCCGCCTTGGAAAAGCAGGAAACCTGGGGAGAGGGTCAGGTATATACCACATCCCTTCCTCCTCCATAGAGGAGAGCTGCCTGGCCTGGGGAGTACACAACGGCTTTGCCCCCTCTTCCTTCTGTGTGTACTGTGGGGGGGCTGGGGAGTGGCAGGGAGGGGGTGCCCTCGGCTAAGATTCCCTAGGAGGCTCCTGAGCTGCCTGTCGCCTGCCACCTGCTATGAGTAAACCTTGGAAGGGGTCACCTGCCCAGGTACCAGGAGGATTTTCTATCCAGAACACTCCTCTCAAGACCCAAGACATCTGTGGTTGCAAAAGACATGGGCAGAGAGAGCCTCCTTGATCTCAGGATACAGAAAGAGCATCCTTAGGGGGCCACAAAGATGTCCTGGAAGTTAGCAAACGTTTTGGCAGGAAGAGCTCAGAGAAGGTCCTCACCCAGACTCACAGAGGACGTGATGACCTCGCCTTGCCCACTGCCATTTCCTGACATCTCAGTAGCATCTCCCCAACACCCTGCTGGCCCTGGGAGATGGTCTGCACTGTGTCCCCAGTTGAGTCCCCCAGTTGTTCCCTGCACCGGGTCTCGGCTGGTTGAAAGCAGTGATCAGGCAGCGCCCAACTGTTCCCAAGGGGCGGGCTCCCAGCCCAGTGGTGGCTCCCACTCCAGCCCAGAAGCAAGATGAATGACTCTTCTAGAAGCAAACACCCCTTTCTCCTCGCTGCTCTGAGGAGGCAGCCCATCTCTCCTGGGCTTCTGTTTCCTGTCTCTCCCACTGACTCCGCATACAGCGCTGGCTGCTTCTCTCTTCCTGTTTTTGTTGTTTTGTTTTGTTTTTCTCTGCCCTGTTTTGCTTTTGTTTTGGTTCATTAGCTGCCGCTGCTGCCGTTTAGGAACCATGTGTTATCTGAAGAATTTTTTTTTTTTCTGTATTTTTCTCCCTATCTTTTTTTCCCTAAAGCCAGAAAGTGAGCAAGGTCGTAGAACTTCCTTAGAAAAGTTCACTCGCAGTGTGGTAAGTTCAGCTGGTTTTCTTTGGTTTTTTGGCTTTCTTTCCATTTTTCTCGGTGGTGGTTGTCGTCTCCTTCGAGAGGGGAGGGAGCCCAGTGCTCTTCCCTCAGCACACCCACCCGTGGTCTTCCGCGACTGTGTTGGTGGCTTCTCTCCTAGGGACTGGTTTGCAAAAGACAAAAGGCCCAGCAGCTCCCCCTGCAGACGGGTGCACAGCGCCCCCCCACCCAGCCCCTGGCCCAACATTTGCTCTCCTGTGCAAGGGGGCTTCGAGAAGGAAGGACCACCCCCGCCCCTGCCCTTGGGGCTGCTCTGTGGGTGCACCTTCTGTAACAGCCCAGGGAGAAGGCCATCTAGCTGGGCCATGAAATAAATTGGCTCAGAACTGTAGCTCATCAAAACAAAGAAACAAAAAAAATCCAAATTTCCCTCTGGGACTCTGGCAGCCACATGGGTGCGGGAGGCTAGCTGGGGCTGCTGCGCCGGTGGCTTTTGCGTGTGCAGGAGGCGGCCGTGCTGCATGGGTTCTGGCGGTGAGGTCCAGCTGGCGTGTGTGCGTGTGCGTGTGCGTGTGTGTGTGTGTATGTGTTGGTGGCCGCTGCATGAGTTCCCATGTCCCTGACAGCCCCTTGTTAGCCTCCTTTGCATAGCTTGATAGGGCAGTAGCCACAGGGTGGTGTGGCCACAGTGGGGAGGTCATCCCCCTGGTGCCCCGTGGAGATTCTGAACTGTGGTCTGTAGACAAGCACAGACCAGTCTCCTTTTTCTGTAATGTTCTCTGTAAGATTGGGCTTCCCAGGGGGCGCTAACGGTAAAGAACCCGCCTACTAATGCAGGAAGCATTGGCAGGTTCAATCCCTGGGTCAGAAAGATCCCCTGGAGGAGGGCATGGCAACCCACTCCAGTATTCTTGCCTGGAGCATCCCATGGACAGAGGAGCCTGGTGGGCTAGAGTCCGTAGTGTCTCAAAGAGTCAGACACGACTGAAGCGACTTAGCACACGCACATACTCTGTAAGACTGAGGCATAGGGCTTGGTACACAGGAAGTAGCCAGGCCCCTTCTTTCCTGAAATCAGCTACTGAGTCCCGCAGCCCAACTTGCACTGTTCACATGGAACCAGAGAGCAGTCAGGGAGCCAGGATCCCATGTATAGAATTTGACAAATTTCCCTTCCCAAAGGGTAGAAACCCACTGATGCTAACTTGCCTTTTTCCTCCCTCTGTTGCAGGGGAGAGTCCTTGTAAACCTGACTACTGTGTTATTAGTATCTTTATTTTATCCTTTTGACATAAATTCTAAGAATTCTGGGTGGACAGCACCCTGGTTGTTTATCTGTCAAAGGTAGATGCATCCTAACTGAATTTAAACAGAGTTTTGAATTTGCTAGATGTCAGCTTCACAGCAACTCAAGTAGGTGGCAATTAAAACATGGGTGCTCATCCCATCTCTTCCTTGGTCTTCTCTCTCTATGGTCTTTCCTCTTGAGAAATCAGAGCTTGCAGAATGTCAGGCCTGTGATCCCCTGTCTATCTTCATGGCTGGTTTGCTGCAGCCGCATAGCTTCATGCACCATGAAACTGCCATGGGCTGTTGGAGGCAGGGCCATGGGAGTCCCTCCACCCCTGATGGCTGATAGAGAGTGGTGGGAACTCATTCCTCCCTCTCTTCTGAGGCCTGGAGGCTGCAAGTGGAGAATGTTCAGGGATTTTGTTGACAAGCCCAGAGTATATTATGGAGAAAGCAAAACTCTTGCAACCCCGGGCAGGCCCTTCAGGTTGTCCACGTGGGCTGAGGCTGTGAGAAGAAGCCTGTCCTCAGATGAGGCATCCAGATCTCTTTAGGCTGCTTTTCATGAGAAGTGGGTGTTGGGAGAGCAAACATGATCTCGATGAAGCTCCATGAGGAGCATTTATTGACGTCCCTTCTTCCCAGAAGTGGTGTTGGTTCAGTGGTTCTCCGAGGTCTGTTAACAAAGTGTTTGGAATGAGAAAGCACCAGACACCTTCCAAGCATTTGAAGTGTGCACCTGGGAGAACTTAGAGAGATATTTTCAGGGCCAGCTGAAGGAGAAAAATCTCCCAAGCTCCTGAGATTTTTAAAATCTATATGAGAGAAAGCCCAACCTTCCAAACCAAAACATTCCTAAATTGCCTGCTATTTTTCGATAAAGACTCTAAAGGGTCGTGCATTCTGATTTTTTGTTTCCAGTAGTAGAAATAGAGATGGACTTGTTTTGATCCATCCGTACTCCTTGTGATCTTGGGACAACACCACTTGGGGTAACCAGACGAGGCTGAGTTTGAGGAAATGACCCACAGCTCTAGAGCAGTAGCACCTCTCAGAATACTTGAGGCTGGAACTCAGAAATGTGGTTTTCACAGCCCAGTATTCTAATCAAACAAAATTAACCAGTCAGCCAATATGTCTTTCAATTTGATAGCCATTTTCTGGATCTAATACACATAAAGTGCTTGATTTCTTTGAAAGAAGCTCTACATAAATATTTCATCTTCTGTATACTGTAAACTATAAAACCCAATGAAAGGCTGGTACAGTAGCATTCTCATGGTCCTGGGAAATACATGAAAAAAGACCATCCATGTCATGGGAAAATGAGGGAGTGAAGCTGGGCAGGCCTTGGACCAGGGATGTGAGGCCAGCTGCCATTCAGGACTAACCAGTGGCAGGAAATATTGATCCAGATCATTCATTATCTCAGTCAGCTAACGTCTTATCAAGACTGAATCTGGGTCCAACATTTCTCCCATGCAGTGCTCTTTCTTTTCTTGGTAAAGGAGGAACATTTGGAGAAAGCAAATTGTTCTTTCTAAGACTCCTATATCACGATATGGAGGGATTATCTGTGGAAGGCCACAGAGGCCCCCTTTGACATGGGGTCCTAGAAGGCAGTTCAGTATGGTTCATAGAAGCTGCTGGAGCCATGCTAGTTTGAGTGCAGAAGGAGCCTTACGATCCCCAGCAGAGGCATTGTTTTTCCATTGTCTTCCATTAAAAGGCATGGCTCCTTTTAATGGAAGCTTCATTCTGAGTCATGCAGAACTTGAGTAGCAAGTAGCAAATAGGGATTATGCTGTGCCAAGGCACTGTGTACTTTGGCCACCTGGAGCCACTGAGCTTGCATAAAGGCCTGCTTTTTGATAGGGCCAGCCCAAGTTCAGAAGCAAATATCACTCAAAGTCCATGGCATGGTGCAGCCAGCCCATAGTACATCTTTATCCAGAGCAGAAAACAGGATCCTTCCGATGGGCCCAACCTCACAGATGCCCAGCTGGCCAAGCAAAGTGCAGCTGGATTTCAGCCCCTCCTTAACCCTCAGCTGCCCTTGTACAGTGGATGCCTCACACCATCACACAGGGTGGCCCTGGTCATAAGAGCCCTGGGCCCAGGAAGAGCTGTGACACATAGCAGGTTCTTAAAGTAAGGGGGTAGGGGGTTGCTTAGACATGGCCTCAGATCAGATGAATGGAGCCTCTTTCCCCCAGCTCTGTGCATTGGGAAGCACCCTCTCACAGTGCCTATAAAATGAAGGCCACAGTAGGAAGTCTCTGTACATTGTGTTTGCATTGCCTTCCATCTCCTCTTCAGACTCTGGTTGGAGGTCCCAGGCGTTGCTGCCTGGGGAGAGGAGGGTCTTCTCTAACTGAAGACCACTTCCCACTGCTTAGAACCAACCAGCCTGCCATTCTCTGCCATCTCCCTGGTTTTGCAGTCAACAGATGACCTCGAGGGTGTGAAGGGGGCCAGAGAGGAAAGACTGTCCATCCCCCTGCTCTCTCTTGGGTGTGCTCGTTCCTTCGGGGTCTACTGCAAAACAAGGGCCAACTCTGACACAGAGGACAGAAGGATGTGTGGGAGGAATGCAAGAAGTAGCAAAGGGCTATCAGCCAAGACTCAACCACAGCAACTGGACTGTCCCTTTTCGGGTGGTGGCTGAAGCCGTCTGGTGAGAACTCGAGAGCTGGAACTCTGAGGAGAAGATAGAAAAAGTCATCTGCATCTTTGTACAATGGACAGCACTTAAGTTAGGAGAAGTGGCAGCCCCAAGGGACGCTGGCATCAGCCTCCCTGGATGCCTTTGCCTGGGGGCTCAGTTGAAGCCACAGCTGTCCTCTTGAGAGCTTCATAGGCTGTAGCCTCAGGCTCCCAAGATGAACAAAGGAACGGCTGGTGCTGGAGGCCTTGGAGGAGAGCAAAGATGAGAACCAGGTGTTCATCCTTCTCCTAAGAAAACATCACAGTTGGGCCTTGCCGCGGTGCTCCTAGGAATTGAAACAGCAAGGGCCGGGAGTTGAGGGACACTTGGCATGCACCAAGCGGCATCTCCATGACAAGCATTTCAGTCCTGCCTGCCAAGGAATGCAGCGGGGAAGTCAGATGGAGACCAGGAAGCCCTTGGAGCCAGCTGTCACCCGCCTTCCTTCTCCCTTTCCCCTCGCCCCACCCAGAAGCCAAGGAAAAGTTCTTGAGAGTAACCTCCCCCACCTTCCCAGCAACTCTGCAGCCCCAGGCCCAAATGTTGACCCGGAAGTGGAAGCTGAGGCCCTCCAGGCAAGGCAGAGGGCAGGCAAGCAGCCGGGCTGATCAGCCCACCCCCCTCCACCCCCACACAGCAGCTCCTTCTCCCTGCCTGGAGGCTGTTTCCCCTCCCCCTCAGCATGTCAGGGCAGAGCCTTGGGCTCCGCTGAAATGAGCTCTCAAATGCGTAGACAGCAGAGCCCCTAGAGGGCCTTGACCTCAGTCAAACAGATCCTTTCAGCAAGGAACGGTAGGCTAAAAATCTTTAGAGTTGATTTTGATTGTACACAGTCCTTGGGCCCCTTTGGGATGTCAGGGTCACAGGCTATATAGTGCCAGCCTGCTCCCATCGGATCTTAGAGCCCTGAGATCGAGCAGCAGAGAGACCCGGGCCTGCCTAGAGATAGAGGTGGATTTCATAGCCGTGCTTGGGAGGAAAAGCATGAACTGGTCTCTCCTGGGAAGTGAGGACCTCCCCTTGGACTCTGGGAAACTCCTCAGAGCCCTGCCCAAGTTGACTCCTGCTTCCAGCCTCAGCCTGCTAGCAGTATGACATCAGGCCCATCGCTAGCCCTTTCTGAGCCCTGGTTTTGTCCTGCGTACAATGGCACGGACTGGATCATCTCTAGGGCCCTTTGCAGCTGGGACGTTCTATGGGGCTGTGCTTGTCTCTGTCCTGAGATTTTCGAGTTGTGCTAATCATCTCTCAGAATAAGAGAGGAGCCTGCCCGAAAAGTGGCTGCCCACCCTGGAGGCTGGGAATTAAACCAAGGAGAGAACTGAGTTGGGTGTCCATTTAAAATCCTTTGACAAGGATTTGAGGATCAACGCTGGCAGAACTGAGTGCTGCAGCCCCCTGACCCCACAGGCCCCATCCCTCCATCGTTTGGGGCTCATTCCACACCATGACCCCTGGAAGGCAGGGAGAGAAAGGTCACAAAGAGCAGGGTAAGCACCATACACCCTGTCAACCATGCCAGTGCTGCAGTGCCCACCCTTCTGGGATGGATGCCCAGCTGGGTGTGTGTTCGGAGGTGAGGTGAGGTCAGTTGGGCAGAAAGGTGAGCCCCATGTGAGTACTGCCACATCACCCTGGGCATGGCATGGGGAAAAATGAAGTGTGAGCATCTGGGGACTTCAGCATCACGCTGCTGCCCTCCTGCTACCACCTTTTCCGGGCCCCTGGAGACCTCTGGGCTGGCTCACCACTCTCCTCTCAGAGATGCCCCAAAAGAGGTCATGAGAGGCGTGTTGTCCTGGTCACAATCAGCGGTAGGTTAAGTCTCCTCCGGTCTCTATTCCTCTCTCTCCATCTTGGGTCCAAGTGAAGTTTGAAAAAGCATGTTTACTCTTTTAGTTCTGTAGCTAGAAGGGGACAATGTAAAAGTCTGATTTTTGCAAACCAACGGTAAAATGTTAAGATGGCCGAATCAGCTTGGCTGGCAGGATACAGAGAAGACAAAGAGATAAAATCGTTCTCCATGAGGGCCCTGGAGAAGCTCTTTCTGAAACCCTGAGGAAGGGGGAGATTTTTATTTATCAAAAGGGTCAGAGGTGGTCATTTTTGAGAAACCCAGCCCTAGACCCTGCCATTCCTCTGGGGAGGAGGAGCCCTCCCAGCTGTTGTAGCTGATGGTTCATCGTCAACCAAAAGCAGCCAAAGACACTCTCCCCAGGAGTGCCCATCGAGCAAGAATGCACCAGTGACTCAGCCCCCGGACACAGGGGAGAGCTCGGCACTGCAAAACCTCTCCCTCCTCCTCCCTTTCCCCCACCCGGCCCTCTCCTGCCTTCCCCAGACCCCAGTGTGCTGAGCAGTCAAGTGAAAGACTCCTGTGAGGCAGAAAGGCACAGCTGTGTGTTCACAGCCACTGATTCCGATCCAAATCGCAGCCCTGCCAGTCTCCCGCAAGGCAGGCTGGGGGCACGCTGGGGATGGATGCACCAGGCGGGAAGCTATTTCGGGAGCTGACCTGCAGCCCTTTGCAGTAACAGAGCCTTCCTCCCACCCCGCACCCAGGAAAGACGTCCTTCTAGAAGAAGCTCCCACTTGAGAAGCAGCTGATGGGGTTGTGGGATTTCAGCCTGTTCCTTGTCACTTGTGCAGTCAGATTTCTGGCACCTGGCCCCAGGCAGCCACGGGAGGACGGCCGGGGCTCCCATCTGTCCAGTGAGAAGGCAGAGGGTGAAGGTGACCGACGGCAGGGCACTTGGCGGGATGAGCAGCAAGCAGTGCAGGCCTGAGTCGGGGGTGGGATGCCTGCTTCTGCAGAGGACAGAATCCCCCTCAGACCTGCCAGGGGAGACGTGGCCCCACACGGGGGCAGGAGAGAAACCTCTAGGCGCTAGCCAGGCTTTGGAATAGCAGGGACCTCGGAAGCAGACCAGACTGCCAATGTCAAGGTCAGAGAGAAGAGACCCAGCTCTGCCTGTGTCCAGACCGGAGGGTTGGAGGTCAGAGTGCTCAAGGGCTAAGAACTTCGAAGGCTGAGAAGTAAGACGGCCATGGCATGCCTCCAAAATGAGCTCCTGATGAAAACAACGTGGGAGTCTTCTCTGTTTGTAAGCAGCAAATGAGTACTTTGGTTCAAACTGAGTTTGGGAAGCATGGTATTCTGGAAGAAAGGCAGGAAGGAACAATCCATAAGACGTTGCTATGAAGCAGAATGCTAACTGGGACACCACAGGGGAGCTGAAAAGAGCTTGCAACAGTGGGATCTTCAGTTCAGTGATATTAGCCGAAGACCTAGGAGAGAAAGAGCCTGGAGTGTTTGTTTTTGGGCTCCCCAATGGATGAGATGGTAGGATGGGGTGGGGAGTGTATAGCTACCCTGGCAGTGCCAGCATCCAAATGGCTGGTGAATTCGTAGATCTATGTCCATGGGACATGCAATTTCTGATTTCAGCCCAAGGGTCAAGCCACAGCCCTGTCTAGTACAACATCCTTTTTAATGACTCAGATGAAGAGACAAACGTGCCAGTCATATTCAAAGATGCACACCTAGAAGGTATTGCTCGTTGGACAGGTAGTATGGTCTGCCATGTTAAGACCACCTCCTTCAGGTGGAATGATGGGTCCAAACAACCAGGTATAAATTTAACCAGATAAAATTGATGTTAAAAAGAATTCAGTCTCACAGCTACAGGATGAAATTCCTAGCCTTCACTGTAATTCAGGTTTTAAAAACTTTGGGGGTTCTAGTTGACTGCAAGCTTGATGGAAGTAAAAGTGGGAGGCAATTACTTTTTTGAAAATATCTTTAGGTTATAATAACAGAGTGGAACTCCACTGCTGCTCCATTGCCCTCTGTTGCTCTAGACTGTGTTGAATCTTGTTTCCAAGCTCTCTCATTTTATCAGAAACTTCAACAAACTAGAGAAAATTTAGAAAAGAATAGCTGGGGACTCTGGAAGCCCAGTCAGATAAAACTGAAGTAGATAAACATGTCCTGCCCTGCTCATGGTAAAGAACCTGCCTGCCAATACAGGAGATATAAGAGATGCAGATTCGATCTCTGGGTGTGGAAGATCCCCTGGAGGAGGGCATAACAGCTCACTCTAGTACTCTTGCCTGGGAAATCCTGTGGACAGAGGAGCCTGGTAGGCTATAGTCCATGGGGTCACAAAGAGTCGGATGTGACTGAAGCAACTTAGCACGCATGCAAGGAGGTTCAGAAACCATCAGAAACTATATGTGTGTGTGTCTCCCAGAGTGAGTGGACAGTTCTGGATTGTTCCAGACAAAGCTAGAACAAATGGATAGGAGACATGGGCAAGGTCACTCTACTAAGAATATTCTAACATTGTCAACTTCCCAGGGGTGGAATATGTCACCTCAAGGAACAGGGAGCTCCCTGGAAACATTCAGATGTTGAATAGCCAGGGATATTGTAGAGCAGGTTTCTATACTGAATTTCACCCACCTCCACCAAGGAGTGAGTTTGCTGAGACTGGAGAAGAAGGATCCAGAGGAGTCAAGTTTGACCCTACCTTGAAGGAAAAAAAAAGCTAGATTATGATAAAGTCAGAGCAAGACCACTGTCAAGAAGTGGAATTGCTACCCTTCAAGCAATTGCAACTCAAGCAATTGTAATTCAAGCAAGGCAACATCATCCATACCTTTTGGTTTTGGTTTTTTAAGCCAATCACTTTCTGCAACTGAACCCTGGGCAACAGGGCTCTCTCCCGGAATGCCTGGGAGGAGATTAGTGAGTGGACAACACTTGTACCCATGGGCTCAGGGAGGCTGAGCACAGCCGGTGGGTTCCCTGGCTCTGCACTGGAGAAAGCTTGGCCTGACATCATTCCCATCCAGAAAGCGTGTTTTGTTGAGAGCAGAAAAGATTGAGCCAGTCCCCTTTACACGATAGGACTTGCCGGTTCCAGGTGGACAAGTTGGCACCCAACTTTCTCTGCCGGGCCAAGAGCAGAACACACCCCCTGAGACCTTAGACCATGGGGAAATTGGGCTCATGGGTCCCCTCCTCCTGGGCCCTGCTTTAAGGACTCATCTTCAGCCCAACTCAGGAGAAAGGACGAGCTCTCCTGTCACGTTGTTTCCTGCTGTCCTGAGGACCAACCTGATTGCAAATGACACTCCCTCCTCTCCCAGGCTTTGCCAGGGCTGCTTTCACCTCATCATGGAATTGTATAATTATGGTGATTACAGCTTATGGCTTTTTCCTCTCCTCATCTTTTGCTTTCAAATTCTTTGAGGCCTCTCATTAAACATGGTGATCCCGATAAAGTCAGCCAAGTTTTAATAAGATGCATTTTGAAGCTAAAGAAAGCTCAGGCAGAGTTGATTGTTACTGTGTCCCCTCATGCTGCTGCTGCTGCTATGTTGCTTCAGGCGTGTCCGACTCTGTGCAACCCATAGATGGCAGTCCACCAGGCTCCTCTGTCCCTGCGATTCTCCAGGCAAGAATGCTGGAATGGGTTGCCATTTCCTTCTCCAATGCATGCACGCAGGCTAAGTCACTTCAGTCGTGTCCAACTCTGTGCGACCCCATGGACAGCAGCCCTCCAGGCTCCTCTGTCCACAGGATTCCCCAGGCAAGAATACTGGAGTGGGTTGCCATTTCCTTCTCCTGTGTCCCCTCATAACAGGCCTTTAAAACTCTGTTGTGGATGATTAATGCCTGGATATCAGAGGTAGGGGAGAGAGAGATATGGAGGTCCGGGGGAGGGGGTGACTATCTTTTTCACAGGGTTGGAGAATGGTTTTACTCCCTGCCCCCTGGCCTTTCTCATTTACACCAAGAGCATGGTGCATCTGAATCCCCACCCCTAATGGAAAAAGACAGACTGTCAAGTAAGGATAGAGGGCCTAGTGTTTATATCATGGCAGGTTAAGTTGGGAAATAGACATGGAGCAGTTGACACAAAACTCAAACCTTAGGAGCTGCAGCAAAAGTAAACGGGAACTGCTGATGGATTCTCTGTCCTCGACAATGTTGGAAGGTTCTAAATATGTAAAGGATCCAACCATTAGTATTTGAGAGTGGTCACCATCCTGTGGTCATATCCTCAAGGATGGTTTCCTTGGTAATGACAGCTTCAGAGCCCATCATTTGCTGGCCCTCAATCACAGCTTTGCTGAACTGTTTCTAGATGTGTAGGATGTTAGGAGAAGGATCACCAGGAAGGCGTGTGGCAGGGGTGGGGGAGAGACAGGGTGGCCACATGAGTCCCCAGCTTGCCCTTCAACAGCTTTGTGCAGGTATGATGTCTGAGTCCCCTTTATTTCCATCCTCCCCGGGACTGCGTGGAGAACTACACAGCGAGGTGCATCTTGCCCTGGCAGGAGTCTCTTTTGAGAGGCTCCAACTGTCCCCCAGGAGGTGACTGCCCTGAACTGTTGTACAGCTCTTTAGCCAGCTGGTAGTTGGCTACCTGGGGTGTGACTGGGTAGCACCAACCATCAACCGTGGGGTTAAATGCTGTTGAAAACCTGGCAGTGATATTTCCCCCAACTGCATTCTCACCCCCTACTGAAGATGACCTGCTAGCTCTGCCCCCGAGAACAACGTCCCTTTAGTGCCCAACAGAATGTAGAGAGTGGGCTCGAGGTGGAGGTTGGGCAGCCCCAGTTGAATTCTATTTCTCCACCTGAAGTTGGGATAAGACCCCAGGCAAGTTGCTCACTCGCCCAAGGGGTACAGTGACGCCTTCTGCCTGGGGTGGATGTTGTCACTAAATGAGGGCATGACAAAAACAGCTGCCGGGTCTTGGGTGCTCACAGTGTCACACTGTTGGCATCCATGTCGTGTGGATCTTGGCCTGAGAGGGACTTAGGTTCTCCTCCAGCTCCACCACTTAACTCTGTGACTCTGGCAGCGCCTCCAAGCCTAGGGTTCCTCATCTGTAAAAGGGAGATAAGAGAAAATGATTAAGGACTTCCCTGGTGGTTCAGAGGTTAAGGCTCAGCCTTCCAACACAGCAGGTGTGGATTTGATCCCTGGTTGGAGAACTAAGGTCCCACATACTATATAGGGAATGGCCAAATTAAAAAAAAAAAAAAAAGTAAATGACTAGGAGGGAAAAAAAATGCATAAGATGCTTAGCATAGTGTTTGCAGTATATAAGCTCAAGCATAACTCTTTGTATTATTATTATTTTCTATTATGATGATGTTACCTGCAGTCCACACTTAGCTCTTATTCTTTATCTGATTTCCAACAGTGTTCTGCAAAGTAGGTATTACTGTATTTATTTAGCAGTTGAGGATAGGGACACATATCTCAAATATGACAGTGTGTGCAAAGCACATTCATTTATTAGAGCAACCAGCTCATGACCCTATTCAATAAATGGTAGCTATTATTACTGTCTTATTTTTAAAGTCAACTCAGAGCGCTGGTTTCTCTGCTTTCTCTCCGAATGGAGGGACTATGGTACCAAGCAGACCGGCTCCTGCCCTGTGGTCTATTTCCCAGGGCCCCTATGCACTTCGCAGAAAACTATAGGACCTGGGGGCTTGTAGCAGCATGGTGCCAGGACATGAGGAGGGCCACCAAGGAAACACTGCCTATGTTGCCAGGACCTGGCATTTGCGCCCCTCCCCTGAGGTGCAGGACCCTAAGAAGCCTCCTGCTTCCAGACCCAGATCAAAGCTAGCTCTCCCCCAGCAGAGCGTGAACTCCAGTTCTGCAGAGGTAGCGCCCTACATGGCAGAGCCTCATTCCCAGAAACCCTCACCTCAGCCACTGCCTGCCTGCCTGGAGCCGCCCTGAGTAGTGCAGCCTCCCAAGTCCTGTTGCTTCCTCTGCCAGATCAACAGAGGCTTCTCTTTTTTAAGCACTTTACTACGAAGAGGGGTTGTTGGAGGAGTCAGGAGCAAGTGGCTTTGAAATCCAGGGATACTTTGAAATCCCCCGTAAACCAGCCCCCTGGGGTGCACGCTCCCCCTACTTGTAATATCAACAGAAACAGAAGCGCAGAAGCCATTTCCACTGACAGGAATGGCTTTGTCCTGAGGAAAGGCGGGTTTATAGATGTCTCTTAAGGTAACTGCTTTAGATGGGCATCTTAGGAGTCTGAGGGAAAGCTCTACAGCCAGACATGTGGTTGCTTATGGACCTTGCACGAGACGCTCTTGTAAGTGCCTGTGGTGTAAACACGCACACGGACGTGTGCACAGCCGCGTACACTGCTGTCTCTGCTCCCTGCCCGCTGCACGCTTCCGTGGCCCGTGTATGGTGCAGGCGGCGCATGCGCAGCACACCTGCATGCGCCTCCGCGCGTGGACCGCCTGCCCGCTGCTGCTGCTGCTGCTGCTGCTGGGTGCACGTCTGGGCAGGGGCTTCCCTAAAGCCACACTGGTCTTCACGGTTTCAGCTGGATAAGTTGTTCTTCACTTCCCTTCCTAAAAACACAATTGCCTAGTGCTGCTGGCGCAGAGTCAGAATGGCCGCTGCATTTCACCCCCGAGGCGGCTTCCTTCCAGCAGTGGGTGAGTGATCCCGGCGTCCGCCCGCTCTAACCTTCCTTGGGGGCCTTCAGCAACAGAAGGTGCTCCCCAAACCGGAAGAGATGATCTGTGTGTCCATGGCCTCATCTCCACCCGCCCCTCCTGTTCTCGCGCCCTAGTTCCATGGACAGTCAGCGGCATCCTTTTTTTGGTGTCCCCCCCCCCTTTTCTTTTAATACCCATAGTTGTTTTTTTTTTTTTCTTCCTGAGAAGCAAGAAGCCAAGGGGTCCAGAAGTGGCAGGGAGATGAGTCCGTTGTCCCAGAGGCAGTGTTCAAATAATGCCTTTGGGTACTGATCCTGTCACTCATTCCTGGGCCCCTAGCAGAAATGCTCACTACCTTTGAAGATGCTTTTAAATCCAACAGCAGCATCCTTAAGCTTAGTCCCCCCCTTACAGCTTCCATTACTCTTCATCTGTGGCCCACAGCCAAGTCTTGTGGGAAACAGGAAAATCTCATCTTTCTATCTGCTAGATCACCAAGGAAGAAGAGGGCTAAGGAACCAACCCATTCCCTGTCCAGCATTGCAGGGACATATGAAAAGGGTTCAGAGGGAAGTAAGAAGGTTCCTGGTGGCTAGGAATTCCATCAACTGAGATGTCTTGAAAAATGCTGCTTGACCTGTCCCCTGCTGCACTTTTCTAGATTAGGAATACCTGTCTGATAAATGCCCACCTAATTGCATTCCTAATATTAGGGAGGAGAGAGAAATGAGTCAACCCTCTTTGCATATGCTTCCAAATGAACCAAGACATCCCCAGAAAGATGATGCTTTGAGGCAGTGGAAGACAGGCAGCGTGTTGATCAACTCTACCTTTGAAACCCTGCCCTGGCAGCTGGCTTAACCAAGGACCCCAATCCATGGATGTGTTCTGGGTGAATGTGTTCACAGGAGATGAGATGTGCCCTTAGGTGGGTGGGGTTAGTGTCCTCGTGGGTCCTAAGAAGAATCACACACACTGCCCAGCCAGTGACCCCACCTGCTGTCTCGTCCACTAAACTTCGCCCTCTCCCCTGTGGCTGTAGCCAAGGGTCACCTGAACTTCCTAGTTGGGAAAAAAGTAGAATCAAGTCGTTGCCAATAGCAACTGATCCATGTCCCTGTTTCCTTAAGTCTTTTGGCCCTTGCCTAATTTGGAGTGAACCAACGCAGAGATGCCTAAGTACATTTAAGGAGGAGGAGGAGGAGAGGAAGAGGCAAGCACAGAACCAGCTACAGGAAGGCGTGCTACTGAGAGGCCTTGTGAACAGAATACCCACCTCCGCTCCACCCCTGCATCCCCCGAGAACTTGGGGCAGGCTGATTATAGAAAGAGCACCAGGGTTATTCAATCAGAGCTAGAGGAAGGAGATAAGAGATCCAGTAATAAAAGGGGGGATTTTTCCTGCCTGCAGAGAAAAACGCAGCAGGGAAAGTGGAAATGCGCAATTTGGACAGGAGGCTGGGGAGTCTGTGCCTGGGCATCGTGCCACCCATGTCGGGCACAGCTGCTGAGCCCTTGTCACTCTTCAACATCCCTTGTGCCTGCCTGGTGGCTGATTTGTCCCTGCACAGCTGGGGACCATGGAGGAAGTTCTCCCATCACCAACCAAAACTAACATGCAGAGGTCGACCTTTGCAAAAGATCCCCATAGGTGATGAGCGTGATGAGGGGACAGGAGTCAGGAGTGCCAGGAACAGCAGCCAGGAAGGGCTTCCCCAGCCAGATTGCTGCAGGCTATATTTGGTTCTAATTGGAGTGAAGCATCTGCCTGCCCCTCCTTAGGAAAGGTGATCACACCTGCCTTTCTCCTCCCAGGACTGTTGTTATGGAGATCCCAGGGGCATCAGCACCTATAACACAAGGTCACAAACAGAAGTGGCAGCTTCACTGGCCTGTCCAGCAGCCACCACTTTAAACCCATGAGCACCAAGCAGCATTGAGCTGTGCCTCAGCTTAGCCCAGCAGCCAAAGTCAAAGAGAAGCCCATCAGGCAGAGCAGAAATGCCCTGAGTGTGCTCAAGCATACCCAAGAGCTGAAGCATCTTTCTCAGTGAGGTTGAGAAAATCACCTCGGCCTGCCCAGAAAGGTTGCCTGGTATGGGCGGGCATGGAAGAGCCCTTAGTCCTGAGCATTCCCATCTGCTCCCTTCCTTGAGAGTGATGGTCATGTACCCAGGAGATGGTGGATGGGCTCTGAAGCCCACTGACCAGCTGTATGTGCTCAGGCTAATAGCTCAACCTCATGTGTCCAGCGGGTGTTAAAGGAAGACCTAACTGGCACGGATGCTATGGACATGGGTGCAGGTATCTGTCAAAGGCAGAGCGTGCTTGACACACAACAGCTGCTCAGTGTTTGATCAATGGATGGCCATGGGTAATTGTCCTTGGCAGCTAACCCGTGTCTCTTGTAAGGGAACCACCCCCATTCAGGGTCTGGGTGAGTAGAATAGGAGGGCACATGAAAAAGGAGGGAGCAATGCCACCCCATGCAAGAATAAAAAATTCAAACAGAAAGTCCCTAGGAGGTAGGGCATAGAAGTTGGTCCTCTCACCTTTAGTTCAGATAAGAGGGCTGGCAACTCATAGTTGCTAAATTAAAAAAAATAAAGCACTCCTAGTTACCAATATGGAGTAGAGTAAGGTGGCTGAACCTGCTAATTGCTCTAGGAACATTTTGTGGGAATTGTTCTCAGCATACGTGATGGCTGGCAGAGTCCACAGACCCACCGTTGACATGAGAAAATGTGACTACTTATTTATATTACCATACATAAGACGGTGGGCTGTTACAGAAGAATCCATTGTTTTTATTTTGACCATATTCCTTACTTTTTAAATAGGTTTAATGTGCGGTGCTAGTGGTAAAGAACTTGTCTACCAAAGCAGGAGACATAAGAGACGAGGTTCAATCCCTGAGTCAGGAAGATCCCCTGGAGGAGGGCATGGCGACCCACTCCAGTATACTTGCTGGAGAATCCCATGGACAGAGGAGCCTGGCGGGCTATAGTCCATAGGGTCACGAAGAGTCGGACACAACTGAAGCAACTTAGCATGCAGGCACAATGTGTATTAATTCTTTATCCAGTGAGTTTTTTTTTAATTAATTCCATTTCAACCTATCTCTTGATATGAGGACTTGTTGTTTTATGTTTGTGGTATCTGATTTTTAAACAGTTGAATGAAGAGAATATTTTAAAACCAAATAAAATGCCCTTCAGCTCCTCAGAGAGATCAGAAAGCTTAGCGAGGACCAAGGAGTAACACAGACTCCAGGAGAGGATCTTGTCACAGGGTGCCTGCCCCTCCCCACCCCACTCCCACCTGCTCGAAGAGTGAGAAAGCCAGAAGCAACCCCTCTTCCCATGATGCTGCTCCAGCCAACTCTGCCGTGGATCAGCCATGGGTAACCATTGACTAGTTCCCACTTCATCTGCCCATCTTGCTGATGATGGAAGAGGAGAGTCAATGTGTTTTCAAAGGATTCTGTATCATGTGTGGGGCTCCATTGTGTGGGGCTCCATTGTGTCGGCTACAATTCCCCGACAGAGCTTCTCAGCCCTAAACTATCCTGAACAAATGGCACTCTTGCCCCAATTTGAACCATCACTGAGAAAGGAGATGCTACAGAATTCCTTACACTTCCTTTTGAAGCATCCCTTTGGCTTTGCTCAATGGAGAAAGGACACCAGGGCAACCAACCTCCAGGGAAGTCACCTGGTAAGTCACCTAGGATGTCGGGCAGGTCCTTGGCTTCCGCCTCCTGACAAACGCAAGCTGGGACCTCTCCTTCCTACCCAGCTCTTAGTCAGGGGCTGACCGCTCTCCTCAGTGAGTCCCCTACAGACTCCACACACACTCTTCATTTATGGACTTGAGCATCAACTACTCATAGGTAACTTTCAGTTTCCTTGAAAGGACAGCTTATCTCTGGGGCCTCCCACGTCTTGCCTGCTGAGGTCACCTCGTGAGCCCTATTCAGCCAAACACCATTTTTCATTAACAGGGATGAAAAATGTCTATGTGTCACCACAAGGTGATCGGCTTGGATTGATGGAGACTAGAAATCATGTTCCAAATTAGTTCTATTGCAAGCTCTAGTTCCTCAAGCCAGAGAAGGCAATGGCACCCCACTCCAGTACTCTTGCCTGGAAAATCCCGTGGACGGAGGAGCCTGGTAGGCTGCAGTCCATGGGGTCTCTAAGAGTCGGACACGACTGAGTGACTTCACTTTCACTTTTCACTTTCATGCATTGGAGAAGGAAATGGCAACCGACTCCAGTGTGCTTGCCTGGAGAACCCCAGGGACAGGGGAGCCTGGTGGGCTGCCGTCTATGGGGTCGCACAGAGTCGGACATGCTTAAGCGACTTAGTGGCAGCAGCAGCAGTTCCTCAAGCAGAGAAATCTGGGTTTCCCCCATCCTGGAGGGGGAAGCTTTGAATTCAGCCAAAAAGCAGGTTGCTGGGACAGCAACTGAAAAAGAGTAAGGGGTGGGGAGTTTCAAAGCGGAGATGTGATAGATGGATTATTTTTCATCTTTTTTTTTTCTTTTGAGGCATAAGTACACGTGGCAAAATCAATAGATCTGAAATGTATGGTTCAATGAATTTGACAAATGTATGTACTAGTGTAACCTACATCCCATCACCCTAGAAAGTTCCCTCATGCCTCTTTTCAGTCAATTACATCTCTCTGCTCTAGAGGCAACCATGGTTGATTTCCATCCACCTTGTAGCCTGGGTTTGGACTTGGTGGACTTGCCATCTGTAACTGTGGTCTTAGGTCATCTGGACAAATCAGAAAGAAAATCTCATCAGCAGCTCAGATGTCTCCACTTTCTTAGTGCTGCAAAAGGTCGTGCCCCTGAGCTGCCAGTGTTTGGCTCCTCTGCCCCAAGTGTGCCATCTGACCCCTCAGGGCTACCCTCTGAACCATAGCCCTTCTCCCAGTCAAAGAGGTTAGCACCTGTCTCCCAGGTAAGTGAGTGGCGAAGCTCTTGGTGACGGTGATGGTGCATGCTTTGTTGATTAATACCGGGACGTGCAATGCAGAGAGCCACGGCATGTCAAGCAGCATGTTGATTTTTCCCAAAGCACCATACAAAAGGGAGCTCTTCCTTTTGTGCATTTCCTTTTAGAAACAAAGGATTCCATGAGCACCTTCTTCTAGGCTTCTAGCCATCAAGATGGCTGCAGAGCTGAAATGATTAGTCAGCATGGAGGGTGGGAATTGAACGTGTGGGTGTTTGTGATCCCAGCCCTGAGCCCGTGGTCCATGAAATTGAAGGATCCCAAATTCGATTGGATTGAACTTAGCCAAATGTCTCAAAGGTGGAAAGCGCTTTGTCTGAATACAAAGCTTTGGTGTCTCTGGAATGTACCTTCTGCAGCTCAGTTCTTAATCACTGTATATTCTTTCACTTGAACAAAGGCTGCTGGCTAATAGCATTTTCAACCACCTTCAGCTGCTTCGCTCAGCTACGCCAAGGCCTCAGGCTGAGCTGGTAGCAGTTTCCTGGCACCAGGATCCATTCCCAACTGACCAGCATTGAGGAACAGCACGCATTCACACCCAGAAAAAACGCCTTCCCCCTGTAACTGTGCAAGATGCCAGGCAGAGGCAAAATTACCACTCCCCTCCCTAAGTGTCTCCTGCAGAACCATCCAAACTGGAGGATGGGGGTAAAGAGGAGGGAGGAAAGAGCCCTAGATGGTGCAGGGCGGGAACTCTCCTCTCTGGGCAGAGCAGGTAGCTAGGAGCTCCCAGCAAGCGCATGGCAGCACAGACCTTGAAGCAGCTCATCTCTGAACACCTCTGCTGTCAGATTTCACTTTGATCCCTGAAAATTACAAGAACCTCAGCTCTTCAGAAGAGAGGCAGCTGCTGAGCCAGTGTGATTGCAGGATTTCTTTCCCCCAAGCCAGAGGGCAGGCATCTTGCCTTGCTTGCATCCTGCATGAGTAACCACCTTCCAGCCACCTGCGAGGTCACTGCCTAGTGAACAGATTGCGGCTGGGCTGGGCTGCCCCTGGGCCGACCTGAACGCTCACGACCTCTTTTAGCAGCAGAACTGGCATTTGGTAAATGCACGAGTGCAGGAGTGGGCAAGGGAGGCAAAAAATGCCAAGGAGCACCACCTGGATGGCTAGAGGTTGGGAACATTCTCCAGGCTGGTTAGCTATACCCCACCCCAAACCCGTGAAAGCAGCTGGGGGAGGAGAGGGGCAGGATGGATGGGCTGGCCACAGGTCTTTGGAGTCAGAGCTATGAGGCTGAGCTCCAGGACTTCGGCAGGAAGAGATTAATTAGCGCCTCCCAGCCCAGCCAGCTCTATAGAATAGGGAGGTGTGGGGAGTAGGGATCCTCAGGGCTAAATTCACCTCAAACAGACAGACACACAGTCATCCAGAAATAGAATCTCTAACCTCTCTCAGCCACAGCCCCCTTTCCAGCCAAAATGACCTCACTAATGAGAACGAAGACGTAATGAGGGTTTGGATGCCTGGTAAAACTCACCTTCTTTGTCCCTGGGCTTTTACCATACCCACTGGCAACAGACTGTTTTAATTCAGAGGCTTTAGTGATTCTTTTTGTTCACAGCCACCAGCTAAATCAGAGCCAGGAAGCCCATTGTATGGCAGAACTGCAACAAATATATTTGGGTACTCAATAGGTAACGAGTGGCCCTGGTGGAGGAGGGATGGAAAGAGAAGAGAAGAGCTGGTATTCCCTGTGTGGATTCCACAGTAGTAAGCAGTACCCAAGAGGAAAGTGACCTTCCTTGGTGTTTCCTGTGAGCGAGGATGGACAAGGGTGAAAGGGACTGGGGGAGGTTTGGTAGAGCCCTGCAGACTGGAGACCTCTGGACTCATCAGTCCCTATTTTCCTGTGCTTCCTATCTTCTGGGGAGTTTCCCGATGGCTCAGCAGTTAAGAATCCACCTGCAATACAGGAGACACAGTTTCGATCCCTGGGTCGGGCAGATCCCCTGGAGGAGAAAATAGCAACCTGCTCCAGTATTCTTGCCTGGAAAATCCCATGAACAGAGGAGCCTGGCGGGCTACAGTCCACGGAGTTGCACAGAGTCAGACACGACTGAGCGACTGAGCAGGCACACACACACCTGCCTTCAGGCCTGCACGGAGAAGGCACAGTCCCAGGTGGCTACCTGGATGACAAATGCCTCCAACTCCGTGTAAGAAAGGGCAGTCAAAAAAGTCCCCACTACATGTGTGCTTAGAACCAGGCTAGAGGGAGTTCTTGCAGGTCAGCTTCTGCCACCTATAACCTATTGTTGTACCTAACCCACTCCACACAGAGGAGTAGCCATCCTGCTTTTAGTGATTTGCAAGAACTGGCACTTGAAACCCTCTAGGATTAAAAAAAAAAAAAAAATCTGATTTAAAAAATCCTTTAGCCCAGTATAAATGTATCTGGCTGCAGGCTAAGTTTAGTGTATCTGAAGATTCAGATAAGGTTGCTGATGGGGAGATTTTGTGTGTGTGTGTGTGTGTGTGTGTGTGTGTGTGAAGACAGAGGAGGAAAAAAGATGAAAAGTGCTGTCCAACAAGCAAAAATGAGGAGTGAAAGGGGGGAAAACAGAGCAAAGGAGAGGTAGATGCAGACTGTCCAACTGTGCCTGAGGGTGTTTCCACTTCTGGACAAGCTCCCATCTGTGCCATCAGAATTCTCAAAGTCAAGCTGGCACGTCCTTCCGTAGAGAGCTTAGCCAGATGACACATTGTCTTGTGGCCGGCAAACTCACAGCCCATATTGTTCGTTTGTTGGAAATGCCTATTATCGGTCAATTCATCAATCAGCAGGTTTATTGAGTACCCTACCAGGCTTCACAAACCTGATCAATTTTTTTTTAATTACATCCAGCGGACATGTAGCCAAGCCCAGTAAACAAGACGAGCCCTCACATCCCACTTGGAAATGAACATGAGGAATTGCCGGCTCTTGCAACCTCACCCTGCCAAACGCTGCAGCACGTGCTGACGAGCGAGCGAGTACTACCCTCACAGACCCTCGCTGCCCTCACTGGTGTCGCTGACCCACTGTCAATAATAAGATGGGTTCTGAGTGTTTTCTCAGACACAGTAATCCATCTGCTTGGGTCCAGCCATTCTCTTGTCTAGACCCCTGTCTAACGCTATGGATTTCAGTGGAGAGTGAGCAGGGGATGGGTTCAGACTATGGCCGGGAAACAAGCAGGAGACCGAGCCTTGCTCATCATCCTCCTGCTGTCCAGCCCTATATCAGAGGCTCCTCAGCTGCCTCCTTCTGGGCATGTGAACAACTGGCCTCTCTCTCCCAGGGGGCCTCTATGCCCCATGTACCAAGACTCACGGTAGAGTGAGTCTTTTGTTTCTTTCCAAGAACAAGAACAGCTATGTAGCTTGTAAGTGAAGGGCTGATAAGACTTCCTGAAGTGGAATCATCAAGGTCAGCCTGGACACCAACAAAGGAGCGCATTGTCCTGTGTCCTGTAGCCCGGGCCCCAAGCCTTGGCAGATACCCCCAGACCTTAAACTGGTCATCAAGAAGACCCAAGGAGAGGGAATTCCTTGGGGATCCAGGGGTTAGGACTCCGTGCTTCCACTGTGGGGAGGGTGGGGGAGGGCATGGATTCAATCCCTAGTCAGGGAACTAAGATCCTATAAGCTGCATAGTGCAGCCAAAAGGAGTAAAAAATAAAGTTTTGATTTAAAAAAAAAAAAAAAAGATCAGGGACTTTCCTAGGGGTCTGGTAGCTTAAGAGTCCATGCTCCCAATGCAGGGGCCCAGGTTCAATCCCTGGTCAGGGAACTGACCTGAATTTTTAAAAAAAAAAAATTTTTTAAAGGGATCCAAGGAGAGCTTAATCCTGCATTTCAAATAGAATTCCTTCTATCTTCTTCAGACTAGTTAATTCGTTAGTTCCGAGTCACCCAGATCCTTAGTCATCGTCTGCTTGGGTCAACCCAACCTCTTGGTCTTACTAGTCAGCCGGCCAACCTTTCCTTACTCACTTGGATTAAATCAAGTTCAGAGGCAGCCCACAGACATTAAGAGATAATCCAAGGGGTGAAATCCCTGGTTGGGGCAAGTAAAATGCCCACACACTCAAAAGAGGACCAACATCACACCCTCACCCTCTAACCTGGTCCCCTGAGCGCTGGTTGTCCAACTTTCTGCAGTTAAGGCTCCCAAACCCAGAGATCTGAGGGGTTGGTGAGCTAAGTGGTTTGGCCTCCATGGCTCATGCAATAATTAACCCACCTGTCTGGCTCTCTGTGTCTGTCCTGTGCGTGTGTGTGTGTGTGTGTGTGTGTGTGCCTGCATGCCTGCGGTGCTCTCTGTCGCTGTCTCTGCAGGGAAAGTCCCTGGCGGGCAAGCGCCTCACCGGCCTGATGCAGTCCTCCTGACGGTCCCCGCCGCAGGGCCCGGGCCCGAGGATCACCCGGGCAACCGGCGGCGCTCCACGTCCGCAGACAGAGCATCCCTGCGGGGAGATTTGGTCACTGTGAAGGAGAAGGAGTGAGGGCCGGGCCACGGTGGGGAGACGCGGTGCGTGAACCAGAGGGAGGCCAGAGAGAGCCCTCGGAGGCTGGGGTTGGCCGGGCAGAGGCCCCTGTTTACAACTCCCTCTCCTTGTACAGTCTTGTGCCGACGCCTCGCTCTGTAGGAGGTCCCAGTCCCTCGCGTGTTCTGGGGAGCGTGCCCAGCGGGGCTCCTGCCGTGAGTGTCCCCGGAGGTTCCATTCTATCATCACTCCTCCCCGCTGTCTGGGGGATCACGCCTTCCCGCAAACTCAAGAGGACCCGCCGCCCCCAAGTACAGTCAGTATTACAACCCGACGCGCCACCTGTGGAGCACCCGCGGCGCCCGCCCCAGTCACACCACTGTGTCCCAACCGCCTGCCTGGTCACTGCGGCCACGGGCATGTAAGGAGGCGGACCGGGCTGCCCTCCCACCACGCCCCTCGCCCAGTCACACCGTCAGCACCGAGCCGCCTGGTGGACCACAGCGCCTCACGCTCTTCCAACCCCCTTTGAGGCCACCTTTCAAAGGGGTCGCCACAAAGCGCTGGCGGCTGCCCCCTGCTCCCGTCAACCGTCTCGAGGGTCCAACACCAGAGGAGGCAGCGATGTCAATGAAAGAGCCTGTGGTTTAACAGCCCTGAAGGCCCTGACCGTCTTTTAAAATTTCTGATTATTCCATAATTTATTCTGTTGCGGCCCCTTGCTCCTTGGTGTGTCCCCGCGTGTCTTACTTAAAATAAATGTGGCGGTGAACTTGGGGGCCCTTGGGATCCTCCCCTCCGACAGCCCCACGTGGGAGCTGGGGGATTCAGGCTGGCAGTCCCAGGCGTGGCCGGGCCCCCAAGGCCAGGTCTCAGTTGCATGTGAAGCCGGAGCAGAATCTGTGCCCGAGGGAGAGGCCAGGGCCCACTGGTCCTCTGATGGCCCAGCAAAGGCACTGTCCTCCACAGTGTCCGTGATCATGGAGAAACGCAAGCGCAGAGCTCATCCTGCAAACACCTACCTAAGATCCACTTGTGTGTGGCAGAATGACCATCTGCCAACTTGGCAGTGAGGGAGTCATGCGGAGCATGGAGTCAGGTGCCCGGCACACAGTAGGTGCTTGGCAAATGGTAGCTATTACTCTCATTGTTGTGCCTCCCATGAGCCCTCAGACAGAGCAGTATAAGCCACGTATTTTTGAATTCAGACACTCACCCACCCCACCCCACCCTTACCCCCCACTGCTATGACCATCTTCCTTTGATCTATTTTGGCCAGAGGTAGAAAATATCCTTTGGGAGTGTATACACACGCAAACACAGAAGCAAAACAGCGATCCCTGGTATTTCTTTACTCATGTGGGCAGATTCACCATCTGGTGGGTCTCATAAGCTTGTTTGCAGGCGCTGCCTCCTGGATGCTCCCCTAGGACCACCTTTCCAAGACCACCTTTGTGCTCCATCCCCAGGGCACCAGCTTCCTTCCCTCACAGCAGGGTCACAGAGGGCATGAGGGGTCATGATCATGGTGGCACCCCTGCAGGTTCTTGAGCCCTGCGCCTCAGTTTCCCCTATGGCAGTAGTTGCTCTCTTTTAGAGGTACAGTGGAAATCAGAGACATGTTTCATCCTCAGAGTGTCTCCAAGGGGGTGCTATACACCCAGGTTCCCGGCAGACACTCCCCACAACCCTTGTTCATTCCAGGAGACCTGGACACAAAACCTGGCACCTGGCAGACACCAGGCAACTGCTTGATGAGGAAATGAGTTCCCTGAAGCCTTTTCCCATGTTGTAGGATCAGCTGACCCCCTCCTCTTCTCATCACACACTTTTGAATCCCCTTACTTTTCACACCGAAGATCTGTTTCAGAGCAGAACTTCTCAGACTCCCCTGCACCCAACATTGCCCCAAGGAAGGAGCTCCTGCCAAGGTGCCCCATCTGTGCTGACACTGACACACAGGGTCTGTGGACACCAGCAGGTCTAGAACAGCAGGTCCCTCTGTGCCCTGAGTTATCCCAGGCAAGATCCCAGCTGCCTCCTGTCTTTCTTATGGCTGCAGTCAGGGCCTGGGTGGTCTCTCTGTCCAGGATGTTGGTGCCACCCAGCTGAGATTCCTGAGGCTTCGCCTACCCTGGAGCTCCCCAGAAAGGTCAGAGGCAGATGGACTGCAGCCCTGAGAGGAAGCAGGCTGAAGGCATCTTGACACCTCTGGGGACATCCCACAGGCTCGATAGACGGGGAGGTACTTTCAGATGGATTCAAACCCAGAGCAATAACCCCCTCATCCTGCCTCCAAACCAAGGTACACTCTGTGTTGAGACCACCATCGAGTGCCACCCCCCTCCAGCAGGTCACACCCAGAAATGGGGGAGAGAGTAGGATTGTACCACCCAAGCTGTCTAATCCAAGGGTAGTCTACTCAACCTAGTTCACCTAGGCTGGGCACTTAGTCCAAGGGCAGTCTACCATGCAGACCTTAGAATGCAAGTACACTTAGAAAAAGTTTCCCAGGTGGCACTAGGTAAAGAACCCAGGCGGGTAAAGAACCTGCCTGCCAGTTCAGGAGACATAAGAGACATGAGTTCAATCCCTGGGTTGGGAAGATCCCCTGGAGGAGGGCCTGGCAACCCACTCCAGTATTCTTGCCTGGAGAATCCCATGGACAGAGGAGCCTGGAAGGCTACAGTCCATAGGGTCATACAGAGTCGGACACGACTGAAGCAATGTAGCATACACACTTGGAAAATCTGGTCTTGGCCAGTTCTCCATTGGCTTGGTTGACAGAACCAAAAATTCAGACCCAGGTTAAACTTTTGAAGGAGTTCAGTTCAGTCACTCAGTTGCGTCCGACTCTTTGTAACGCCATGGACTGTAGCATGCCAGGCTTCCCTGTCCATCACCAACTCCCGGAGATTCTGTAGCAAAACAAACTTTGCTTTTTTTTTGCCCTGTCTTGCCTTAGTTGCCCTGACTGAGCATGGTCCCTGGGTCTGAAACGCTTCCTGATTTGGGCTCACAGGGCAGATACCATGTCAGCAGCCCCACAGCCAAAGCATCAAGGCCGTCTTAGAAGTGACCACCCACCCGTCGGGGCAGACACACAGGCGCCAGGCACTGGGCATCTGACTGACATAGACTTTGCCTGTATAGGAAGAGTCAAGCTTGTGGATTGGCATGGGTAAATGCCCAGCAGCAGCCAGAGGGCCTGAGCAGAGCAGCAGGAGCTGTCTGGTCAGAGGAGAGGGCTTCTGCTTTTCCAGGAAGGGATGCTCTGTCCTGCTGGGAAGGGGTTGCTATGCCCCAGGAATTTAGCAAAGCTGAGCCCACCAGGGCTATCGGAGGCACTGTGCTCCAGGGCCACCCCTTCCAAGGGTACAGGCCAGCACCTGGGAGGGACCTCTCAGCACTCCAAGCTGCTTCTCTGAGCAGTGAATCACGTGGGGACGTGCCCTGGGGGCCTTCCCTGTAGCGAGGTTCCTGGTGTGTTCAAACTACCTCACCAACAGGGCGTGACCCAGGAGCCTGCCACCCATCTGGCTCCTCGGTTGGTTGTAAAAGTTGATGTTTTTCCTAAGATGCACCCCTCTCATGATGCTCCAAGTGCATGGGCTTCAAAAGTCACCACTAGGAAGTTGTCCCAAAAGCCCAGAAAAGACTGAGCGCTGCTGGTCTTTGAGTTTTGCAGAGTGTTTGATGGGAGGTCTTCCAGCAAAGTCCAGGAGCAGAAAAGTCCCAGGGCGGGGGGAAAGTAACATGTCACCATCCCCCAAAAGGGCTGGCTGAGCTGAGTATGTAGCAAGGACCGTGTGTGGCACAGTCCAATAGTGGCCAAATGAATCCCTGAGAACTCACCATGGGACCCTCTGAAGAGAGGGCTGTGCTCATGTAACCATGGCAACGGTAGATGCCAGCAGTCTACTCCTTAGTACCACCCACTGATAAGGCAGCCCCCCCCCGCCCCCGGGCACAGCCCAGGGGCCATAACGTAGCAAAGTAGCAAATGTAGCAATAAGGGGCCCAGGCCGTAAAGGGACAGGGTCCACACGACCTAGCCTCGGCCCTCCCCCAAGTCCCTCGCGAGGGCTCAGAACTAGCTGCTGTCAGCTGTCCAAGGAGGGAGGCCCCGCACCCCGCCGAGCGTGCCCGGTCTATATTCTCTGCCCACTCACCGCATGATCACGGACACGTCGGAATGGCCTTCTTATAGTGCATGCGGTTCTCATTAGTTTATTTTTCTGGAATTTGGGGATTGGACCCCAGAACCAAACATGCTGGTAACCATCTACAAATAAATGACTTGAACCCACTATAACCCAGCTAACTCTGTGTGACTCCTTGGTTTGGGGGTTTGTCGGGTAGGATTTACCTCTAGAAAAATATCTACCTCCCCTCCCCACTCCCCACTGCCCGCTCCCACCCTGCCCCATTACACACACACACACACACACACACACACACACACATACACACACACACACACTCACAGCCTGTTTCCCCCTCACTCCCAAGTAGGATGCTGAGAAGCTCTGGAGTGGGAGTCCTTGGCTGCTTGGACTCTATGCCCCATTGTCTGTGCCCGACCATAAATCCCAGTGGCCCGGTGAGTATCAGCAGTGGCCAGACACCAATCTGACTTTCTTAAATGAAGTCCCAAGATGGAAGTCTGTTACACACAGATGGGGATCTTCACAGGGAGTCTTGGTTCCCTGAGTGACTGACAATCTCATCTTCCACTCACACCAAAGCAGCAGGACTCTGAGAGCCTGAAGTCAGGCTGACAAGGAGAGGAAGAGAAGGAGGTATAAAGGGAACCACAGTACTGCGATTCTTTAATGAGGAGGCTGGCACCTGCCAGCTTGCTTCATGGCAGAAACTCTGCTCCTGAAAGCAGAAATGATCTCGGAAGTGTGGGAATGGGTCTCCCGTGCAAATGGCATGGGGAACGAATTTGTCTCCCAACTCCTGGGTCATCTCCCAGAGCAAGACTTCCTGCCCCACAAGGTCAAGACCAAGGTCACTGCAACAGCCCCTAAAATGTCAGGTCTGTAACATACCCCACTGTCGGGTCCTAACCCCACCACAGAACATCCTTTCCTGTCCTCCCTGATCATGGCTGCCTCCTCCAGAGAACCCAGAACGCCTCCTTCCCATCCCAGCCATCTGGCTTATTTCCAGATCTTTGTTCAGCAGCCTGCCCCTGTGTACACAATCCCACTGACCACCAAGGACAGAGATCTGCTTGAGGTCCAAGGTGGAGGTGGGCATTTGGGGCTGCCCGTTACAACACTTAAGAGCTGTGCCCACCCACAAATGTCTGACGTCCCTCTTGAGTGCTTCCTCTCTCCCCACATCCTTTAGGGGACTTCTGGCAGAAAGGTCATGAGGCTGTCCCTTCCCTTGGTTGTTGTTGCTCAGTCACTAAGTCGTGTCTGACTGTTTGTGACCCCATGGACTGCAGCATGCCAGGCTTCCCAGTCCTTCATTGTCTCCCTGAGTTTGCTCAGACTCATGTCTGGACTCCTGGTCCCCTTTCCCGGGCTTCCTTTCAGCATCCACAGTGGGGGGTTTTAGGATCTTTCCCCGACCCTGCATAGCGCAGGGCAGGCCGCCCAGGCCAACGAGAGGCTGCTGGCACTGGCTTGCTTTCAAGAGGCTTGGAGTGGGGTGTGTGCCGCAGTGAGAGCTCCCTCTGGCCTGCAGCTCTCTCTGAGGCTCCTAGCCCTTAGGGCATGTCTCCACGCTCTTGGAGCCTTGGGCTGGCCCAGCCCCATCTGGCCTATTTCAGCAAAGTGAGTAACATCTTCTGATGGCAGCAGCTGGGACACACACCTCAGTCTGAACACTGGTTTCCTTAATTGTGAAACAGGGATAAGCAGTGCAGAATCTTATGGTAGTCATGAATTAACGTAGAGGACTTCACCTTTGCCTGGTACATAGTAAGTACTCACTAAACGAGTGCTGATATGAGCTGTTGCTGCATCTAAGAGATGCCCTGGGAGGCAGAGGCAGTGAAGGTGGAGGGCCTTTGCAAACCCCTGCCGGGCAGCTTCCCAGCCCTCCTTGCCAGCGGGGCGTGTGCGTTTTGTGTGCAGGTAGTGGTCTCTCTCTGCCTATGACAGGCCCCTCACTCTCTTCTTCCCAGAGAGCGCCCTCTTCCCTCACCGTGTGTAACCTGAAGGGCCTCAATCAATAATCCCACATTAAGCCTCAGTAAATAGCAGGACAGAGACGTGGGGGTGGAGGGGAGAGGGCTTGGGGAGCGTTAGGTGGGGAGGCTTCCTTCTGCGGGCCCTGGAGGAAAACGGAAGCGGAAGTGTGAGTTCGCCATCTGCACTCCTGTTTGTCTGACCAGCCTCGTGGCTGCTTCACTGGGATTTGGATTCTGAGCTTTTGTTCAGAAATATTCCATTTTGTGGCGCTTACTCAGATTTCAGGGGCTTCCCAGCTGGCTCAGTGGTAAAGAGTCCTCCTGCCAATGCAGGAGATGCAGGTTCGATCCCTGGGTTGGGAAGATCCGCTGGAGAAGGAAATAGCAACCCACTCCAGTATTCTCATCTGGGAAACCCCAAGGTCAGAGGAGCCTGGAAGGCTACAGTCCATGGGGTTCCTGCAAAGAGTAGAACATGATTTAGTGACAAAACAGCAATAACAACACCTCGGACCTCGGACCCAGGATGAGTGACTGGCCAGTGCCTCCATCCTCAGAGAACATCCATCAGCCGCACGAACACACCTGCCTCCCTGAGGAGGGGCCTTATTCCTAAAATGGCCTACCACACCAATGCAGCCTGTTTTCCCTCTTTCTCCCTTTAAGGAAATGAAGACTCCTTTGAGTTGGAGAGATGGAGGTGAGATCAGGGAAAAGTTTAAAAACTAGAGGCGGCCCTGAGTATCTCTTGCTGCCATCGTTCCCGTGACCACACCCATAGTACAGAATCAGTGAGTGTCAGCCCTGAGAGTCCCTTAGAGATATTCTAGTCCAATTGTGAGTGTGTGTATGTGTGCATGAGTGTTGTGTGTGTGTATGAGTGTGTGCGTGTGTTTTACATTTTGCTTGTTTATTGAGGTATAAGTACATACAATAAAATTCACCCTTTTTTAGATATAGTTACAAGTTTTGACCAATTTATACAATGATGTAACTAACCACCAGCCAAAAATCCAGAGAGTAATTCTATCACCCCCCAAAATTCCTTCATGGTTAATCCCCTATCCCCACCCCTATCCCTGGCGGCTATTGATCTGTTTTCTGATCCTGTAGTTCTGCCTTTTGCAAAGAGACCCATGAAGAGGACCAGACAGTATTGGCCTCTTGAGTCTGGCTTCTGTCACTTTGCACAGTTCATGTAATCGCCTAGATCACTAGTACTTTCCTCAATGTTCTGTTTTTATACATGAAGAGAATGAGGCCCAGGGAACTTCCCTGGTGATCCAGCGGCTCAGACTCTGCTCTCCCAATGCAGGGGGCCTGGGTTCGCTCCCTGATCAGGGAACTAGGTCCCACACGTTGCTGCTAAGAGCACGAATGCCACAACTAAAGATCACACGAAGATGGGAGACCCCATGTGCCACAACTATGACCTGGTGTGGCCAAATAAATAAATACATACATATTGAAAATAAAAAAGAAAGAAACCCAGGCTTAGAGAGGCAAGGCTGAGAGAAGGTGGAAGATCTAGGCCTGGTGTCCAGGTCCTCACTGCCATCTACCCCTCAGGCCCCTTGGCCACAAATTCTTCAGTAAAAGTTATCTCTTTAATCCCCCAAAGTCCATGAGCCCTTACATGAGGAAGCACATGATCACAGAACCTGCACAATGAAGACAATGCATGATTCCTCACCTAACAGAAGCAACTCAGTGCTAAGTCGCTTCAGTCGTGTCCAATTCTTTGCGACCCCATGGACTGTAGCCTGCTAGGCTCCTCTGTCCATGGAATTTTCCAGGCAAGAATACTGGAATGGGTTGCCATTTCCTCCTCCAAAAGAAGTAGCTTCAGTTCAGTTCAGTTCAGCCGCTCAGTCGTGTCTGACTCCTTGTGACCATGCCAGGCCTCCCTGTCCATCACCAACTTGGAAACAAAGGGAAGCAATAGTACATATTGGAGCCAGGCATCATTGATTCACTGAGCAAGAAGTGCTTCATAGACCTTCTGCCTGCATGCATGCTTAGTCACTCAGCTCTGTTGGGTCCGATTCTTTGCAACCCTTTGGACCGTAGCCTGCCAGGCTCCTCTGTCCATGGGATCCTCTAGGCAAGGATGCTAGAGTGAGTTTCCATGCCCTCCTCCAAAAATCTTCCTGACCCAGGGATCTAACTTGAATCTCCTGTGTTCACTGCATTGCAGGAGAAGTTTTTACCAGCTGAGCCATCAGGGAAGCCCCTCATAGATCCCCTACCAACAGGCAAAAGATCTCCATAGACATTCCTCTGAAGAAGATATACAAATGGTCAACCAATATCATGAAAAGAAAAACTCAGCCTCATTAGCCATCAGAGAAAAGAAAATCAAAAATACAATGAGATGCCCCTTGGGACTCACTAAGATGGCTATAACTAAAGAGACAGATAATAACAAATGTTGG
Organism: Antilocapra americana; assembly: GCA_007570785.1. Taxonomy (NCBI): domain Eukaryota; kingdom Metazoa; phylum Chordata; class Mammalia; order Artiodactyla; family Antilocapridae; genus Antilocapra; species Antilocapra americana. Next base: position 2,615,529 of record ML664174.1, on the reverse strand, counting down.
TGAGGGTGTGGAGAAGTTGGAGTTCTCATAGACTACTGGTGCGAATGTAAAATGCTGCAGCCACTTTAGAAAAGTCTGGCAATTCCTCAAAAAGATAAACATGGAGTTGCCATGTGACCCAGCAGTTCTACTCCTAGGTATGTACCTAGGAGAAAAAGCTATAGCTATACAAAAATTTGAAGACTAATGTTCATAGCAGCATTATTTACAATGACTAAAAAAGCAGAAATAATATAAATTGATAAATGTCAACTGATAAATACATAAACAAAATGTGACACATCCATACAAGGGAGTATTATTTGGCTACAAAAAGGAACGCAGTACTGATACATAATACAGTGTGAATGAGCCTTGAAAAACATGCTAAGTGAAAAAGCCAGTCACCAAAGACAATTTCATTTAGATGGAATGTGCGGAATAGACCAATCTATAGATACAGGAAGTAGATTTGTGATTGCCTAGGTTTGGGGGGTGGGTGGTGGTCACTGCTAATGGGTATGGGGTTTCTATTAGGGGTAATGAAATATTCTAGAATTGATTGTGGTGAGGTTTGCACAACTCCAACTCTGTGAATATACTAAAGACGATTGACTTACACACTTAATTGAGTGAATTGTGTGGTATGTGAATCATATTCCAGTAAAGCTACTGGGGGAGGAGAGGAAGAAAAGGAGGAACGAAGGGAGGTGAAATAGCTGTAGACCAGGAAGAGATCCAAGCCTATTTTTCTAAGTCGGCAAGAGGACAGGGCTGCTCCCTAGAGAGAGCAGGGGAAGGTAGCCACAGGCTTTGAAATCCTGCCTAGTGTCAAAGGCAAGATGAGCAGGTGCCGGGTCGTCCCAGAGAAAGTGGTCCATTTCAGCCATCTCTGCCTGCTCTGAGAATTCAAGACCATGTAGGGAACTAATTAAATTAGGTGGATTAGCGGTCTGCAGGATAAGCCATCTACTCAATGCTCTCCTGCATCCAGTATGAGCCTTGTTTCCAAAGCTTTAAGCCCCAGGGACATTCGGGCACATTCCAGGCAATGTCCTGGATGGAGTCAGAAGACTCCCGTGCTAGCCTTGCATTTGCCACCATTTGCTGTGTGGCCTTAGGCAGCCCTTGCAGCCCAGCCCCACCCCACCTGGGGAAAAGTTAAGGAGAGTCAGGCCCCACCTCTGGAGGTTCCAAATGAAAAGTCCTGAGAAGAACCCCAGGAATGTCTGTTTTTCATAAGTAATCCTATCTGCACAACAAAGGAAGCTTTGAACAAAATGAAAAGGCAACCTATGGAATGAGAGGACACATTTGCACAGCATATATATAAGGAGTTCATATCCAAAATATGTAAAGAACTCATGCAACTCAATAACAAGAAGACAAATGACCCAATTAAAAAATGGGCAGAGGAGCTGAACAGACATTCCTCTAAAGAAGAAGTACAATTGGCCAAAAGGTACATGAAAAGATTCTCAACATCACTAATCATCAGGGAAATTCAAATGAAAATAGCTATTTTAACAGTGAGATACCACCTCATACCTGTTAGAGTGGCTATTGTCAAAAAGATAAGAGATAACAAGCAGTACTGAGGATGTGGAGAGAAGGGAACCCTTGTACACTGTTAGTGGGAAGATAATTAGCGCAGCCCCTATACAAAACAGTATGGAATTCCTCAAAAACTTAATAGAACTACTGCAAGATGCAGCAATTCCACTACAGGGTATATATCCAGAGGATATGAAATCACTGTGTTGAAGAGGTACTTGGACTCCCATGTTCATTGTTGTTGTTTACTTGCTAAGTCATGTCCAAATCTTGAGACCCAATGGACTGGAGTCTTCCAGGCTCCTCTGTCCATGGGATTTCCCAAGCAAAAATACTGGAGTGGGTTGCCATTTCCTACTCCAGGGGATCTACCTGGCCCAGGGATCAATACCCCGTCTCCTGCATTGGCAGGCAGGTTCTGTACCACTGAACCATCACGGAAGCCCACTCCCATGTTCATTGCAGACTTATTTACAGTAGTAAAGATGTAGAAACAACCTAAGCTCCCATCAATGAGTGAACGGATAAAGAAAATGTGGTATATATACACAATGGAATATTATTCAGCCATAAAAGAGAAGGAAATCCTACCATTTTAGACAACATGGTTGGACCTTGAGAATGTTATGCTAAATGAAATGTTAGGCAAAAATACTGCATAATCTCACTTATATGTAAAGTCTGAAAGAAAAAAAAGAAACCCAAACTCGTAGAAACAGAGAACGGATTGGTGGTTGCCAGAGCAGGGGTAAAGAGTGGGGGACATTGGTGAAGGTAGTCAAAAGGTATGAGATAAATAAGTTCTGAGGCTCTGTCTACCACATGGAGACTATGGTTAACAATACTGTGTTATATATTTGAAAGTTCTAAGAGAGTATATCTTACAAGTTCTCATCATAAGAAAAAAATTTTAAGTATTTGAGGTGATGGATGTTAACTAAACTTATTGTGGTAAACTTTTCACAATATATAAGTGAATAAAATTATTCTGCTGTACACCTTAAACTAACATAATGTTAAGTGTCAATTAAATCTCAATAAAACTGGAAAAAATCCCAGGTGATTCTGATACACAGGCAGATAAGAACCACTGGACTAGATGATTTCTATGTTTTCTTTCAGCCTGAGAGTTGTACAGGAAGAGGGTTTGGTTGAAGTCCAGAAAAGACATATAACTCCTCTCACTTCTTCTCCAACCAAAGACACCTCCCTCCATCTTCCCCAGGATGAAGGTCTTTGCACTGCTGTTTGGCTGCAACCAGAGTTTTCCTAAACCAACTTCAACCCCCTCTGCTGGCTCTCTGCTTGCCACCCTCATAAACCCATCCTGGATTCCCCTCCTGGAAAGCAAGTCCATCATTTGGGGGTTAAGGATGCTCCACGTATACACAAAAAGAGAGATAGGTACACACCCAAGCACACACATATATGCCCGTGACTATGAGCTAATCTATTGAGCAAATGCTTCTATTCATGCAAGACTTTGCCAAAGTGAACTCACTGAGCCTGCAGATGAATGCATCCCATCAGAAACAAAGGGAGAAATGCTGGGATCAAACCAAAAGATAAATTACAAATTGGATCAGAGGCTCTTCCTCTCACTGTGCTGTGGAGGCATGCTATTAGCTGCCTGGACATGCCAAGTGGCTGGCAACTCCCACACACACTGACACACACAGCACCCACAAGTCCCCTCCCCTGGTCCAGCTCGAAAGCAGAGGTGACCTTGACACTGCTCACTCCTAAGCCTTGAGCACTGAGACTCGTGACTGCACTCAGGATTCCGAGCTTTGGGCAGGAAAAAAAACGAACTTTCCTTTTGGCTCTGTCCCACACGGTACCAGCTGGCGAGCCCACAGAACTTCTGCCAGTTCGCTCACACAGCGTTCTGTGCCATCCCCGGTCCCTACTGCCCCCTCCCGCCCCCTCCGCAGCCCAGCCTCAGGCTTGGCAGAAGAGGAATGGCCAGCCAGTTGGCCCCCCAGAGGAAGGAGGGACTGGCAGAAGGCGGGCATGCATCTGCCCCAAAGAACGTAGGTGGGAATGAGGCAGGATTTGGTGGCTGATCTGATCAACGACCCAGGGAGCCAGTTCTGATGGAAGGCACGTCCTGGGAAATTCACGTCTATAAATATTTATTGCGACTGGCCGTGTGGCAGGTGTGGGCTGGCTGCCAGCCTGACGGAGTTGAGTAGAAGTGGTTCTGTCCTCGAAGACCACACCTTCTGGTAGGAGGTACAGACGTGGAGCTAACCAAGTGGCACACAAAGCCCAGGGCACAGGTGCAAAAGCATACACATATTGCAAGGAGCGACTAATTCTATCTGAGAAGAGAGGAAGAAGGGGGTAGCTGACCTGCTCAGGGAGCAGTGAGTGGACCCCCGTGACTGGAGCGTGCAGAGTGTGAAGGACTAGAGCTGGTGGGATGGAAAAAGAGAGGTCCGAGCTAGACACCAAAGAAAGATGTCGTGACGCCTCAAGCCAGGGTAGGGCCTGGCAGTGAGGAGGGAGGGAGCGCACGGACTCACAGGATGCTCTGGTAGAATACACAACCCCTTGGTGACTCAGTGAACATGGGGATTGGAAATCGAGAAAGGAGTATTGAATATTTCAGAGGATTTAAATCAGAGCAGAGGAACAGTAGACCTAAGGCTGATCCAAAAGGGGACTTCCCTGGTGGCCCAGTGGTTTGATCCTATGCTTCTACTGCAGGGAGCAAGAGTTTGATTCCTAGGCAGGGAACTAAGATCCCATATGCCTCACAGCCAAAATCAAATTTAAAAAAACAATTTTTTTTTAAAAAAGACTGATTCTAAAGGGGGAAGCTAGGAGCAGGTTTCCTGGAGGTAAAAGCCGTGAAGAAAGTGAAATGATAAAGAGGTAGTGTTTAGAAGTTTTGGAGTTTATTGTATCGGAGAGGGAGCAATTTTGAGGCCGCCAGGGTGTGGCTATAGCTGAAGTGGAGAGGAGCAGGAGGCAGGGGTCATGCCAGGGGATGCTGAGGTCACTTGGAAGGACAGCAGGAGGTGCAGTGGAGGACGAACCTAGGAGTCGGGGAGTCCTTGTCCCCGGGGAATACAGAGATGTGACCCGGAGGTCCGTGGATGCTGTTCCTTCTGCAGGAGAAGGCTCCGGGACAGAGATCACAGGTGGGTAGCCGGACGGCAGCGGTGAGGAGGGATGGGCGCGCCTGCCTCCAGCTTCCTCCAATCGCCCACAGACGTCACCTGCACAAGCCCTTCTCCGCACCTCCATCACTTCCGGCAGTAAGCCAGTCCCCTTGGGAGGCCCCGCGGTGTGTGGTGCTCTGCCTAGCGCAGTCCTCGGGCTGAAAAGCCGTCCTACTGTCACTCGCGGCTCCCCGTCCAGGTCTTCAAGGGCCATCTGCAGGACTGCCTCTTGGGGACACAGTCTGATGACAATGTCCCATTGACTTCACGGTCTTTAGGCCCCCCGACAGGGTTCAAGGTGACCTGCCTCATATCCAGTGTCAGTCTCGTGAACCCCGCTGAGGAGAGAGTCTCAGCTCTTTCCTCAGGGTCAAGGTTCTCCTGTCAGCTTTTACTTTCTCTTGCACACAAGCAGCACATGTTCTCTTCTCCCAGTTTTTCTATGTAAGGCGTTTTCTCCAGTTTCTCTGGCCATGGAAAGGCGGGCATCTGTGCACACAGCCCACCACACGTGGGGGTCCCAGCAATCAAACAAGATGGTGGTGTTCTCCTCCCCAGAAAGTGCACACAGAGTCTTCACGGGAGGACGTCACCCTGTAACCTATAACAGCAGGAAAGGAAGTGATGATAGTTCACAGCAAATGGACCCTGATCTCCAACACAATAATGCCATTCCTTGCAGAAAGCAGCTGACAGATCAGGGCACATTGGTATCGCATACAATGCTTACTGCAGTTTGAAGCGTAAAGCCTTTTTGCCTATTTGTTTCAACCATTCCTACCAGAAATGTCACTTCATTTGCAGACATGTCATCAGAGTGAGTATCTGTAACCACATAGTTGGGTGCTACAGGGCTGTCCTTAGACCATGCTGTGATCTCAACCTGGCAAGTAGGCTGGGAGAGTGGGAATCTACCTCCCCTCTTTTTCGCTATCAATCGGAGCTTCTCAATGGCCCTGTTCCAAGCCCTCAGTGCCCCCTCAGCCTGCTGTCCACTCTGCCTTGGAAAGAATGAATGATTTTCACAGGAGATATGAAACCAAGCAAATATCATTCTTGATAATAATTTCCACTGAATTCTAAATCAGGGTCCTGGTTTGAGAGCCTAAGGCTCTGAGATGCCTTATGTCTTTCAGGTGAAATAAACGTATGGGCTTTGGGACAGCATTGAACTTGGTTTAAAGAACACCTATCTTCTGGAACCAGTGGCATGATCTTAAGAGTGAGGCTGCTGGTAGAGGCCCCCAGGGTCAGGAGGCTGCCCCTCTTTTGTCTGTTAAGGTCACCTTCATGCATATCTGTACTGAACTTCCCAACACAGGGCTGTAACAGGCAGATGTATTATTGACACTAACAACAGAGCCCTACACTACCTCTAACTCAAGAGCAATTTCTCTTGCCCAGAATTCTATATTCATATGCATATGAAATTCATATCGCTATGAAAATTTTCTGAGCAAATACACTGAAAGTTTGAAAGAGTGGTCTACTGTGACTAAGTCCCGGATATTTAAACAAAACATCTTAAAGAAGAAATCAAGTTCTCTGCATTTAAATACAGACAGGGGACTTCCCCAGTGGTCCAGTGGTTAGGAATTTGCCTTCCGATGCAGAGGATGCAGGTTCAATCCCCAGTCCGGGAGCTCGGATCCCACATGCCTCCTGACCAAAAATAAACAACAAGAAAACATAAGACAGAAACGATATTGTAACAAATTCAGTAAAGAGTTTGAAAATGGTCCACATCAAAAACAAAGAAAAAAACACTGCCAGGGTTCTATATCCTTGCAGCATTCGCTAGCTCTCAGCAGCTACCTCTTCCCTCTGTCTCCCCGACCCTTCCTACCTCCACAGGTGGCCCCACCTCTGAAGAGCACATGAATTTAGTGCAGCTCTGTTTCCCAATGTGACAGGGCAATAGCCGAAATGTCACCAGGAAACATCTAGACGAGGACTATTTGAAGAAAGCCGCGTTTGGTTGCCCATGTCTGTAATGAAAACTCGCCCAGGGAGAAGTGTTTCCACACCATGCACCCCTCTAAACCATGACCCTGGAGCTCCGGGCACACATGACATCCGAAGCGCCTCCTACGCCCAAGGTTGAAAGGTGACTTACATGTCCCTGTGTCCTTGAAAGAAGCCCAGTGCAGCACCCCCAGGAGAAAGCATTTCCTCATGTCACTGAGCTGTTACTGCCAGGTCTGAAGGACACAAGAACAGCTCAGATTAGTGCCCATCTAACTCCAGGCCATCAGCCGCAGTTACAGAGAGACGTTGCTTTCAAACCCCCGAATCATATCTTGATTGAAATAGAAGTTGGAGTGGGTCATCTTCAAGCCAAGCACAGAGGCTCAGTGAGTGGTCTGGGAATTGGCACAGGGTAAAAGCCACTCCTCTGCCTCCAGGGGCCAGAACTCTTGACCCTCAACCACCTGGCCCTTAAGGCAAGTGAAATTAGCTAACTCCCTTCACCCCTGGATTCTGACTTATAGCTGGTCTACTCCTTTCTCATAGCCAATCTACTGCTCTGACCATTAGAACTTAATTTTCCTCAATCAAAAGTCACTCATTTACTACTTTGGAAAGGAAAGAGCTCTTTCAATTTTTCTTTGGTTTGGAAGGACCTTTGCTATCTTCTGGGACACATACAGGTCCTCCTGTTCCCATATGAAATGCCTTGATGACACCCACAGACCCCATTTCCTAGCACCTGGGAGTCAGCCTCTGGTGCTCCCCTCTCCGTCAGCCTTCACACCCCATCTGACATCCAATCCTGGGAATTCCTGCTTCATTCTTTTCTTCCCTGAGATCCAGAATGAGGCTAGCTGCAGTCACATTTCTGTCTCAGACAGAAGACTTCCAGCACTATCCAAATATATTCATTTCCTGCTTCAAACACCTCGATGGCTCCCAGTGGGCATCAGAATTCACTCAGTTCAATTCCACAAATGTGTATCTTGCACTCACAACATGTCAGCCCAGTGCTGAGGATATAAAGGTACATTATGCAGATCTGCACTGTGAAAGGATTTGTGGGAGTCTTCCAGTGGGTTGGGTGTTTACACAAATGTGGCTTCATGTGTAAAGCATTCAAGTGAAAGGAATCATAAAACATTTTGGAATTTGGGGAGTCAGGGATTAGGAGAAACTAAAGAAGATTGGTGACGTTTGAGCTGAGGCTTGGGGGGTAAATAGGCATTTTTCGAGTGTACGTCGATGAAAGGCATGCTGAGGGATCTTCCAAGAAAAAGAAATGACTTGGGCAAAGGCATTGAATTATGGAAGCCCGAATGGTTCAGGACCTCTGAATGAGCAGTCATTGTCCCTTACCATCACTGGTACATGTCACATGTACCATCTTTAGCAGAAAACCATCAAGATTAGGACAGAGTACAGCACTCTCCAAGCTGCCACACCAGGTGGGAAACCAGCCAAACAACAAACCCAGAGCAGAACGCTAAGGGGTCCCTACAGACCATCTAAGGAGCTACGGAAGGGCAGAAAGAGGAAGCAACATCAGGCCCTGATAGTCAGTGACACTGAAGAGAAACCCATGGACCAGTCACCAGTGGCATCTCTTTTGGAATGAGGCATTCCCACAGCCCTCAGAGAGTGATATCCAGTGACAATGACCGCTGATGCCCTGGAGACTCCTCCCTTAGGATGCTCTGCTCCGCATCAAGCAAGTGCCACAGGAGACTCATAACAGACAGTATCAGGCCTGGTCCCTGAGCACAGGGTACTCACAATCTCAGTGCAAAGATGAGGCCCATACAGAACACCGAGTGGGAAGGCAGCATATCAGAATGAAGTGAGTATGTGACAACTGCAGGTCACTGCAGTAACTGACTCTTTGAATAGTCACCAGTGTGGGCCGGAGTCATCAGGATGGGCCCAAGCAGCAGTTGAGTGGGGGTACAGACTGAACCAAGGAGGCTGGGTGGGAGTGGGACAGTAAGGAAGAAAGATAAAGAGCAACCTGAGGGAACACCATCAGCTAATGCATGAACCTGGACACGAAGCCCCTCAGAACAGGAAGACATCCTGATGCTCAGCCATCGGAATTCTCGGCCATCACAAAACCCCCCTGCAGAACCCCGACCATTCAGGCTGCTGTCAGGGCTCAACAAAGAATAACTGAACGGAGAGACCAGGCAGCCAACCCATATCTCCCTGTGCTGCCTCTCCTGATAGAGACAGTTTCCTCCAAGGGGCCAGCATCCAAAATCTCAAAACATCTTGTTTTGGGACTCAAGGGATAACCCTTTCCCCCAGCTCTCTATCTTAGCAAAAATGCCATCATCACCCACAACCAGGGTGACAGCTTTGCCCTGCAGGACAGAAGCAATCAGCCTCCACCCTCAGCATCCATATTCATGGGAATCACTCAGGCTCTGACCTGTAAAACCCTGTGTGGGCTGTCAGCCGGGGCTCCAGAGCTGATGGTCCCCAGAAGTGCACTTCAGGAAGGAGCCCACAGCCATCTGCCTCTCCTCCAAGTAACTCGGGCCCTGGGAGGAATAAACAGCTGTTGTCACTGCTATCCCAGAGAAGCAGGAAATAGGGCAAGGAGGCAGGGGGCGGCACCTTTCAGAGCCCGCACAGCTCCTGAGAGTGTTGGAAGGTTATTAGTGTGGCTATAATCAGGCCATTAGCCAAATGCAGGTGGAGAATGAAGTGGCTCTGAAATTGCTTTCCAGAGAAAGCAGAGTCTGTGTTGGTATTAATATAATCTCTTAAAATACGATCTCTTTCAAGTAGTTCTTCAGCTTCCTACACAACCAAGAAGCTAGAAGTCGGGTTCCCAGCTAAACTAGGGTAAGAACTGTGCGCTTCTCTGAACTTCAGAAGGGATGAGGGCTTGCCAGCCAAAGCTCCGTCCTCTGTCTCTTCCACCTGCCCCGTGAGAGCCAGTCCAGGCCATGAGGCCCTTCTCATATGCCCAGTAGGGGGCCAGAGGCCCAGGGGGCTCATTCACAGGCAGGTGGTCTCATCTGTGGGCAGTGTGCTGTGCCCAGTCTGGCCAGCCTGGCCCCTGAAGGCTTCCCAAAGGGACTCAACAGCAGCCTCCCTACCGGGGACAGTATGCTGATGAGAAGAAGGGGTCCTTAGCATCCCCTCTAGACAAAGTCCCCTGGAGCCCAGGGCCTCTTCTTCTGAGCCTACAGAAAGAGGACAGGGTGTCCCCACCTGCTCCTCCTTGAGGGTCCTTGTCTTCACTCATGGCACCCCCAGCCATCCATGTCCCCAATCGTAAGGTTGAGTCTCAATCTCTCTGTCCTCCTCCTCCACAGCCAATCGGATACACATTCCATCCATGTATCAGTTCTGCCCAACCACTCTCCTCCTCCCCGCTTGCCTTACAGTTGCCTCTGGCTCCTACCATGCAGCCTCCCTGGGCCCTCGGCATGCAGTTCCGTCTCTCTCCAAGCCATTTTTCAAGCTGCAGCCATGATCATCTCCCAGACGTTTCAGGGCTGATCCTCCAATACCGCTGATCAGTCTTCCATAGCTCTTGTCCTTAGGACGTTGTCTAAATGCTTTATGTGACTCTTTCTCTCTCCACGAGCCTGTGCTGAGGCCGCCTTGAAAGTGTTCGTGGTGCCCCGGAAGGTCTGCTTTTGCTCACCAGCAGGCTGTGCACATGGCTCTGCCTCTGCCCAGAATGCTTTCCTTTCTCCTCCCTTCTCGACCAAATCCTATTCTTCCTTCAGAGCTTGGCTCAGGTGTCCCTTCCCCCAACTCCAAAGCCTCCTCTGATTCCTCTTCCTCCCAAGGTTGGGGTAAGGACCCCCTTTTCAGCACCTGTTGCAGGGATGACAGGTACTCCTCTCTCCGCTGCCTGTCTCTGGCTCCTTCAGGGCAAGGATACTCTTGTAGTCAATTTTGTATCCCTTATGGCTATTATCGCACACAGCACTTAAGAAGCATTTCAAAAGCATCAAATGGTGGAATTCATAAAATAAAATAATGGAAGAGGCTGAAAAATTATTTAGGGACCCCAAAGGGCCAATCGCTTGGAATGAGCATAGTTGGAGATTAAGGTGGGAGAATCGGGATGGGAGAATCGGGGACTTCCCGATTCTAATGGACTGATAGTCCAGTGACTAAGACTCCACACTCCCAGTACAGGGGGCCCAGGTTTGATCCCCTGTCAGGGAACTAGGTCCTACATGCCACAACGAAGTGTTCACATGCTGCTCTTAAATATCCTGCATGGGGCAATGAAGACCCAAGAGCCCACAACTAAGACCTGGCACAGCCAAATAAATATTTTTTAAAAGATGAGAGAATCACACATGCAAACCACAAGTGCAGAACTAAGAAATGTTTTCAGATGGGGTACCTTCAGCTTAAACTCAAAATTTCCCCTACACTGTTGATGGATGGATTCCCCCTGGTGTGTATGCTCAATCGCCCAGTCACTCCAACTCTTTGCAACACTTTGGACTGTGGCCCTCTAGGCAACTCTGTCCACAGGATTTTTCAGGCAAGAATACTGGAGTGGGTTGCCACGTCCTCCTCCAAGGGATCTTCCTGATCCAGGAACTGAACTTGCATCTCCAGCATCACAGGCAGATTCTTTACCACCGAGCCATCAGGGAAGCCCCCTGGTCCCATTCAGCCTAGTGTGCTGATTCAGTTCCATGAGTCTTATCACTGACCAAGGAAGAAGCTTTGGTAATTAGCACATAGGTATAGCCTGACTAGTGTTGGATGAATAACTTGCCCATGATGCCAGGACTAGGAGCATAACCATAGCCTCCATCACACATAGCCCCCTTATCACATCATACTTGATGTACTGGGATATGCATTTCAACCCTGGGTTGGGTAAAATAACCTTTGACACAGTCACTGTATTCCAAGTAGTCTGATGGAAGTGAAGTAAGAAGATTGTCTTCTGAGCCTGTATTTTCTGGTTTCAAGAACAAGTGGGGGCAATTGAATTATACTCCGACTCACAGAAGTATAAACTACTCTGTCTAGCTCAGCCTTTTTCTTGGGCCAGTTTTTCTGTCAATCCGCCTTAGTGCCCCCAGTTCTCCCCAGGTCTCTTTCATAAGCTGGCAGATGTTTTCAATACAATGCTGGCAAAAATGACATACAGATGGTCACCCATATGGTGCCAGTTTGGATCTGACTCCTGGAGAAAATTCTGGAAGCCCACTCAGCTATGAAGGACACCCACCAGCTTCCTGCACTGCATCCAAAGCTGACTGCTCATGGGGACACAGGTGGGAAGCAGGTGTTTCACGTGAATGGACCACCCTCTGCTAATCACCACCAATCAAGCTAGTGGTGCAGGAGAGAACAAAATGAGACAGAATCATCATCCAAGAGATGAAATGAACTGGTGGCCAAAGCATGGAGGGGGGCATCTGAAGTCCCATAACATCAGTGGTCATATTTCAGGCAGGTTTTGCTTCAGAGACTTCAGGTTTTGCCAGAAACTTGGAGACAGAGTGTGAGAGTCTTCAGATTTAATTCCAGTTGATGCAATTTCTAGGGGTGTTCAATCAATTACATTCCATTTAGGCAGCATCCACAACTGCCAAAAACAGACTCAGTGAGCCAATCGTTCAATGTTTACTGAACTTCCAATATGTGGCAGGCACTTACTGAACACCTACCATGTGCAAGGCACTATTCTGGGTCTGGGAAGAGATTGGTAAACAATTACCATGAAGGTCATCCTCTTTGAGACTTACATGCCTGTCAGGGGAAGATAGAAAGGCAAACAAATGAGAAAGTGTTACAAACAAATAAGTAATAAGGACGATGTGATAGAGCATAACTGGTAGCTACTTTAGACTGGGTGACTAAGGGGGTCCTCTCTGAAAAGCCGACATTTGAAACTTTAATCTGAACGACAAAGAGTAACAAATTAGGCACACAAGCTTCAGAGGAATAGCCAGTGCAAAGGCTCAGGGTGAGACAGGTTGATGCCCAAACATAGTTGGAATAGCAGTATCCCGACAATGCATGGGGCTACAGAGTAAAATTCTGTTTGACAGTGGGAAGGTCCAGAAAATGATACAGACATGGAGTGAAAGCATCACCACGTTTAGCCAAGAGAGTCTGGAGAAGGCAGGGATTGATAGTGACCAGCTCAACAATATTTACCATTGAGATACTCAGAATTCTAAGAGGAAGTCACACCAGGAGTAGTATTGGATCATGGAGACAGGGAGAAAAGCCAGGTCTTGGGGGCATTAGGTCAAGGCTACAGTGAAGTGGTAAGTATAGGAGAGACTGGAGCTGAGGTCTGAAGGATGGGGTTTAACTAAGCCCAGGGTCAGAATCTAAGGGAGCAGGGCTGACAACCAGAATAACTCGATGGATCCAGAATTCAGGATGCAGTCAGAAGCCAGATATGAAGCCAAATAGGAAGAGACCCAAAGATCATGGCACTTCCATTTCCAGGAAATTTGGTATATGCCCGCTTTTGGGAAAGGTGTCAATTCAAGACTATAACTAATCTCAGAACACTACTGATTCCCAAATCTATACTTGCAATGTACACGTTTCTTTTGAGATGTAGTCCCAACTTCCTGAAAGTCTCAGGAAGTTCAAGCTCAACTTTTCCAAGTTTAAACTCCCTCCTACCCCCTTCAGATTACCTCCTCTTCCTGAATTCCACTCTGCTCACAACCAGGGAGCAAGACATCATCTACTACAGGTTTGCATGTTCCATGAAGCAGCCTCTTAGATCAAGATTGGCATAAGGAGATGTACCAGATGTACCAGATATGCCATAAGGAGATGTACCAGATCACAACATCTTGGGATCTCACCTGTGGAAGGGAAGGTTGAAAAGCAGGATTGAGAAAAGAAGATGTTGAACTTCAGTGAAGCCTCAACCATGGTTTCAGAGCCCACCTCTAAGGGGACTCTGATGCTGGGGCCCTCAGAGTTGTCTCAACGTGGGTCTGAGATGTTGCTTCTATACCCTAACATTGTTGTTAGATGCAAGCTACCTAGGAAAGAGATGTGAACTTGGACAAGGTAACTATTTTCAGCTGAGGGCAATTCTCCCAGCAGTTAGAGGAATAAGTCCTTCAGCCCTAGAACTCCAGGTGGTACATCAAAGCACCTACTTCTTTTTGCCTCACTCTTACCAACCCCTGAAGGATGAGATGTGTCCAGGGGCTCTGCCTTCCATACCTGTCTCCCACCCATCCTCTTCTCTCCTTCCCCCTTGCCACTAGTTCAAGACTCAGTTTCTCAGCCAGGTTAGGTCTTTATCCTGCTCTCCCGACCCTCTCTCATCTATACTCCACACGGCTGCCACATGGCTGTCGTATGTTTCCAAGACGAATCTAAGCCCGTTACTCTACAATGTAAAACTCTCTGGAAGTTATCTTCAGAATACAATCTGAGTTCTCTACAGGATTAAATCTGAATTTCAGATCACAGAATTGCAAATCCTTCATGACCTGGCCCCGATGACACCTGTGTCCTCCTCTCTCCACACCCCCACCCCTGGACTCTATCTTCAGTCTTTCTTCATGACTCAGAGTTCCCTAAATGTTCCTTTGGACATGGGGCTCTTTTGGCCAGAAAGCCCTTTCCAGTCTCCACCTCTCTGACTTGTAGGACTCACTGCAGGGCTCACTCTGTCCTGAAATGATACAGCCATCATGATCCATCCACAGCTGCCCCTGACCCCCAAGTCACCCTTGGACTTCCCTCTACCCCAGTATTCACAGCTCTCTCCTAATGACTCGATGCCTTGTGCTGCTTGCCTGTGACACAGTGAGATTCTTAAAAACAAAGACTGTATCATGTTCTTCATTCCATCCCCTAACCGTGTCACAGTACATGGCACATAATAGGCACTTAGGACATACCTGATAAATGAATCAAGTGGTCAACCAAGGAGAATAAGAGAATAAATTAGTAATGTTATCTATTTAATATCAAAACAAGGCGCTTTAAGGACACAGTATAGGGACACAAGAGCCTCAGGTAAGGGACAGAGTGAATCATCATTCCAGGGCAACAGCTCCCAGAAGGTGTTAGGACTGGATGCAGCTATGAAGACCTCCCTGAGCATGGATTTTAACCTAAACAGAGTGTCAGCAGTGTCGATGTGCTTCTGGGAAGCTGGGTCTATGTCTGTGAGAGGCCTACTGCGAGTCACCTAACACACATATGCCAAACCCCTCCTTGCGCTTCCTGCACTGCCGAGACTGAAAACCACATCCATTTCTAGACCCCACGTGACCTACTTTCCACCAGATAATCAGAAAATGGAAGTGAGTAATGTGAGGCGGCAGCCATGTGCTGGGAGGTCAGAACGGGTGGCAGAGATGCTGGGTATTTGGGGAAAACTGTAGTGGAAGTTCTACTGCCTGGTCCCTACCTCAAGAGAGAGAAAAAAGAAGTGGGTGTAGGTGGACCCAGCATGGGTTTGTGCTCCAACAGTCACTGGGTGTTTTTCCTGGGTGGTTTCCTTACTCTTCAGTAAAACTGATACCACATCTTGCAATAAACCCCTTAACTGAACAATACAGACAGTTATGAGCAAGCCTGCAGATCTTCCTTGGGAAGGATTCATCCTGGGTGGGGGGGTGGAGAGAGAGAGGCAGTGATGGGATAAACTTAGCCCAGTGAGAAAACCTCTGTCATCAGAAGGCTAATTCTGTCCTTTGGATGTGTCTCTGGCCCAGCCCACCAGTACTCCTATCTGAATCCCAGGAAGAACAGAACTGTCAGTAAAAATAGAAAGAACTGTCGACAAACACCATATAACCCGTTGAGGCATAGCTAGCCCAGCTTGGCTACCCTCCAACAGAGGAGAAAAATGGATGCTACCCCACTTGGCTTCAAATTATTCTGCAGCTCTGCCATCCCAAAGGCTCCAAAGGCTTTCCACTAGAGGAGGGCGTCATCCCCCACCAAGGGATGGCAGTGCCCTGTCTGAGGTCCAGTGGGAGGTGCTAGAGCTCAGGAGCCCAGATTAGGAACTGCGGCCACATTGGCGAGGGAGGTCTTGTTTGTGAACTCAGGAGCAACTCTCCCAGGGGGACTCCCAGGAATGCCTGGGCAGGGGAACTTGCTAGGGGGCAGAGGTGAGATGCCCCCTGGGGACCGCCATAATATTGGGGCACTCTTATCTGCAAGACACTGTGGGAACTTCCCCTGGGAGTTCCCAGAGATACTTGGGGAAGATTTGTTTGTGAACTGATATACGGGGTTCCCCAGGGGCTGTCATAAATGTTGTGAAGGAGTCGCTCATCTGCAAGCACACGCGGGGTGCCCTAGGGATTCCCAGAAAGACCTGTCAGTCATGAGCTTATGGCACCCATCCCTGGGGACTCCCACACCTCCATGAGAGCCACTCCTGGGCTCCAAACATTCAGGGGGCCCTTCGCAGGGCTTAAGACATCCTGCATGGTCAGTCTGAGGCAGGATCCAGTGAAATCTGAGGATTACAACCCATGGGACCTTTTTACCCACAGGCCCAGGTGCATTTTGACATCCATTTTGATACTGAGAACAGCACCCCTCCCCCCAACTCTAGGGAGGAAAACATTATTCAGGTCTGGCAATTCTTTTCTCAAGGTTATTATCAAAACTTGCTGGCCTGGGAGCCATTTTAACCCTGTCTGGTGACCTTGCATATCACAGCTGTGCTCCATTTGGCAAAAAGTTACGATTTAACGCTCAGAAGGCAAGCTTTTGTCCCTCCTTTTGGGGACTATGTTACCCTCTTACTATTTACAGAAATAAAGGCAAGCTTTCACAAAGTGGTTGGCCTGTGTGAAAGAAGCAGTGTGCAGGGTCCCCTGGTCCCGGGTGCCCCACGGAGCCAGCACCCTACTCTCTGGTCAGCTGCTGGCATGTTTCTCTCCTCCCCTGACTCCAACACTGAATGCTCGTCCGCTGCAAGATCTCTGCAGAGTTGGGAAACGTGACTCAAACCCATTTGAGGTGGGAATACAAACTAGTACAGCCACTATGGAAAACAGTGTGGAGATTCCTTAAAAAACTGCAAATAGAACTGCCATATGACCCAGCAATCCCACTGCTGGGCATATACACCGAGGAAACCAGAATTGAAAGAGCCATGTGTACCCCAATGTTCATTGCTGCATTGTTTACAATAGCCAGGACAGAAGCAACCTAGATGTCCATCAACTGACGAATGAATAAGAAAGCTGTGGTACATATACACAATGGAATATTACTCAGCCATTAAAAAGAATTCATTTGAATCAGTTCTACTGAGGTGGACGAAACTGGAGCCTATTATACAGAGGGAAGTAAGCCATAAGGAAAAACAAAAATACAGTATACTAACACATATATATGGAATTTAGAAAGATAGTAACAAGAACCCTGTATGCGAGACAGCAAAAGAAACACAGATATATAGAACAGTTTTTTGGACTCTATGGGAGAGGGCAAGGGTGGGATGATATGGGAGAATGGCACTGAAACATGTTAATCATCATATGTGAAATCAATCACCAACCCAGGTTTGATGCTCAGGGCTGGTGCACCGGGATGACCCAGAGAGAGGAAATCGGGAGGGAGGAGGGAGGGAGGTTCTGGAAGTGGAACACATGTATACCCATGGCAGATTCATGTCAATGTATGGCAAAACCAACACGATAATGTTAAGAAAATTTTAAAAAATAATAAAAAAATAATAATAATAAAAATAAAAATTAAAAAAAAAACAAAAGAGATGAATGAACAATTCACAGAAGAGGAAAAACAAATGACTACCAAACACTAGGAAAGGTATCCAATCACACTAAAAATTTAAGAAGTGCAGCTTAAAATCAGCCACCATTACTATCTATTAAGTTAGTAAAAAAAAAAATATAAAAAAACAATTGTTTTCAAGTAAGGATATTCAAAGCTGGCAGCAGTGGCATAAAGTGTGATTTTCACCTGCCACTGGTGGCACTTTAAATTGGTTCAAACTTTTGGGAAGAAATTTGGCAGTAGATAACTTTTAGTCATTAAAATGCACAAACTCTTAATATGCACTAACTTTTGAACTTGTTACTCTGCTTCTAGGAATCTATCCTAAGGAGAAACTAGCTTTCTATAAAAGGATACATATTAGAATAATCACAAAATAACAGTTGAAACAGAAATGTCCGATAAAAAGAGAATGATTTAATAAATAATGACACATTTGTATGGCAGAATATTAACAAATAATAAATATGTTTTCAAACAAAGTAGTTGCATGAAGAATTGCTTACAATATAATATTAAGTTGGGAAACATAAGGTTCAAAAACACATGGGACTATCTCACAAAAGACTTGACCACAAAAAAAAAAAAATTAGAACTAAATAAGACAATAACCCAGTTAAAAAGTGGGCATAAGATTTGATGACACTTCACAAAGGAAGTTATGCAAATGGCCAATAAGCACATGAAAAGATGCTCAACATCAGTAATCATCAGAGAAATGTAAATTAAAACAGTGAGATACCACTACACACCTACCAGAAGTCTAACGTTGAAAAGATGCATAATACCAAGTATCTTGCAAAGACATGGAGCAACTGGAAACCTCATTTGTGAATGATAGGAATTAAACATATTCCAGCTTTGGAGAGCAGTTTGGCAGATTCTCATAAAGTTAAGCATGCTCTTAACACAAAACCTAGCAAGTCCACTCCTCAGTATTTAACCAAGAGAAATAAAAGTATATGTCCACAAAAAAATACTTGACTATGAACACTCATTACCACTTCATCAAAGCTGACAACAACCCAAATGTTCACCAATAGATGAATGGATGAACAAATTATGGCATTTACTTATAACAGAATTATCGTTTCGTCACTAAGTCGTGTCTGACTCCTGAGATACCATGGATTGTGGCCTGCCAGGTTCCTCTCTCCATGGGATTCTCCAGGCAAGAATACTGGAGATTCCTTTGCCAGTTCCTTCTCCAGGGGAATCTTCCCAACCAAGGAATGGAACCAGTTCTCCTGCATTGCAGGCAGAGTCTTCACTGACTGAACTATGAGGGAAGCCCCATAATGGAATATTACTTAGCCATAAAAATAACACAGTATTGATATGTACAACAACCTGCAAGAATCTCATAAACACGACACCAAGAAAACAAAGCCAGACACCAAAGTTTACATACAATATGTAAATTACCCTGAACCTAGAATTCTGTGCAATAATCAATCTAGTGTTATGGTAGAAAAGCCAAGGACTCAAACAACGTACTGGCCTTCACACCAAGTTTTTGGAAGTTACTTAATGTATTGCAATCAAACAGAAACTTAAAAAAAGGAAAGCAGGTAATCCGTGTAAAAGAGGAAGCACACCAAGAAAAGAGTTTGAGGCTCTCAGCTGGGGCCATGCAGCAGGCTCAGGGGTGGTCAGTCTAGATGGGCACAGGACAGAAGACCCTGGAGGAGAAAGAGCCTACAGAACAACAAACAACACACCTCCAAGACAACAAACTGTGGATACCGGTTGGATGGAAAAGTTGGGATGAAATAGGGAATTCGGTAAAGACAGATAAAATAGACAACAAAAACCTAAGCAAACAGAGAGCAGTTCAAGCAGCAAATGTACCCCAGGAGCACTGCATAGCTCTGCAGGGAACTCCAGTGACACAGCACTGACATACACACTGTTTACTGAGCTCTCCTTTTCCAGATGAATTTATAGGAAAGATGGAAAATGTCATTGTCGTGGACCACCATGTGCATGGGTGGTATGGGTGGTTTCGTTGCCGAGTTGTGTCTAACTCTTGCCACCCCATGGACTTGTAGCCCGCCAGGCTCCTCTGTCCACGGGATTTCCCAGTCAAGAATACTGGAGTGGGTTGCCATTTCCTTCTCCAGCAGATCTTCCTGACCCAGAGATCAAACCCACATCTTCAGCATTGTAGGAGGTCCCCTGCATTGCAGGTGGATTCTTTACCAACTGAACACCACCATGTACATAGTGACATGGAAAAAGCCAGAATACTGTAGACAGAAGTTAATCTATGGAATATAGAGAGGAGAGCTAAAAACGGGTGTGTGTGTGTGTGTGTGTGTGTGTGTGTGTGTGTGTGTGTGTGTG
>ML664174.1:2402901-2595747 GCA_007570785.1 Antilocapra americana | reverse complement strand
TGTGTGTGTGTGTGTGTGTGTGTGTGTGTGTGTGTGTGTGTGTGTGTTTGGGGGAAGGGGTGTTAATATCCTCTCTGTAGAAAATGAAGGGTCAAAATAACTGTATACAGTTAATAAAACAAGATTTCAAAGATGTAAGTCTGATGCTTACAGCAAAAAGTAACTAACAAAGGAATTCCCACCATGGAGGAGACGAGGCCAGAGAAGCCACACAGTGAGAGCAGGAAGTCTAGCAGATAAAGTCTAACACTGATAAGCAGGAAATAGCGGTAGACCCTTGTCAACTGGAGATATGCACTGACATAACCACCAGAAGAAAATACCAGAAGGACTAAAGTCAGCTGCCTCTGAGGATCAGAACTGGGGACAGATTTTTCCTCCTAAGCAATTCTATAACTGGCCATTTTTATTTAACCATGCGAACATATTTGTTGACTGAAATTAAAAAAGAAGTATTTAAATAAACTAAACATAGCATAGGCTTCCCTGGTGGCTCAGTGGTAAAGAATAGGCCTGCAATGCAGGAAACGCAGGTTCGGTCTCTGGGTCAGGAAGATCTTCTGGAGAAGGAGATGGCAACCCACACCAGTATTCTTGTCTAAAAAATCCCGTGGGCAAAGGAGCCCGGCAGGCTACAGCCCATGGAGTCAAGAGTCAGACACAACTTAGCAACTGAAAACCAACAACACATAGCAAAAACTGCCAGTATTATCGGTACATATAAATAAATTCATAGAGAAAATATTTGAAGGAAATATAGTAGCTAAGTCTGGGTAAAAGTTTTATGATATTATTATTTTGCCTCTTCTTTAAACTTTTCCATTTTCCCACATTTTCTATAGCCATCCATTATTTTTGTAAACATGAGAAACATTATATAAAGAATCAAAATGACTTTAGGGACAACTTTGAAATGATATTGGAAATGAAGTAAAGGAAACAAATTTATGCGTAAAAATGAGTATGATTATTTAACAATATACATAAAAGTAGAAATATTTAAGAAAATATTACGCTAATTATCTCAGTGGTGGAATATGGGTGATTTTTTTTTCATCTTATCTTTTCTTTTTTCCCCACCCAATATGTTTTCTTCATAATAAGCATATTAAATCAGATTTGACTCGAGAACTAAATTTGATCCCTCCATTGGCTACAGACCAAAATAACTCTGTAATACCTCTGGGTGGTGCTGACACTTTGAAAGCCCTCACATTTGTGGCATTAATGGAACTAAATGCAAATGGGGGTCTCTGATGACTGCTTCTAATTGAGCCTATTGGCTTCGGTCACCCACTCAGCATTCATCCAGTGCATACTGTGTCCTTGGACTTGCAGGAGGGGCTGTGTGGTTGTTGCAAATGAGAGGTGCTGGCAGACTCTGGCAGACCAGTTCGCAGAAGAGAATAAACACCCACCGATGAAAACAGATGGAAAATGTGCCCAGAGCTACAATAAACAATCTAGCCTGAGTGATGGGTATCTTGTCCAGACCAGTACCACCCTGGAATCCTTGGAGGAATCCTACATGGCAGGGTTCCTCTTCCTTCCTCCAACAGAGACTCTGGGAATTCTTCACCAGCTGAGCCACAAGGGAAGCCCAAGAATACTGGAGTGGGTAGCCTATCCCTTCTCCAGCAGATCTTCCTGACCCAGGAATCAAACCAGGGTCTCCTGCATTGCAGGTGGATTCTTTACCAACTGAGCTATGAAAGAAGCAAAGTAAATATAAAAAGATATTAAACTGAAAGTTTTGCCAGAGGCACCATGATACAATAGACATGACATCCCAATTTGGTGCCAAAAGAAGAAGCACATTTTTAAGGGAAGATCTAAAAATTTGTTATGGAACTCAAACTTCTCACCTACACCCACATTGAGGGCATAAAATACTCTGGCTTTTAGAGATTGAAGGAGAGGGTTTGTAGAGAAGATTTAGAAAAAAAGGAAAAAGTCGTTGATGTGCTGTGAACTTCACCCCTTCCAGGAGGAATGGTGAGAAGTTTCCAAGTCTCTTCTCACCTATGGTGAAGGGGGCTTCAGGGGAACCATTCAGAAAGCTTGGTAAGCATCCTTTGTGATTCAGGGGACAGAGTGGACCTGCATTGGATTCCTGCCTGGAAAGTTAAAAGGCAGGAAGAGATGGGCTGGCTGGCTGCTCCCACCATGGCTGAAAGGAGAGATTTCTGCAGCTTTGGGACTCACCCACAAACTCCCAGAGTGGTTCTGGGCAGGGACACCTGGGTGTCTCTCTTGGCCCAGATGTGAGCTGCTGGTGCAAGAGAGAGTGGGTGTGGTCACTTTGGACCAATCCGAGAGAAGCCTTCTCAAGAGGTGAACAGTCCTCAGCAGGGAGAAGTTGAAATGATCTCCAGGTCCTGTGAGCTATAGGAAGAGTGCTGTGATGAGCTAGAGGAGACTGACTAGACAAGAGAGCTGCAGCAGACAGTTCCGGTGATGGAGAGCGTCCTATGGACCACTCATGAAAGAACATCAGTCTTCCCTACTGCCAGTCAAGCAAGAGCCTCCCTGCCCCTCTCCTCTCGTCTCCCCTGCCTGCTCCATTTCAGGACCTTAATTCCACCTGGGGGACTAGAGGAAAAACCAAGAAAGGAAGAAGAAACCCTCTGTTCCCACACTTTTATCACCCACAGGCTTCCCACCTGTAGTAGCCCTGGCTATTGAGTTGTGGGGTTTGGGTAATTGCATGGGTCTTGGCATTCTAATTTCTGGGTTAAGACACTGTTTGGTGACTTAGCATGGCTTCAGGGCTTCTTGTTATCGAAGAAGGTGCAGGAAAGTCATGGAACTGCATGAGTTCTTGTCTAGGGTAAGGAAAGAATTTTCCTCCATGAGTACATTTGAAAAGGACAATAGAAATAAAAATAATATTTCTTTATACTTATATCTCAAGATTCTTGCTGTTTCAAAGTCTGTATCACCCACTCTGCCATGGAATCTATGACTTCTCCAAATCCAAAGAGTGCCCTGCCTTACAGCTGAATTCAGTTAGAGTCCTTTATATAGAGCTGTAGGCTAACTACTAAAAATGTTCCAAGGGACAGAAGAGGAGAATGTGAGGAGGATTGCAAATGTGGGAAATCCTACAAAGGAAGGTATGATGCAGTCCAAGCAGCCATTACTGTTCTCAGGATCTGGATATTCTGCAGTACCAAGACAAGAGTTCCAGAAAGTTCTACTAGCTCTACCAGCAGCACCAAAAGGAAACAACCATAGACAGAATTACAATACCAGGGTGGGGTGGGGGTGATAAGGAAAGAATGAATCTAGGGTTTTGGTGAGCACTTTACACATACCAGTAACTTTTACAGTCATCTCATTTAATTTTTGGCACTGTCACGAAAGGTAATACATTTATCCCCATTTTGCGGAGGAGATGCTGGGACTCCAGAAGTTAAGTGGCTTGCTCTCGGTCATTGTCTGTCTCTAGAGCCTATCTCCCTTCTACCATTCCAGGGTACCTCTCATATTGTTATATATTTAGATAGTGACTCTAATGGGCAACGTAATGCAAGGGGCTATGGGTTGCCTGGCTAATGGCTCTATGAGTGATGCCAGAAAACCAACACAGGAAGATAGCCTCTGCTAAAGGACTCCCTCCCACAGTATTTTGCTGAGAGAAGCAGATCCTGGACTCACTGACCTTCATCCCCAGCTACTGTGTGGACTGGCCTAAGGGTCAGAGGTCTAGGAAGAAATCTTGTATTAGTCAGGGTTCTCCAGAGAGATAGAACAAATAGGAGATTAGACATGGCTATATGCATTGCAGGCAGATTCTTTACCAACTGAGCTCTCAGGAAAGCTCGAATGGAGAGAGAGAGATTTATTATAAGAAATTGCCTCATGTGATTATGGAGGCCAAGAAACCCCAAGATCTGCAGTCATTAAGCTGGAGACCCAGGAGACCTGCAGTGAGATTAATTCAGTCCATTCATTACCAGAATTTTACAGGAAAGGAAACAAAGACTTTGAAAGGTTGTTGCTATTGTTCACTTGCTAAGTCATGTCCAACTCTTTGCGGCCCCATGGACTGAAGCACGCCAGGCTTCCCTGTCCATCACCAAATCCTGGAGCTTGATCAAACCCATGTCCATCAAGTCGGTGATGCCAATCCAACCATTTCATCTTCTTGTCATCCACTTCTCCTCCAGGGTTTATTTCCTTTAGGACTGACAGTTTTGATCTCCTTGTTATCCAGAGACTCTCAAGTCTTCTCCAGAACCACAGTTCAAAAGCATCAGTTCTTCTGTGCTCAGACTTCTTTATGGTCCAATTCTCACATCTGTACATGACTACTGGAAAAACCATAACTTTGACTAGATGGATCTGTGTTGGCAAAGTAACGTCTCTGCTTTTTAATATGCTGTCTAGGTTGGTCATAGCTTTCTTCCAAGGAGTAAGCATCTTTTAATTTCATGGCTGCAGTCACCATCCCCAGTGATGTTGGAGCCCCAAAAAATAAAGTCTGCCACTATTTCACTGTTTCCCCACCTATTTGCCATGAAGTAATGGAAGCAGATGCCATGATCTTAGTTTTTTGAATGCTGAATTTTAAGGCAGATTTTTCACTCTCTTCTATCACCTTCATAAAGAGGTTCTTTAGTTCCTCCTCACTTTCCACCATTAAAGTGGTATCATCTACATATCTGAAGGTGCTGATATTTCTTCTGGCAATCTTGATTCCAGCTTGTGCTTCATCCAGCCTGGTATTTTGCAAGATGTACTCCACATACAAGTTAAATAAGCAGGGTGACAATATTCAGCCTTGATGTGCTTCTTGTCCTGCATACAGCTTTCTCAGGAGACAGGTAAGGTGGTCTAGTATTCTCATCTCTTTAAGAATTTTCCACAGTTTGTTGTGATCCATACAGTCAAAGGCTTTAGCATAGTCAATGAAGCAGAAGTAGACTTTTTTTAATTCTCTTGCTTTTTCTATGATCCAACAGATGTTGGCAATTTGATCTCTGGTTCCTCTTCCTCTTCTAAATCCAGCTTATATATCTGGAAGTTCTTGGTTCATACTGTTGAAGCCTAGCTTGAAGGATTTTTGAGCATTACCTTGCTAGCATGTGAAATGAGTGCAATTGTATGGTAATTTGAACATTCTTTGGCATTGCCCTTCTTTGGGATTGGAATAAAAACTGACCTTTCCAGTCCTATGGCCATTGCTGAGTTTTCCAAATTTGCTGGCATATTGAGTGCAGCCCTTTAACAGCATCGTCTCTCAGGATTTGAAATAGAGCAGCTGGAATTCCATCACCTCCACTAGTTTTGTGCTTAGTAATGCTTCCTAAGGCTCACTTGACTTCACACTCCAGGTTGTCAGCTCTAGGTGAGTGACCACACCATTGTGGTTATCCAAGTCATTAAGACCTTTTTTTGTACAGTTCTTCTGTGTATTTTTGCCACCTCTTCTTAATCCCTTCTGCTTCTGTTAGATCCTTGCTGTTTCTGTCCTTTATGGTGCCCATCTTTTCATTAAATGTTCCCTTGGTATCTCCAATTTTCTTGAAGAGATCTCTAGTCTTTCCCATTCTGTCGTTTTCCTCTATTCCTTTACATTTACGTTGTTCACTTAAGAAGGCTTTCTTATCTCTCCTTGCTCTTCTCTAGAATTCTGCATTCAGTTGGGTATATCTTTCCCTTTCTCCTTTGCTTTTCACTTCTCTTCTTTTCTCAACTATTTGTAAGGCCTCTTCAGACAACCACTTTGCTTTCTTGCATTTCTTTTTCTTGGGGATGTTCATTAAGTCCAATTTGTTCCAAAGTTCAACAAAGTTAGCCTAGGCACCCAACTAACAAAATCACCTCTAAGGTACTGTACTGTAATAGGTTTATATACTCCTCACACAAATAATACATGAAAACAAACACAAAAATACAGAAAACATTTCTAATCTTACATTACAGTACCTTGAAATGTATAGTGGCACAGTACAACAGCTTGCATACAGGGGATGACATTGAGAGAACAGAGAAGAAGAGTCACTGACTAGAGGAGAAAGAGGAGGTGAGAGATGGTAGAGCTGAAGGATCATCGACGATAGAGAGGAAGGGCAAGTCGCCATTTCACTCACTTCTGACCCTGATGGAATACACGTTCTCATCTTTGAAAATTCCCAACTTGAAGGTTCATGTGTAGGAGATTTACTGGGAAGCAAAGATTCAAAGTGGGGTGGTCCTGCCTCCAAGTGCAGCCCTCTTCTTCCTCATCCTCTTCCTTTTCCTCCACACTACTTCCCCAACAGGAGGTCTGCTGTGATTCAAACACACATGGAAAAAGTAAATACATTTCCCCTTAGTTATCGACTGTGAAGGAAACAAAAAGCCTAGGTCCAACTGTGCCCTTGGGCAAACTCCTGACAGTTCTTCAGTTAGCTGATTGCTTTCCCCAGCCTTCTAGAAAGATCTTAACAAGTTCTATTTATAGCTGACCCAGAGAGCACAGATTCTCTCCTTCTTTGGACTCAGGAGGCCCTTATCATTAGGCTATCGCAGCTCTGATAGTCTGAGTGTGGGCAGAGTGAGGATTAAAGAACTTTCTGCTGGTTACCCCAAAGCCTTGATAACATCACACCATCTTTCACTGGGAGTGCTAAGAGGAAACCACTTCCTCCCTCTCAGGAGCTGCTTGCATATTTACAAATTAATTGTCGAAACCTCAGTTATGTTGAATTAACTGCTTTTTCAGCTGGCCTCTCCTCCTCTGGCCTAGAGTGGGAATATGGAAGAAAGGCAAAGGACCCCTTCTTATGTGAGGGACCCTCACAGTGTGGGTACCACAACAGGGTGACTCCTGAAAGCCAGCCCCCTTGGGCTCATTCCCCACCCACATTTTCCCTTCCACACTAAATCCTTCCAGTGCATCCAGGCCCATTTCCGTGGTCAGTAGTCATGCTTGAAAGCCATCCAGAAATAGTGACTGAGTTGCCCTGACCAGCCATATTTTCATCGGCTTTGCTAAACATGGTGTCTTCCATAAATGATTCATGGGGGAACTCTAAGTGCATTTTATTTTCTAATAACCATCTCTCTCTGCCAGTCCATTATAGATGAACTAAGATACGGAAGAGTAGTGAAACCTTATGAAAGATTATGAAAGATTACACCCTGCATACCCAAAATGACCAGGCTGACCTTAGCAATATTAATCCCTGGCCCAGTTTTGCTGAATATGTCATACACATCATCAGGTCACTGGAACTATGGTTCAGTGTGTACTAAGTATCTGTACTAAGCAACCTGTGTATAAAGTTTAATCATGAGTCTGAATGTGCAGGCTGAAATCACAAGCTTTGATCCTAGAATTAAAAGGTGACATATACTATTCAAGGAGGAGGGCATGGCAACTCTAGTATTCTTGCCTGGAGAATCCAAAGGACAGAGGAGCCTGGTGGGCTATGGTCCATAACGTCACAAAGAGTCAGACATGACTAAAGTGACTTAGCATACACACACACATACTGTCCACGCTTGCATCCTATCCAAAGATCACCTAATCTCTCCCTTGCATCTCCAAACATATTGCATAAATCATTCCAGACAAAGCCCTATGCAACCTCTTGTTTAAATAAAAAATTTAACCCCAGGAAAAAGATGTCCAACCTTTTTCTGTAATCTGTTTTGTTGCTTATTGGGTCTCATGAAGGTCCTTACCCCATTGTGATGGATTTCTTCCTTTGTCTTTAGTCAGATGGAGAACAGCCCACTGAATGAATAGGCTGATTTACCATCAGTAAATTATGAGATGATGCCTATGTTTATACTTCTATTCTCCATCAAGGCATCTGTTTATTTAATTGATGGCCTCCTGCCTTCTTTAAAGGTTACTCTGATATTTAGCAGGGTGCTGGGAGAGGCTGAGGAGTGATAAATTACACCTGCATTTACTTTTCTCCATCATTGCTGCCATCATACAATCACCAGCCTTTGCAGTCTAGACTCCATCCATCCGTCTGTGCTGCTTAGGTAACTTGAAAAGTGAAAGTGAAAGTCACTCAGTCATATATGACTCTTTGCCACCCCATGGAATATACAGTCCATGGAATTCTCCAGGCCAGAATACTGGAGTGGGTAGCTCTTCCCTTCTCCAGGGCATCTTCCCAACCCAGGGATGGAACCCAGGTCTCCCACATTGCAGGAGGATTCTTGACTATCTGAGCCACGAGGGAAGCCCTTAGGTAGCTTACCTCTATGGAAAGTCAGCACTGAACCAATAATTGCTAAACTTAACAGTCTTTTCTTGGTTCTGATAGGGCTTGAACTCTAAAATGTTCACATGAGGAGCACTTAAAGGAACCAGGGTTGTACAGCCTGGAGGAGAAGTCAGGGAAACAAAATGCTGGATTCAAAGTTCTGATTTCCTTGGAATACCCCTGTATTAGCTTTTCTATCCACTACTTCTACTTTCTGTTCTCTTTCTATTAGTTTTTCTATAGCTATGACAGTGCCTTATATACAGAATCTAGAAAAACCATACTGAAGAATTTATTTACAGGGCAGCAATGGAGAAACAGACATAGAGAATAGACTTATGGACATGGGGAGAGGGGAAGAGAGGGTGAGGTGTTTGGAAAGAGTAACATGGAAACTTATATTACCATATGTAAAACAGATAGCCAACGAGAATTTGCTGTATGGCTCAGGAAACTCAAACAGGGGCTCTGTATTAATCTAGAGGGGTGGGATGGGGAGGGAAGTTATAAATGTATACCTATGGCTGATTCATGTTGAGGTTTGACAGAAAACAACAAAATTCTGTAAAGCAATTACCCTTCAATAAAATAAATTTTTTTAAACACACAGATATATTATCTTTCAGTTCTGAGGGTCAGAGGTCCTAAAATCAAGGTCTCAAGGGCTGTATTCTTTTCCAGAGGTTTTATAGAATCCACTGTCTTGCCTTTTCCAATTTCTAGGGGTTGCCCACAGTCCTTGCCTCACAGCCCCTTCTTCTGTCTTCAAAGCCAAGAATGGCCGATTGAGTCTTTCTGACATCATGTCACTTTGAAAGTGACTCTTCTGACTCCTTCTTTTATCTTATAAGATAATAATAAGCGATAATATAATCGCTTTGCCAACAAAGGTCCATATAGTCAAAGTTATGGTTTTTCCATACATAGTCATGTACGGATATGAGAGTTGGACCATAAAGAAGGCTGAGCACTGAAGAACTGATGCTGTCAAATTGTGGTGCTAGAGAAGACTCTCGAGAGTCCCTTGGACTGTATAGAGAACAAGCCAGTCAATTCTAAAGGAAATCAACCCTGAGTATTCATTGGAAGGACTGAATATAATAATATAATAATCGGGTGATTATATTAAACCCATCTCTCTTTCAAGGTCAAATGATTCCTTCTTCAATTCCCCTTTGTCGTGTAACATAACAGATTCTGAGACTAGGACGTAGACATCTTTGAGTCATGATTCTGCCTACTGTAGCCCCTAACTGATAGAGCTGGGCCAGTAGCTAGAAGTTACTGAGAGTCCAGTTTCATTCTAGTCCAAAAGTTCTGGAAATAAAGAACTTTTTAATAGTCAGGACTGCCTACAGGTATAATTACCTGCTATTACCTACTGAATCCCCAATCCCTACAGGACTTCAAGCACTGGCCAAAGAGCCACTTCACCCCAAATAAGTGGTTACTACATGCCAAGCCTCCACCAACCACTGGTCATACCTTACATCACTAATCTTCACAACAGTCCTACTGCATAGAAGTTGCTGTTTTAGAAAAGATACTGTTTTAGCATCAGATTTATCTGATGCTCAGAGAGACTCAGGTGAGAATCTCAACTGTATAAGCTGCATGACCTCAGGCAAATTATTTAACCTCACCAATCCTCAGGCTCCCCATCTGTGAAATGGATTGTTGTTCAGTCACTAAGTTGTGTCCGACTCTTTGAGACCCCATGGGCTGCATCACACCAGGCTCCTCTGTCCTCCACTGTCTCCCAGAGTTTGCTCAAGTTCATGTCCACTGAGTAGGTGATGCTATCTAATCATCTCATCCTCTGCCCTCCCTTCTCCTTTGGCCTCAGTCTTTCCCAGCATCAGGGTCTTTTCCAATGAGTCAGCTCTTCCCATCAGGTGGCCAAAGTATTGGAGCTTCAGCTTCAGCATCAGTCCTTCCAATGAATATTCAGGGTTGATTTCCTTTAGAATTGACTGATTTGTCCTCTATACAGTCCAAGGGACTCTCGAGAGTCTTCTCTAGCACCACAATTTGACAGCATCAGTTTTTCAGTGCTCAGCCTTCTTTATGGTTCAACTCTCATTTCCGTATATGACTACGTATGGAAAAACCATAACTTTGACTATATGGATCTTTGCTGGCAAAGGGATGTCTATGCTTTTTAAACGTTGCCTAGGTTTGTCATAGCTTTCCTTCCAAGGAGTAAGTAAAATGGGTAGAATAATGAAACCCACTTGGAAGGATAGCTATGAGGATTAAATGTGATGAGAACATCTAATTCACTGGTTTGCTGAACCTTGTAGGAAATAAATATGTTAAACCCAGTGTCTGTCCCATTGTAAAGACTCAGTAGCTCTCACCTTAATTCAGCACCTTATACTTAGTAGGATGTAGTGGACTTCTTTTGTGTCTGCCCAGCACCTGGAAACCTTCCCTCAGAGTCAGACTATGGGCCTCAGGCAGCCATGTGTTTCCTACATGTCCCTGACCTCCTGGCTAACTGGACCAGTGGGATCACCTGACTCAAGCCAGACCATTAGTTGATCTCTTCTAGGAACCTGAAATCAGATGCCTGATAGACATTTGACTCAGTCTCTGTGAGTTACTCTCCCTGGACTTGGTGTTCAGGGATATTCATTTTCACTGAGGAACAGAGAATAATCAGTCTCAAGAAACTTGATTAAAGCTGTTGCCCAGAAAGGAGCTAAAAGAAGGAGACAGACAGTTCTCCCCATCCTACTTCCCCTCCCCTTCTGAACCCATCATTGCCAGTCCTGTGTTCCTGAGACACCCATGTGTCCTCCTAATATGTCGCTCTATTTCAATTAAGTGGCCTTGTGTTGCTATGTGTGTTATTTACAACCAGAGAGACTTAATGCACAGATGTTCACAAACATTTGCAGACTGTTGGAGCCGAAAAGGGCCTTCAGCCCCTCTCTTTGTTTACCCATCGGTGCACTTTGGTACAGAGAGGTTAGGAGGCTAACTCAGGTAACCCTGAACCAGCAGCAGAACGGAGATCAGAGCCTAGAACCTCCCGACCACCCAGGTTGAACTCTACCCTCTAATCTTGGGTATCTCCAAATCTGTTTCTTCACTCTAATTTTCCAGTCATGGAAAATGGAAAGGGATAGAGCTGGGGCCTGGGGACTGAGAAAGGTACCAGGGTATTAGAATTTCAAAGGAAATTTCATGTTGGAAGACCAAAAAATCCTATTCAAGAGGCTTATTTTGATGCGGAATCTGAGACTCTTCCAACAGCACCTGGGTCTGCCTAGATGATGCTGGAAAAGAGAGGAGCCAGGCATTATTTGCATATATGCAAATGAGGCCTTCAGCAGCTGCCCAGAAGCCACCTCTGCTTGGAGCACCGGCTCAGCGGCTGGGGCTGCTTTCATCTGTCTACTCAGCCTTGGAAGACAGAGAGACAGCCTTGTCAGAGCGTCCCACCAGGCTGACAAGGACACAGAGTCATCCCAACACCCCTGAGTTGGAGGAGCAAAGAGTCTAAACTTCCAGAAGATGAAACTGAGGGCCACCTTTCCGCCTCTGCCCCTTGTCCCCTGCCCCGTTTCCCTGCTGGGCAGGAGCAAAAGGACCCAGGATTCTAGCAGTGGTGCAATGGAGAGAATTTCCCCAGGCTTTGCTGGCAGGAGAGCTGCAGCGCCTTCTCAGTGTGCTCAGACATCATCCTTTCCCTGGCTTCAAAAACCACCCAGGTCCGTCACTTCTCTGCAACTCCTTTCCTGCCTTTAGAAGCCAGGGAGAAGGAAGATATCAGACAGTTTGTCTGAGGTTGGGAGGCCTGACCTGAGAACCAGCCCAGATTCCCTGTAAAGAGAATCCGAACTATTGAACTAAAGGCAAGACCCAGGTTTCAGCCAGCAAGCCCTCTAGTTTGCATTTGTGGAGAATCCTGGTGGTGGAGGCCCTCAGCCTCCCTTCACATCCGTCTGGCCCCAAGGCCCTGGGAGGCAGCACAGGAGGGCCGCCCACTTTCTGTGCCCCTGGGGTGCCCGTCTTTTCCTCCTCCACCCCTCACACTCTCCCCTGTTGCTGTCTTCGATCTCTCTCCCTTCCCTCCCCGCTCTGCCCCCCCCCCACTTGCCCAGCCCAGCCCAGCCCAGTCCATCCCTGGGAAAAAACTTGAACAATACCTGGAGGAGGGGATCGGGTGTCCTGGGGGGACTCGCCCCCACAAAACACACAGATGGTTAATCCCTGGGCAATTCTGGGCTTTCCTTTCTTCCCTCTCCCCTCCCTCTCTCCTCTCTATTCCCACTCCTGGGTCAGCTCCCAGCACCACGGCTCTCCCAACACACACCCTTTGCAGAAGAAACGGCAAGTGGCCCTGGCTGGCAGTTAACCAGCTGTGGGACCCAGCGAGTCAGGCTCCCTCTCCAGGCTGAAGTTTCCTCATCTGCTTTTATAAGGGGTGCCTCCATTCTGGGGGTGCTGCAGATCCCGTTGAGAACCTGAGGAAACCAGGCAGACAGACAGACAGACAGACACACACACACACACACACACACACACACAGATACACACACACACACACACACACACACACACACGACTTTACAGCCACGTTTTGGAAGCCCATCCAAGGACTATAGAAGGGTTATCCAAGGGTTGGACGTGGAGCCCAGCTCCCTGACACCATGAGAGCTACGCCTCTCGTGACCTGGGCTGCAGACCCCAAAGGACTCACAGGAGGGTGAGGCCAGGCCAACAGGCCACCCACCCCGGCCATTCCAGCTCCCTAGCCTCACCTATTCCCTACCAATCCCAGCAGGGTCTCCATTCCTGTGCTTCTGGTATAGTTTCCAGCCTTCCCCTGCCCGCAGCAGCTCCAAGAAAGAGAAAGAGAGGAAAGGAAAGGAGGAAAAAGAGTAGACAGGGCAGAGAGCAAAGGGGGCTGCAGCCTCTGGCCGCTCCTTCTCAACCCAAACCCCCTGGCTTGGGCACTCCCGCCCACACGCCCTTGGCATCTGGCCTTCTCCCAGGAAGTCTGTCCTCCTGTGGTCACCGGCAGGCTCCGACTGACAGGGCCCTGGTCGGAGAGCCAGGGGTCTCCCTCATCCCCACCTCAAATCCAGAGCAGTTCACAAATCGCAGGGCAGTTTACACTAATGCCTCCTACTCAGGGACCTTTAACAGCTCTCCATCAAAGCTCCCCACTCCATCCCCTCACTGAAGGCTTTCCAGGTCAGACTCCAGCCCCAGGCTTCCTTGCCTCAGATCCTAAAACTCCTTACACACTGGTCAGCCTGGACTGCCAGCCACATTTTCTTGTCTCCTCACATATGCCTGGAATGATCTCCTTCTTCTTCCTCCTCTCTTCACCTAACGTCTCAATGAGTTGAAATGCCACCTCCTCTCTGAAGCCTTCATGGCTTTCTCTCCAACAGGAAGTCCTTTCCCCCTGAACTCTCGTGGCACATCTGACAGCTCTGTGAAATTTGCCACATTCCCCTCATTTCTATGAGTAATCTTGACCATATGGGACCATACAACTATTTCGTGGGCACCTATCCAGTGCCAAGTACAGACCCAAGAGCTCTACCTGAGTCATCTCATTTCATCTTCTACAAATGCCAAGATACCAGGCGGAGCTAATTATCTCCATTGAGAGACAAAGAGGCAAAGCCACCTGTCTCAGACTCCCAATCCACATATTACCCTTGGCCCTCTTGTGCCTCCTAAGGGACAAGATCTTATTCACCTTTTCTCCTGGATGGAAGTGATTGTCACATCTGTCATTAAAGTGTGAGAGAGTGGGTAGCAAGAGAAGAGAGAAGAAGGACCCTGTGCGCCAGGCACTATACACACATCATTGTCTTCAACCTTTATAGCAACTCTACAAAGTGGGTGTCATTATACCCATTTTACAGGTAGTGCAACTGAGGCTCTCAGAGGTAACATAACATTCCTGCCAACAGTTACTTCAAGTGGCAATGCTAGCCTTCCTTTCAAGCATTCCCAGGCCCCACATCCCCTCCACCAACAGTTTTGAGTTTCATAGTATCCACTGAGGCAGCCATGAGCTTTCCTGGTGTCTCCTTCAGTCCACAAGTGGGCCCCCAAGTATTAGAGTCCAGTGACTTCTGTCACTGAAATGTATTTTCTTACTGACTTCCATTAGGTAATTGGGACTGTATCTCCAGGGGTAATAGTTTTGGCCTCAAGACATAATTAAAAGCATACGGTTCTGAGAACAGCGTATATTTTAAATGGCATAGCTAGAGGAAAGCTAATGATTTTATGACACAACAAAAGCACAAGGAAAAGATCACCCCAGAAGTTGCATCCACCCCTTCTCCAATGTAAGTTCTAGTTGGAGGAAGAACGAGTCCTTTCAAATCAAAGGGTAGTTATATACTACCAGTTTTAAACTTTGTACATTTAGGTGTCCCTTATCAATGACTTGAGCTTGTGCTTGTCTGTTTAGGGACTAATCTAACCATCTAATTTTTTTCCAGGGTCCTTTATGAGCTCTTTACGGAGAAAGCTGGTCTTTTTCACCCCAGAGAAGCATGGAGATCATTTTCATAATTTATTATTTCTTTAAGTACAAGTGGATTTCCTTTCAGAGGAACACAGGGTGGCCCACTTAATATAGATCCTGTTAATAATGCAGTGGGACTCGAAGGATTCAGGCTTTAAGTGGGCTAAAGGCACCCAGCAGAAAGAGATGAGTAAATGCTCAGCCACCCAGTCGTTCCCACCCAGTAGAGCCACCTTCCCCTGAGAAAGGCGAGTGCCCGTGGCAGACCTGCAGCTAATTTTGCCAAGGCCTTTCCCCAGAAGGAAAAAGACCTATATCTGTGAAGGCAACTATGCTCCACACCCCTCTACACACACACTTTATTTCCTCTGGTTTGCTCATTCACTCACTTACGTATCCATCCAGCTAACCATCCATGTATCCATTCATTCATTCACTGAATATGTACCAGGGTAGTTGGGATTAAACCATGAATAAGACAGAGCCTCTGCCCTTTGCTCAGCCTGATGGGGGAGGCCAGCAAGAAACCTCACAAATGGGGCAGGGAGTGCCAGGCACTGTAAGAGAGGTGTGTGCCAATCACAGCTGGGTCTCTAAGAAAGGCATGGCTGCTCCCTGGGCAAGTCAGAAAAGGTTCCATGAGGACAGAAGGCTGAGTGGAGCCTTAAAAGTGTCTGTAGGTGGACAGAGTATGAGTACTAAAGGGCCGGGTGTGGAAAACCCGGGGAGTGGCATTCTACATGGAACCAATTCAGACACATTGACCAAAGACAGAACGGAAGGGTGGAGAAGTTCTGAATAGTTGTGGGAAATGAAGATTGGAAGACACGACCTAGCAAGGATGCACAGTAAGGTCTGAAGAGCTGGGCACAGTAAAAGGAGCTGTCCTTAGGGCGGATGCCTAGAGGGAAGGCAGAGGGCATAAGGGTTACAGGATCCTAGGATCCCAACCCACGCTTCAAATGAAATGACAGGAGAGTTGCTGAAAGACCTCAGACTCATCTCTCACAGGCTAAGGACTCAGAGCCTCCAACACCAGCTCCCAGCCTCTGTGCAGTTTGACGGCAACTAGGGCTCCATGGAAGAGTTCGCCCTAGATCCGAGAGGCAGCCTGGGTCCCAGGACCTACGATACAGGTCCCAAGCCAACCTAAAGTTCCTAGAATAAAGCAGCGGGGGTAGGAGAGGGGGATCTTTGTTCCCATCATCCTCTCTATTTGGAAGACCCACTGCTGAATTCCAGATCACTGCTGTTGTAGTCCTGAGCATCCCTCCCACTCTGCTCCAATGCCCACAACCCTTCTGGACCTGCTCTCCCCCACTGCGTATGCTCCTTCCATCCTGAATTAGAGCCATTTGTGCACACACTGTTCCCTCAGCTGGCGGGCGGTTCCCATGGGGAACGTCTACTGTTGACATCAAGCTCTACATGACACCCCATCCCCCAGGATGCAGCCCACAGTAGACTTTGACATTACGTTAATCAAATTGGCTGAGATGACCCCCTCTGAGCATCTCCATGGACAGAGAGCACCCAGAGGTGTGAGGGGAGAAGAAAGGGGAGATGACCAAAGGGTCTGGGACCCCTGCCAGGCCCTCCTCAGCTCCCCCAGCCCTCCAGGGAGACTCTCTGGAATTGTGTTTTCCCTCTGTTGGGGCTGAGCCTCTGTTTAGTCCCTGGAGGAGGCTGGCATTATTTTCCTCAAGGTTTCAAGGGGGTTGAGGAACGGTTCATGTTTCTCTGTTTGGCAAATAGTCCGTCCCCTGCCTCCGCTTCCAGCAATCAGGAATCCCAGACACAGAAGCCAGAGGGACTCGGATTTCTTCCCAAGGAGGGCCGGCAGCCCCCGTAGAGGCCAGTGCCGGGAACTCCCGCCAGGAGGTGGGGTGTGCAGGTTGGGGGGGCGGAGCGCATAGGGCCTGGGCTTTTCTCTGCGGCGGATGGAAAGGGAAGAAAGGAACCGCTGTGGATAAAACCCTCCAGGCCGCACACTGAAGGCAGGCTCAGGCGTCCTGCTCCCACGAAGACCCCTTTCTTTCCGAGCTGGTCTGGGGGCCACAAGGGCCAGGGGCAGCCATTCCGCTCCCTCCTGGGGGCACGTTTCTCTTTGGGTGGAAGGGACTCTGAGCTTGCTGAGCTGGAGAGGGGGCCGGGCGGGGCGAGGCCCAGCTGAGAGCGGCGGGCCGGCCCAGATGCCAGCAGACGGAGCGGGCTGGGCCCGGCTTCTGAGCAGAGGCTGGGAGCTGGCAGGGTGTGAGTAGCAGCGCCGACACCTGAATCTCTGCTCGCCTCCCCCTGGAGAGCGCTTTAATGAGGCTCACAGCTGTAATATCACAGAAGGAGCATTAACAATGCTAATTACCTCAAGTTTAGCCCGAACTGGTTCTCAACCCACCCGTCTCGGGAACGGGAACGCGCTGTTGTTCTGGCCCCGCTGGAGCAGGGGAGGGGCTGCGGCTTGTGACAGGAGGTGACAGGGGAGCAGCCGGTCTGAGCCAGGGTGGAGAGGGGCACGCTGCAGGGACCCCCAGCAGAGGAGGAAGTGAAAGCCCCGGTAGTGAAGGATGTTGCTCCGAGCTGCTTAAGAGAAACCCAGGGGAGGAGCTCCTGGGCAGCAGGCCTCCCTTTGGAGAAAGCTGGGACCAGAGGCGGTGTCCACTCGTGTCCAGGCAGAAGGTGGTGGGTCCACAATGGCCTCCTGAATCCTCAAAGGCCCCTCCTATCATGAAACCCCAAAGATGTTTTTACATGGGTGTATGGGGGGCTGGTGTTTAAAGCAGCAAACAGCAATACATGAAACGCATTAAATCGAAACTGTGTGCTAGTGACAGCATATTAAAAAGCAGAGACGTTACTTTGCCAGCAAAGGTCCGTCTAGTCAAGGCTATGGTTTTTCCAGTAGTCATGTACGGATGTGAGAGTCGGACTATAAAGAGAGCTGAGCGCCGAAGAATTGATGCTTTTGAACTGTGGTGTTGGAGAAGACTCTTGAGAGTCCCTTGGACTGCAAGGAGATCCAACCAGTCCATTCTAAAGGAGATCAGTCCTGGGTGTTCATTGGAAGGACTGATGTTGAAGCTGAAACTCCAATACTTTAGCCACCTGATGTGAAGAGCCGACTCATTTGAAAAGACTCTAATGCTGGGAAGGATTGGGGGTAGGAGGAGAAGGGGACGACAGAGGATGAGATGGTTGGATGGCATCACCGACTCAATGGACATGAGTTTGAGTAGACTCCGGGAGTTGGTGATGGACAGGGAGGCCTGGTGTGCTGCAGTCCATGGGGTTGCAAAGATTCGGACACGACTGAGTGACTGAACTGAACTGAACTGTGTGCTAGTCATCATTTGCTTCAAGTTTGGGGCTTAGGAACCTTTTCTCCACCCCTGCCCCACGAGGCCTCTGAACATCTCCAAAGTCCCTTCTAGAAGCCTAGGCCCCTGTACTTGGAAAACCAGTGTTGTAGAATGACCCAGCCTTCCAGCTTCCTGGTGTCTGGCATGAAATCATGTCCTTCCCAGGGCTGCTTGGAGTCAGGCATTGCAGAACATCCCAGGGCCTCTGACCCAAGCCAGGAGAAGGACAGGCACTGGTTCTCTGCATGGGTACCGTCCTGATCTGTTGGCTCCTTCCCCAAGCATGCCTAAGTTTTGGGCTGGCTTTGTAGACAGTCTTGCCTATATCTACTGAAGTCTAAGGTCACCCAGCAAGATAACATGAGACTGAGACCTTCTGACTCCTTTCTGCTCCACCAAGAAGGAGAAGTCACACCATCTCTGTCACCAGCCCACCACTTCAACTCTCCAACACAAAGGTTATCCCATCGGTCCCTTCTCCTTAGTCCCTCCTTCTCATGCTTTTTCCTCTGTGAAGGACAGAACAAAGGAAACCCGTTCTGCTCTGAGTTTGCTTGAGCATAACATTGTGGGTCCCTCCAGTTTTCCCTTCCCTCCTTCATCCCTGCCACTCTCTGGAGGAACATCAGTGTCTGGTCTATACTAGATTACTTTCCCGGGCCTCAAGGCCCATTGCCTCCCCAGAAGCCCTCTCTCAGGAAATGGTGGACTGAGTCTGGGATGCAAAGCTGGTTCCCCAGGCTCAGAGCAGAAACATCACTTTCCCTTATGTGCAAATGAAAGCCCTGTGGTAGGTGTTTATACCATCTTTTCCTGCCTGAACTTGATTACGAACCTGAGTCCCCCAGTGCTGGAATGAGCAGCTCAGCACTACCTGTCCAGCTCCCACCTGAGACCATCCTGGGTGAAGGCCTGGCCTTTCTGCTCAACAGCCTATGTCTACAACCATGATCAACGGCCCCACTGCTCGAAAGAACCGCCCCACACTCTGCTTCTGAAAGGAAGGGCTGAAGGCGCGTGATGACGTTGCAGGACAGTGGAACACTTAATCAGCAGTGGGACTGAAAGAGATCCCATATTTTCCCACTGCATGTCCTCCTGTGTTTTCCAAAAAACACAGGTAGACTCCAGCTAGAAGCACGCTGAGACCAGAAGTCCCTGCTTGTGGTCTGTCTCCCCAGATATCCCCTGGACTGTATCCCTCTTATGTCATATTATTACCTATGTGGTTTGTAAGCTCCATGGGTGTGGGGTCTTGTTTCTCTGCTGTATCCCGAGTGCCTAGTAGAAGCACATAGTAGAAGTTTTTATTTACTTATTTACCTTGAATGTGTTTAGACTGACACCCAAGCTGTAGCCTCCGGAAACCACTTCCACATGGTTCGGATCCTGCACCCAGAGGCTGTGCCTTTAAGGAGGTTGCTAAGCAGGCTGGGGACTCAGGGCAGACTCATCTCCTGCGAACCTTCTGCCCCTCACTCAGGGCAGCCACCTCACTGCCTTACAACCGATGACCTGGCAGGGAGGAGCAGTGACTCAGCTGGTTTCTAGATGGGTCCTGAGCCTGAGGCCTCTCTTTCCCCCACTGTTGCCACCCCCTCAGCTGTGAGTCATCTCTGAATCATCGGCTTCACCTCCCCCGGAAACTTCAGGGGCTTCTCTTCTGGATGTTCTGCCATCTTCTCAGAGGGCTCATGGGATGGTGCTCGTGGTGGAACTGCCTGCTGTGCCCACGAAAGCTACCATGACCGTGGCTTCGCTGGAGCTTGTGTGATGGGGTCAGAATTCCATCTGCAAGAGCAACTGGGACCTGGAAGACTCCTCGCTTTTGGAGTTTCCTTCAAGCCTGGAAGCTCCAGCATTCCCCTGCAGCCTGGCACACATGCACACGCATGCTCACACGTGTAGTCCCACTGGACACCCCAGAATGAAAGGGGTCTACGCACACCGGCTCTATACATTTGCAAATGATTTTTAAAGATGGGGGCAGTAGGGGGGTGGGAAGGTGGGTGGGGAGAGAAGAACCCAAAATTGCCAAGAGTTTTAAAACCTTTTATTTGTTTATACATTCTCTAAATGGCAGACAAAAAGATTCACTACATAGATCGTCAACACTGCTAACCAACCACAGAACGAGATACACCACAGCAAGTAAGGGACAGGGCCTGTGACTCAGTCTTTGTGGAGGTGCAAGGGCTCCATGGAGGGGCTGGGATGTCCAGGGGTCCCCAAAATAAAGGCTGCTCAATGCCCACTTCACATTGGCTACAGGACTTGACCTCTCCTTGGCGCCCCTCCCAGAAGCCAGGTCAGGACAGGAGGAAGGCAAGGGGAGAGGGCGGCATCCTGGTTCACAGGCAGCCCTCCCATCAGCCCTCTTCTGAAGGAAGCAGTGGACCCGGCCTCCAGACAAGTCCTCGCCATTGGATCCAATTCCAGGTGTGGTGTGCTTCCCACTTGGAGATCCTCCCAGACACTCACAATACACCCACTATCTGGGAAGTCACAGAACCCGTGTGTCCTCTTAGGACGCTGGGAGATGTGGCATGGCCTCATCTCCAATACTGAAACACTGAGAGACCTCAAAATATCCCTCAAACAGGGCAGAAACGTCACAGCACTTTTCACAGCAGGAGTCATGAGAGTGGGAACTTAATAAACAGGAGACTCCCGGAAGACAGTGGAGCAGAGTGGAGCACACACACCTACGGCTGAAACGACAATCACATCACACCTGAAAGAGGCTGTGGGGTGGGAGAATGGGGGCTTTTGTCTGTCTGTTGCTGTGGTGGCTTTTTAGAGGAGCCAGCGGAGATCTCCTCAGGCCATTGCAACTTCCTAAGTCTGGAGCCCTTCTCTCTAACCTCACGAAAGTCGTGTCTGCCTCAGTCCTGGACATTGTCTGAGGTACTCGAGTGGCTCAGGGCTGGACAGCTCTAAGTTCTTCCATCAGCAGGAGGTAATGGGTGTTGGATCCCAAGGTCCAATGAGGAGGGAGCTCAAGGGAGCATAAAAGGAAGACCTTCATTAGCAGACATTTCTGTTGCTGGAGGTCAACTCTCCTGGCCATTCGTTTATGGCTAAGAGTTTTGCAAAGAGTTGAGGCAGGGCGAGTAGAAGAGAAGGGCTTTCCAGAAGGCTCTAGTGGTAAAGAACCCACCTACCAACTCAGGAGATGTAAGAGACACGGGTAGAAGAGACTAGAGGTGTTTTGGAATGACGGGCATACACTGTGAATATGACCTCCTCTCTGGTGCCCACACCTGAAGGAGTGACACCCAGTTTGCCTCTTATCTGTGGGTCTAGCATTACAAATGGATCCTCAGCAACTGGAGATCATTGGAACATCTCCAGGGGCCACCTTTCCAACCGCAGCCCAAAGCAATCCAAGGATGGTAAATTTCCGAAGCTGTGAGGCACCAGGCTCTCTTCACCAGCTAGGACAGGCAGTGTGAAAGCTCAAGAAACCCCTTCCCAGGCTCCTCACGCTCTCTCCTCAGCCGGAGCCGGCACAGGCCTGAGCCTCCTCCCACGACACTGGGGCTAGCGTCCCCTCCTGTGGGACCCCCTTCAGCCTTCTTACCCCAGAGGCCACAGCTCACCCTGAGGCACCCCAGGAAGACATCAAAGCTGCCATATTCAGCCTCTCTCTGAGAAGAAACACAGTGGGACTTCAGGCAGCTAGGAGAAGAAAATCAACTTATCTTGGTTTCCTGGCAGAGATGTTCCGTTTCTTGGCTCTCAAAGGGGAATATCATCAAAACTGGGCATTAAAACTGCTCTCCGTCTAAACACATTTGGAAAGGGAGATGCAGACCCGATTGAGGACTTGTTGTGACTCTTGATCCAGTGGACTGTGTGATGTGGATGGGACAATCCCTCCCCCAGACCTCCACTTCTTAATTGGTCCAGTGGGTCCCCCTCAGGCTGGGAAAGGGGTCTGAGCAGACTGTATTCTCAGCCTGAGAGTAGACTTGAGTAGAAGAGGAGGGAAGACCATCTCGGGGCTCAGCCCACTGGGCCAGCAGCGTCCACCCTTCATGGAGCTGGGGCTGGAGGAGAGGGGGGCTGTGGGCTCAGGGTCCAAGGCCGGCTGCCTGGGGGAGGTGCTGCCAGCCTGGCCTGGATAGGATCCAAGTCAGATGGCCTTCCTCTCTCTCCTCCTGCCAGCACAAGAGCCTGCTGAAACTGGGTCAGTCAGAAGAGCCTTGCCCAAAGGCTTTCAAGTAGACGGGTAGATCAAGCCCCAGAATGCACTTCAGGTTCTCAAGCACTTTAAAACCAGACCCCCAGCCAAGCATCATGAAAGCCTCATGTCCCTGACTCTCCACAGAGATCACCAAAACCGCCTTCTGGGAGCCAGTGCTGTTCAGGGAAGAGTGTTCCTCAGAACCTGCCCTGCGGAGGCAGTAAAGGCTGCTTTAGGCCAATGCTGAGCTAACACCAACTCAGGGGTGGATACGAGCCTCCCCCTTAGCCCAGGGGCTCAGCCTGAAAGCCAGTTTGGGGCTGCTTCTTCAGGGAATGGCTAGAACCTGGAATCTGGCTGTGAAGTGTGTAGCGGAAGGGCGAGCTGGAGCAAATGGCTGATTTCTGATGCTGCTGTCAGACAGTGGAAGTCTAGTGGAGCATGAAGCTCAGACCTGACAAGCACCTGGCCCAAGGAGGACAGAGAAGGTTTACTGAAAATACCTTTGACATGCCCTCCCCCCTCTTCCAAGTCAGAAATGCTGTGCAGCTGGGAGAGCCTGGCGGGGGTCTCCGTGGGAGTCACCCAACCCATGCATGAGGACTGCATCCCAAAACTCTTCATCTCTGCTTCCTCCAGTGGGGACTGGACAAGGCCATTGTGAGGGTCCCTTTCGACCTCTGATCAGGCCCTGCCAGTCACACCTGCCTGCCCATCACCCAGTAGCCCAAAGGCAGCTTCTGGAGGCCCAGGCTCTGAGTCCCTCCAGCTGGTGACACACTCCAGGCCAGATGTCTTCATCATCTCACTTCCGTTCCTGTTAAAGATGCCCATATTCCCAGGGCAGCCAGTGCTTGGGAGACTTAAAAGCCACCGGCTGAGGTCCACTGCGCTCTTCTTCCCCGGCCCCAGAGGGTGAGAATAACAGGACGCCTAGGCCTGCACATCTTCTACTGATGAACATGCATTCTAAACAGAGAGATCCAAACACATGCATACCTTCCCTGATGGCACACCACCTGACATGTGATCAGTACGCCTGGGGGAGTGGAATTTTAAGGCTGAAAAGCATCTGGAAGGTTGGGCTGGGATGTGCTTTATTCCTCCAGCCCCTGTGATATCTAGCACAATGCCTGGCCTGTAGTCTATACCCCGCCAAGTGTTTTGGCCAGTACCAGCCTGCCCAGCAGTCCCTTGTGGCAGGCATGAAATGTGTTCATGCTCCTCTGGAGGAAAGATGCCCAGAGTGGGCAAATGGAACAGATGAGTGGTGGGCATGAGGATGGACACACTCCCTTTCCTGGTCCAGGACACGAATGCCCCCTAAGCATCTGATCATCTCTTGCCAAAGTGTGACTCTCTGCCTTCCCAAATGCCACATGGGCCAGATGCATCGATGAGCCAGGACCCTGCCTCCCTACCGCGCCTCTCTTCAACCACCTGCCCCCACTGCCTCTGCTCGGGGATAACTGTTCTGTGTTTTCAAGCTCTCACTCACGTATTTGTATTTTCCTTTTTTTTCCCCCTAGTACCTAATTTAGGCCTTCAACTACATGGTGAAAATGTGCAGGGGGAAAGTGTTTTCTTTTTCTTTTGTGGAAAGAAACTACTGTTTTCTTTTCCACCACCCCATCCTGCAGCATCTAGCCTGGCAGGAGGGAAGGGAGGGAAGGTGAGGAAGGGAGAAGGCTGAGTAAGGAAGAGGAGAACCCAGGTCTCGGTGGGGAGTGCTCATTAAAGGGCAAAGTCAACAAAACCAAAACCCCAGTGCTACCCAGAAAATCTTTACATCCCTTCAACAGAAGGCAGGATAGAGACTTTTCTCCAGGTTCCAACTATTGCCAAATATCTCCCCCAAGGAAGCAGAGGAGAGTGAAGGCGAGAGATGAGAGAGTCCTCACGGCCAATGACTTTCCAAGCACAAGATTTCCTTTCCAACTCCCTGTGGTTGTGCAGGGGCTAGAAGTTGGGGGAGCTGGCCTGGCAGGACCTCAGGGAAAAGAAAGCATCTTGTCTGGTGGCTTCTGGATACCAGCAGGTTCTCCTTCTCATCCTGGAGCAACATAAAGGTTTGCTTTGGTTCCCAAAGCCACAGGGGTGTGTGTGTGTGTGTATACATCTCTGTTACCATCCATACTAATAACATTGATAGGAAATATAGAGATGCAGAGAGGCAAGCAAACAGGATGCAGTCCATATGAATACAACCTGGAGGTTTGAGGGTGTTTGAGGGTGGTGGTGTTGAGGGGGAACAGAGGTCTTGGGGGCTCCCCCCCATTTCCTACAATGACTGCTTACCCTCTATCTTCCCTCTCACCACAGCAGCTTTTTTTTTTTTTTGCCATACTGGGTTGGTGCCGTCCTCAATGGCCACTTTGCTCGCTGCCTGGGCTAGAGGTCATGATTAGTCATTATATCTCTGTCGAAGAGGGTTCTGGCTGCCCGCCAGTCCCGGCCCCTGCCTTCCTCTGGCCTGCCTGGGAAATGTCACCATCAGCACAAATACTTCCTTCTCCTGGTGGGGCCAAAGAGGGGGAAGGCCTGCA
Organism: Antilocapra americana; assembly: GCA_007570785.1. NCBI lineage: Eukaryota > Metazoa > Chordata > Mammalia > Artiodactyla > Antilocapridae > Antilocapra > Antilocapra americana. The sequence continues at coordinate 2,570,932 of ML664174.1, read as the reverse complement.
ATGCCTCTCTTTCAAAGCACTGGAGCAAAGAGAGGGAGGGGGTTGGGAACAGAGACTTTGACCAAGGGTGTTCCTGGGCCCTCTGACCCCCGTTCTGCATGCCACCCCCCCAGAGCGCCTCCCACCCAGGACCCCGGGGAGTTGCCTCAGGTCTCAGCCATCTGAGGGGACACGGGCAGGGCCCCCTGAGAGCCGGGAGAGTGCCTCCTCCAGGAACCTACCCCCTTCCAATGCTTTTCCCCTCACACAGGGGGCCCTTGTTCCTTCTGGGAAACCACGACCCTCCCCCTGACAGTTTCCTGGAGGTGTTTCCTGTGGCCTCTCCTCCCAGCAGCCTGGGGAGGGCGCCCTGCAGCCACGCCCTCCCCAGAGCAGCTGCTGAGATGCTCAAAGGCCGCTGGCCCTGCTCCTGCAGCCAGGGCACCCGGGCGGGCAGGCGGCACTGAGGACAACTTCCTGTCCCTTTGGCCTCCCTCCCAGAACAATTACCTCAGCTGTCCTGCCTCCCTAGAAAGGACCCAGCTCCCCACAGTCAAAGCCCCCTCTAGCGCCCTGGAAGGCCCTGAACTAACCCACCTGCTCTGCTCTTTCTACACCCGGGGCTGGTGGCAGTGGAGAATCGAGACCAGATCCCCAAGCCCTGGGAATATTCAGGAACTGGCAGAGGAGGGGAGTCCTAACCCCCCTGATAGCTGCAGAGCGTCGCCTGTGGCCACTAGCCAGTTAGACCTAAGGAAACCCACAGGGCCATGGGGTTGGGTGGGGAGACCTGAAGGCCTGAGGCAAACGAAAGCATCCATGCTTCCACCCTCTTCCCAACTCACCTGGTGTCCAGGGGGAACTGGGCTAACTGGGAAACTAAAAGCATCCTTTTGGGGATGGGAGTAAGATCCTCAAAAGGGGAAGCAGACAATAGGAGGAAGAGGAACCCCATCCAGCTTGCTGGGCGATGGGGAGGACTGGCTAGGTCCCCCCTTTCTTGGGTTCCGAGCTGCTGGCCGGCTGGGCGTGGGGTCTGGGTTAGAGAGGGCCTCCCAGACCTGACCCCTCTGGAGGCAGCGCCTGGCAGTCCTCCACTCACAGGGCAGCAGGCAGTGACCCAGCCTGGCCTTTGCCACCACCACTTTCTCTGCCATGCCCCCCCTTCCATCCAGACCAGGAGGACCTCAGCAGCTCATCTTGCTAATGAGCGTCAAAGAACACTTTTTCTGTAGGGTTGGGAAAATTCACAGCGATCAACCAGAAGACCCTCTATACCTCCCACCTCTAGCTGGGTGAATGAAGGGCATCACTCCTGCCTGCTTTGGTCTCTGAAGCGCCCCACCCCCAACCCCGGGGGCCAGAAGCCAGGGGGCTCAAAAAAGGTAGAGTCAGCTTGGTGTCCAGAACTGACAAAGGTTAGGCCTATGGGGAAATAAACAAACAAAAAAAACACATTACCAGGATCTTAGGCCTTTAAGGAGAAAAAAATGAGTTATAGCATCTCTTTCTTCCCATGCCTTCTAGCTATTTAGGTGTAGGATTTCTTCCTAAGGGGAACCCAGGTTTCTGGACCCCTCCTCGAGGGTCTCCCCCAGCCCCAATTCTCTTCATTTTACTTTGTCTAAAGTGAAAACCTTTGACCCTTTCCACTCCTTTCTCAGGGCCGCCTCTTCCTCCCTTTTCAGGGATGTGAGCCTACTCTAGGTGACACCAATGTCCAGCTCAGAAAAGGAGGCAAGCAGGGCACCTTCACCAGGAGTGTGAGTTCATCTCTGGCCAGGGAAGCCATGTCTCCCTAGGGTGGGGACACAGGCACACCCTGAGCAGGGCCCACAGTGGGGCAGGGGAGAGCCTGGGGGTTCAGGGAGTGAGAGGAAGGGGGGCTGTTATCCCAACACCTGCATTTGGGCTGAGAACCTCCTAGGGGGCAGAGAAGGGTTAACCACTCACCCCCTACATAAGGACTCAGAGAGGATACCAGAGGCCCCTCTTCTCTGAGTCTGGAAGCCTAAGGGTGCCCATAATTTTTCTTCAAGAGCATAGATCTGTCTCTTAAATTTGCTCCTATAGGAAGAGTAATAATAATCATCTCATTTTTCTTCCTTAAAATATCTGAACTTTTAAAGGGAAGGGCATAAAGGAATCATGCTGTGTTCAAAGCACAAAGACTAAAATGCACCAAGAGCGTAAACTCTCCAGGGTATCATGAAACTATCACTGTGAAAGCCAAACCCTCCCCCAACCTTAAACCTGCCCTCCTCCCCAGCTCCAAAGGAATCTAGCCTCCCTCCCACGGGCTTGCTATCATGGTTGCAGACAGACTGAGCTGAGTCCAGGGAAGCAGCTGCCCCCGAGGCCTGTGCAGGCCTCCTACCTGGCTCCCTGGCGATGACAGGAGCAGGGACGCCTTGCAACTGGCCGGCTCCTGCCTCAGGGGCTCTGAGTCAGTTCGGGGTTGAGAAAGAAAGTCAGAAGGTGAACATCCCACCAGGGGCCTTGTCTCTCTGTTTCCTCACTCTGGTGCCTGCACTGGATTTGCTGCAGGCCCCAAAGGTAGCATTTCAAAAATACCTACAGGAAACAGAAGGTTTCAACTTCCGGCTTGGACCCTGTAGCTGCACCTCCTCTCTGGCTGGCAAGAGCCACAGCATCAGGGTGAAGCTTAACCAGGGAACCCTGGCTGTGCCCAGGCTTTGAGCTGGGCGGCAATAGCATCCTCACCTCCACATGGTGGCCCCTGTGCCCAGTGACAGGGGATACCACGGTGCGGGGGCCCCCCCCCCCCCCCCCCCCACCCATCAAGGAACCCAAGCCCCAAGCCAGTATCTTCAGCAACATTGCCTCTAGTCTCTGAAAGAACCCTGCTGGATAGGCCAGATTCCCCCCTCCTCAGATGTGGAACATGAGGCTCAAAGAGGTTAAGTCATCTCCCCAAGTCATGTCTGCTAGAAACTAGCAGATCTGGGCTTTAAAAACCAAAGTTTTTAAGCGACTGTTAGACTGAACTGAATGATAGCCCCCCCAGAAGTCAGAGCCCCGTTCTAGGCTGTGCTGACCTTATAGAAGGGAGTACCTTCATTCTGAAATCCCCAGCCCCAGGGTACATCCTCACCTTCCACCACAGATCCATGCTCAGTCACAATATTCTTGTCACAGCTTGACCGAGTGACCCTGACCACAGGCAGCCTGTTGCTTAAAACATAAACCCCCTTTGGTCAAAATGGCAATTCCAAGAAGGCATGTAACTTTGGCTAACTCACATGAGAAAGTGGGTGTGAAAATAATTTTGGGGTCCCTGACAAGCCCAGCTCTCTAATGATGACTTATATAACATTACGCCTTTTAAGATTCCTGATATCACTGTGGAACAGGCAGGACACGTATTATCTCCATTTCACAGATGGGCAAACTGAGGTTCAGAGACATTAAGTGCTTTACCCAAGGTCACACAACTACTCAGTGGCAGGTGTAAAACATAAACCCTGAGCATCCATGTGCACCCCATGATTCCAGCTCATTCTCTGGGGCTCAAAGAAAGAGCAGTTGTTGACCAATGCCTTCCATTTTTCAACACAGAAGGTGTCCAGTGAGACCATGACTTTTGCGTGCAGTATCCTGCAAGTGCCATCTCATCAGCTGGCTTTGCTGTCCCCATTTTCCATATGGGAAAACTGAGTCTCCAAAGAAGAGATTGGGCCCATCCTGCAGGGAGTGAAACTGAAAAAGGAATCCTGGGCCTTCCTTATGTTCAGTGAAGAGTCCCGGCCACCCTCACACTGTGGAAGGTTCCAGCATCCTCCTCGGTCTGCGAGACTCAATCACACCCTCACAGGTTCTGTGGCAGCCAGTGTGCCTGGAGAAAGAACACAGTACCCTCCGCCCCACCCATCAAGTGTGTTGAGGTGGGGAACACTCTCCAAAGAGGGTCTGTCACATGCAGGGTCACTGTTTGGGTTTCAGATTTGCTTTTTAAGCTTTTAAGCCATTTGTGGCTTTTGTGAACAGCTTGACGACTTTTTTCCTAAAATTAAATCAAAGTGATTTTTCAAAACCAATAACCAGCCTTTGAGGATGCCCACTTTGGGTTTTGTGGGAGGACAGAGAGCCGGGCCGCCAGAGGAGGAAATCTGGCCCTCCGATGTGACCCTCTCGGGTAAATGAATGCTGGTGTGACCACACGGCAACTTCCCAAACCCTCTCTGGGCCTCCAGAATCCAAAACGGGTGCACCAACCAACAGGGGGAAGGAAATCCCTCCAAAGGAAGATGGAAATCCCATCTGGTCAGCCCTTTCAACGAGATCATTATGTCCCCGTGTAACTCCCTCTGAGGCCACAGGCCCCCACGGGAGACTGACCTCCACCCCTGGCCACAGGTCACCCTGCAGAGGACCCGGGGAGAGACCCACACAGCTTGGCCTCCCGCCAGGCTGCCCCAGGTCCACTGGCCAAGACGGAGGAGGGCTCTTGCCAAGTCCTGGCGTGAAGGCTGCAGCCGGGCGGAGGTGGCCCAAGGGGCTGGAGCCTCCAGGCCTCTGGGGGGCTTTTTTCAGGAGCTGAAGTTCTAAAAATAACCTGGGCCTTTGTTGTAAGCAGCCGGACCACAGAGATGGAGCTGATTTCAAGGAAGCCAAGCTCGCGTGAGGGTCCGGCTCACCGAGACCTGCCCTTTGGGCAAATGATTTTTCCAGAAATGTGTCAGTTATTGTGTGCTGCTGCTGTCGCCACTGCTGCAGGGATGCAAAGGTGGCCCGGCCCGCTCCAGCACACGGGGCTGACTTCCAACACAGACTTCTCAGAATCTGAGTGCCACCCCTACCTCTTTCTTCTTGACACATTTTTTTTTTTCCAAAGAGAGAATCCAGCATGGACTGGGGACCTGGGGGACAAGAGCAGCCCTCGAGCTGAAGGTTCTGCGTGATAGTCGCCCTGGTCATAAATAATCACATCGTCCCAGTTATTTGTTTAGGGAATCATCATTTCTCCCCCATCCTGAAATTCCCAGAGTCGGGTCTCAGCAGACAATGGCAAACACGCACGATGCCGAAGGAAGGAGCTACTTGGGAAAAGGGGTCCGTGGTGTCACATCAATACTGAAGGGCTCCTCGGAGCTGCAGTCCTCGGGACCAACATTCAGATTCCTGACCTGGCCGCCTTCACTCACCTTCCCGGTGCTTGGTTCACCAGGGAAAGCTCCAGACCCAGACCGAGTGGAAGGCAGAGTCTTGACTTCTTCAGAGCTCCGCCCACGCTGTGGCCTGTTTCTCCTCAAGGATGCCCCAGCTCTGACAGTCTGGTCCCTTGCAAAGCTATTCCCGATGGACAGCAAATGCTGACTGGCTGTGATGGGGCCTCAGAATCACCTTCACAGTGTTTCCACCCACCTCTCATGGCCTCCTCCTCCTTTCCCAGCCCCATCTAGAGTCCCACCCCTGGCTGCGGATGTCACTGAATACCTGCCAGGGGTGCAGAAAGCAGCAAAAAGTTCCTCTTCAAAGAGACGGAGGTGGATGTGAGGGCGATCTGGTTGCGACATCTGTCACCCCATTGATCGCCAGGGTTGATTCGGCTGATCTGGCTGGCTAGGCGGGTGTCCCCTTCCTCCCTCACCGCTCCATGTGCGTCCCTCCTGAAGCTGCGCGCTCGGTCGAAGAGGACGACCATCCCCGATAGAGGAGGACCGGTCTTCGGTCAAGGGTATACGAGTAGCTGCGCTCCCCTGCTAGAACCTCCAAAAACAAGCTCTCAAAGAGACGGAGGTACCAGGAAGGGTTTCAGGGCTTCACCATCTAGATGGCCTCCAGGTCCCAAGTCTAGAAGTTTCCAGGGAGGCTTGTAATAAATAAAAACTTCTCCGCAGCCCTTTGTTCCTCTGCTGAGTTCGGGAGGAAAAGACGAAGCCGAGGGCAGGGAGGCTGTGCGAAGGTTTCTTGGAACACGATAGATAATATGAAACACCAAACCACACAGGAGTGACTGATGGGTCAAAATGGGACCTTAAAATGGGGAACCAGTGAGAGGGCCATGGTGCTAGGATAAATGTGAGGGAGGGTCCACAGGGCTGTGGCTGGGGTCATTCTTCAAAAGTTTACCATCTTTCTGGTAGAAACAAGGGGTGGGGGGCTGGCTGAAGAACGGAAACCTGCATGTAGGAGGTAAGCAGACACCTCGCCCCTGATGCCCTGGGTCCACGTGCTCTGTGGTTACTGGTTGATATTCCTCCTTACAGCTGGTCTGTCTGGATATATAGGAGTAGGGGCTCGATTGGGTTTGAACTGGGCTCCGCTTCAGCCTCTCCAGTGGCAAGTCACCTTCTCTGTGTGACCGGGGACCCTAGGCCTGGCAGCCGAAGGCTGAGGCTTTTTCTTTGAGCAGTTCCCAGCATAAGTGGCAGCTCCAGCTCCCTACAAGAAACGAGATGGCATCACGAGCAGCCCCTCCCAAGCCTCAAGCCCCACCCCTTGGCCCCAAACATTTTACCAGCCCCATTTTGTTTTGACTTTCATGATCCAGAGACCGAGTCCCAGTTCCGAAAACGCGCTGAAGTCTGTCACTCAGCAGAATAACGCTGTTCAGGAAATAGTAAGTGCACAGAGATGATTGGCCAAACAGCAGTGAAGACCCTGCTTCCTTGGTTGTGCCTCTTAACCACCATCACTGGGTCTGGACCCGTTTCCCCTAGAAACTCACACCTCGCCCACCATTTCAGTCATAGGCCTGGGAAACATCTCCTTGGCCTTCAAGCTGGGATCTCAGCTGGTTGAACTGGGCCTCAATTATTTGATCTATAAAACAGGAGTGGTCATACCCGCCTCGAAAGGTTATGACAATTAAATGAGACAAGATATGTGAAGCCTTTAGCACAAGGCCTGCACTTTAGTGAGGGGTCAGGAAGTGGTAGAAGTAGCTATTGTTGTTATCGGTGACCTCATCATTGTTACCTTCTGGGGGCTCAGCCACAGGGGGATTTAAACAGTACATGTGGTAGCCGCGGTCACAGTCATCGCAGAAGAGTAGCTGGTCCTGGTGGAACACAGAGTAGAAGGAGAGGAAGAAATATGGAATTATTTAGGTTAATTATTTTTCTGGCCCCCACTGACCTATGCCACCAGCTTCTTTCCATTAGTCAACCTCCCTGGATACCTGCTTCCCAGCCCCATTTGGAGTCCTCACTTCCCTCTGAACATGCCATGTGCTTTGCCCACACCTGGAATTCCCCCATCTGTCTTCTGAACTATACAAACCCTACTCCCATGTAAGTGTTCTGCTCAAATCATTCCTCTTCCAAGAAGCCCCCCTAGCCCACCATCTCACATCCAAGCCTAAAGGGATTCTTTATGCTTCTGAACTCACATCACCAACAATTCTGCCTCCATAAGGGTAGAAAATTAATTTAATGCATTTCTGTATTCCTTAGAATAATTGCCTAGTGAATAGAAAGTACTTTAAACGTTTGCAAATCTTAACTGAATTGCTCTGGACTTCACTCTCTCCATTTATGAAAAGGATACTTGCTTGTAACATCCATGACACCTCAGAACCTTTTCAGAGTTTCATTGCTAGAGGAATGCAAGTGATATTATGCCACCTGTCAGCTCCTAAAACCCTCCTTGGAGGCTGTAGTTTGGAGCCCAGATGAGAACAGGCCTTTCCGGCACTGTGGTTAACTTCCAAGGACACAGTTGATACCTTTGCTCCTGTATTTCTCTCTGTTTGGAGGCTCTCCCAGACCCTGGCCCCTTCTCTTCTGGACTATTCCCTAACCACCCTCCAAGTCTTCAAATACTTCACTGCTATAAAAACTTCACTAATCTACTCAAATGGAAGTTCTCCGACCCCTCTTGCATCCTCATGTATTTTCTCTTTCTTATGACATTTAATTGCACTTTACTTTATGCTGCCAAGCCTGGCATGTGTGTTCAGCACACAGTCTATGTGCTGAACACGGCTCTTTTGTCCACGCCTGCAGAGGTTGCACAGCCCTTGGAGCAGACCTTGTCTCACTCATCTCCACATCTCCTTCAGAACTTCCTTGTGCATAAGAGCTACTCAGTGTTTGTAACCTGGTCCCCGTTTTCCAGGTTCAGCCCTATTCTATTCAGTTATCTTTGGGTCTGCTTTGATAGCTTATAAGACATCTACAAAGTTTTGTATCAAATCTCACCTTGAATTTTCACCAGTTTAGAGATCTTGGAAAAAGTATAGAAGTTGGAAACCCCTGTGAGCAAGCAGTGAGGCAGGAGAGACTATAAAAGATCTCTCTTTTTTTTTTATCATGCTAAGACCTTTCAATAGGACACAATGGGAAGCTTTCAAAGGGTTAGTGACAGAGGAGTGACATGGTTAGACTTGCAATTTAGAAAGATCTCACTAGCTGCTCTATCAGAATAGATGCCCAGGTGGAGAGAGATTGGTTCTTGAGGCTGGAAGACCACTTAGGAGGCTACCGTAGTCATCCAGGTAAGAGATAACTTATGATGATGGTCGGAACTAGGGTTATGGGCTGTGGGAGAGAAAAGGGGCCTGCTTCCATTTGAGAGTCATTGATGGCTGTAGAGAGTGAAAAGGAAGAAATCAAGGGTGTCTCCTAGGTTGTGGTCTTGGTCAGCAAGCCAGATGATGTAGCCATCCATTAAGCCATCAGCAGAGGAACAGGGCCGTGGAGGCAGAAGGCAACCTCAGCTATAAACATGTTCTGTAGATCTATAGATCACCTGGTGAGGATGCCCTGAAGGCAGCTGGAGATCAGGAGAGAGGCCTGAGCATGACATATGAGTTAGGGAGTCTTTGGTGATGAGATGGCAATGAAGGTCCTGGGAGAAGAAGCCCAGAGTAAGTGAAAGCAGATATTTTTGAACTTGTGCTCATGGAGGGGTGTCCATGAACTCCTTGAAATTAAATGTACAGTTTTGCATACAAGTCCAAATGCACATTTTTCTAAGGAAAAAGTGAATCTATAGCTTTCTTTGAATTTTCTGAAAAACCAAGAACTCAAAAAAGTTACTGAGAACAGAGGCTTGGTGAACACCAAAGTTAAGAACAGGCAGACCAAAAAGAGGCTAAGAAGCAGCAGGAGGAAATGTAGGATGAAAATGAGAATGGTATAGTCTATTCCAAGGGGTACGCCATTATTGTCAGAACTCAAATAAGCTAAATTACAATATTATTTAGGGATGATATGAGGAGAAACAAGTTAGAAGAGGGACAGGAAACAAGGAGAGACATGGGAAACAATATTACTAATATCTGAAATACACTGACACTTATATAAGAAGACAAGATATCCTGGTTTAGACTTTCTCAAAGGGAAACCAAGGTATCTGTGGGTTTAAACGTATCATTCACAGGTTGATAATTGTCTAGCACCATAATCTCTTCTTTTCCATTTGCTTCTCAGATAACTGCCTGCCAGTATTACCAAAAAAAGGAAAAAACAAAAACAAAAACCCAGTACATGCTATCCCCCATGAGAGACACAATTTAAGGGTTTCTTACTCCTAAGTATTTAAGAACCAGAACTCACCTATGGCTACAGTTCCAGTAGAATGGGAATCCTTTTTTGGGATGTACATTTCCACCCACTCTGACAATAACCAATCTTTCTAGTTTCTTATTTATCCTTCTTCTATTTCTCTTACACAATTAAAAAAGATCTATTTTCTTATGCCTTTCTTATAAAAATGGCCATGTACTATAGATATTTTTACTTTGCTTTTTTATTTAACAACATATCCTGGAAATGACTCCATATTGATTCATAAAGATGATTTTGTGTTGTTGCTGTTGTTTTACAGCCACACAGTACTTCACTGTGTCACCCTTTATTCACATATACTGTGTATGAGCATTTAGTCATTTCCAATATTTTGCAATTATAAATAATGTGATCATGAAGAAGCTTATGCGTATGTATTTTCAGTGTTATGGGTGTATCTTTAGGACAGGATAGGTGAGACAGCTGAGTCAAAAGTTAAGTGCACAGTGGTTGTGGTAGGTATTAGTACAATAAAGGGTTGTACCACTTTGTTTTCCTACTGACAATGCATAAGGGTGCCAGCTTTCCCACAACTTCATCAACAGAATACACTGTCATACTTTTTTCCCCTAATTTTATGGGTAAAAAAGGATATCTCATCTTTGTTTACAGTTAGATTTCTTTAATTATGAGTGTGTTCAAACCTTTTTTCCCACATGTGTAGGGTCATTTTTATATCTTTTGTGAACCTCACATTTTTTACATATTCTATCAAGTTTATGATCCTCTGTCCTTCAAACTTTAAGGGTTCTTTATATATTATACATTGCCACCTTTATCTGCAGTATATGCTGCAAATATTTTTTCCCAATTTGTCAGTTGTCATTTTAGTTTATTGTGTTTTTTACTATGCAGATGTTTATGTGGTCAGATTTGTCAACATTTTCTTTTATTCCTACTGAATTCTGAATCACAGAAAATCTTACCTTATATTTAGATTAGAGAAGAATTTACCCATGTTTTCTTCTGGTACTTATATGGTTTTACTTTTTACATGTATAGCCCTAGTTCACATGAAGACTGTTCTCCTGTATTACATGAGATATGGACCTAATTTTATCTTTTCCTAAATGGTTACCCTATTGTCAAAATAACATTCATGAAAATGTCGATCTTTGATCCAATAATTTTAGATACAACCTTTGTGGGCATGTGTTAGTGTTAGCCACTCAGTTGTGTCCAGCTCTTTGCAACTCCATGGACTGTAGCTCGCCAAGTTGAGTGCGTTGCCATTCCCTTCTCCAGCAGGTATCCCCAACCCAAGGATCAAACATAGATCTCCCACGTTGCAGGCAGATTGTTTACCATGTGAGACACCGGGAAAATTAAACTTTAGCTTACACTAAATGTCCATATGTAATTGGGTTGATTTGTGGGTTTTCTATTCCATTCCACTCATTTTTTTTTATCCATACTGTTTTAATTTCAGAGGCATTATTGTATGTTTTAATGCCTGGTAGGGCTAGACTCCCTTCATAATTTGTTGTCTTTCAGTGTTTCATTGGCTAATTTTGCATTTTTCCCATATGAATTTTAGTATCAGCTTGTCTTAGTTCAGTGCAGTTCAGTCACTCAGTCGTGTTTGACTCTTTGTAACCCCATTAATCACAGCACACCAGGCCTCCCTGTCCATCACCAACTCCCAGAGTCCACCCAAACCCATGTCCTTCGAGTTGGTAATGCCATCCAGCCATCTCATCCTCTGTCATCCCCTTCTCCTCCTGCCCCCAATCCTTCCCAGCATTAGGGTCTTTTCCAATGAGTCAACTCTTTGCATGAAGTGGCCAAAGTATTGGAGTTTCAGCTTCAGCATCAGTCCTTCCAATGAACACCCAGGACTGATCTCCTTTAGGATGGACTGGTTGGATCTTCTTGCAGTCCAAGGGACTCTCAGGAGTCTTCTCCAACACCACAGTTCAAAAGCATCAGTTCTTCGGCACTCAGCTTTCTTCACCATCCAACTCTCACATCCATACATGACTACTGGAAAAATTACAGCCTTGACTAGACAGACCTTTGTTGACAAAATAATGTCTCTGCTTTTCAATATGCTATCTAGGTTGGTCATAAATTTCCTTCCAAGGAGTGAGTGTCTTTTAATTTCATGGCTACAATCACCATCTGCAGTGATTTTGGAGCCCCCAAAAATAAAGTCTCTCACTGTTTCCACTGTTTCCCCATCTATTTCCCATGAAGTGATGGGACCAGATGCCATGATCTTAGTTTTCTGAATGTTGAGCTTTAAGCCAACTTTTTCACTCTCCTCATTCACTGTCATCAAGAGGCTCTTTAGTTCCTCTTCACTTCCTGCCATAAGGGTGGTATCGTCTGCACATCTGAGGTTATTGATATTTCTCCCAGAAATCTTGATTCCAGCTTGTGCTTCCTCCAGCCCAGCGTTTCTCATGATGTACTCTGCATATAAGTTAAATAAGCAGGGTGACAATATACAGCCTTAACATACTCCTTTCCTATTTGGAACCAATCTGTTGTTCCATGTCTTGTTCTAACTGTTGCTTCCTGACCTGCATACAGGTTTCTCAAGAGACAGGTCAAATGGTCTGGCATTCCCACCTCTTTCAGAATTTTCCACAGTTTATTGTGATCCACACAGTCAAAGGCTTTGGTATAGTCAATAAAGCAGAAATACATGTTTTTCTGGAACTCTCTTGCTTTTTCAGTGATCCAGAGAATGGTAGCAATTTGATCTCTGGCTCCTCTGCCTTTTCTAAAACCAGCTTGAATATCTGGAAGTTCATGGTTCATGTATTGCTGAAGCCTGGCTTGGAGAATTTTGAGCATTAACTTGTCTAGTTCCATTAAAAAGCATGTCAGTGAATTTATTGGGTTTAAATCAAATTTATAAATTAATTTAGGAAGAACTGATATCTTTACAATTAGAGTCATTCTATTCAAGATCATATCGTGTCTTCATTTGTTCAAATCTATTTCTATGTCTTTTCAAAAGCATTTAAAATTTTTCTTTATTTAGGTCTTATGTACTTACAACTAAGCTTATTTCTAAATATTTCTCTCTTTTTTTCTATTGTAAGTGGAACTTCTCTACCATAATGTCTTCTAACTGGTTATTATTTATGCATATGAGGGCTATTAATTTCTGTATGATAATTTTATATATTGCTACCTTTAATGTTTGAGTTAACTTTATTGTTGATTCTCTAGAGCTTCCCAGATATACTATTATAGTTTATGACATAGAGAAAAACTTTCTAATTTATTACCATTTTTATACTTATTGTTATCTCTTATCTAGTTGCATTAGCTAATATCTCTAGAGTAATGAGTAGTAATAGCATTAGTGGGCATCTTTGCCTGGTTCCTGATCTTACAAATGCCTCTAGCATTTGTCTGTTAAACAAGATAATGGCTTTAGTTCTAAGATATAAAAATTTATCATGTTAAGAAAGTATCCCGCAATTTCTATTTTCTTGAGTGTTTTGATAGTGAATAGGTGTTGAATCCACTCCCTTATTTTGAAAACTGATGAAGGAAAAGAATCAAATATTTATCCTGATTTTTCTACATAATCTATAGGTGAGGGTAACCAAATACAAGGCTTGGAACGTTTCTCTTTATAGAATTACTCCAGCTATTAAACAAAGATGAAGAAATCATGGGTTGAGAATACCACTATTTGCAATCCTTAAGAAAATAGTCAGTGTTTGAAGATCAGCAACAGTTGCTACCTTCACAAAAAGAGAGATACCAGGTATCATGTACCTCCTGATGAACGTATACAGCACTGTTTATTAAGTAGTCTTACTATTTTTATATACTGAAGAGGCAGAGAAAAAGAGAACCTGGATCTGATCAAGCCTCTAGCTCTAAGCACCATGGTACAAGAAATACAAGAGACAGAAGAAAATGTCAAACACCACCATAGGTATGCAGTCAGTAAAATAAAATCATGGGAAACTCTGTTGAACAAGCAAACTGATTTCTTTAACAAAAAAATCAAGGTGGGGGGAAAGAGCAAAATGAAGGGAAACCCTATATATTAAAAGAAACTTTAAAGACATACCAACTAATTGGCAATGCATGGGCCTTATTTGAATCCCAATTCAAATAAACCATAATAAATACATTTAGAAACAATTTAAGATAATTAAGGTAATGTTTAAGACAATCAAGGCAATAGAAATATTGACTGGATGTTTGATTATATTACGTAATTGTTGATTTCTTAAATCCGTGTTAATATTTTGGTTATTTTTGTTAAGTAAATCCTTATGTTTTCAACTTGTAAAAATATATTCACAATCTTTAAAAAAGTAGTCTTTATCTTTTTAAGATATGTATGGAATATTGTCAAGTGAAATGATATTATGACTAGGAGTATAATTTCATGCAAAAGAGGTGGCAACATTTACAATACAACAGTGGACATGTACTGATCATTGTTGAAGCTGGTGATGGGGTACACAAGTCTCATTATTTTCTCTGTCTTTGTATATGTTTCAAATTGTCCATGAAAAAGTGGTTTTTTTAAAAAATTCTGCATCTATTATACTTAATATTTAGACCAAATGAGATGACACATTCCAGAACGTGGTGTAAAAAGCCAAGTACATCCCAACAGTAAGCCATGGGCACCACTGTCTACCCCTGACTCCTTGAGGGCTGAAGGCCAGCAAGGCATTCTCCAGCCATCACCTCCTGCACCTGTCTCTAAAGGCACAAAGAGCAGCCAAGGTCGTTATAGCACATGGGTCCCAAGGGTCCTCAAGGCAAAAGTCAAGGGGGGAAGGGTCCTGATGGATATTTTCCCCAGGAGTCCAGTGATGAGAATCCCACCTTCCTCCCCATCCTCAAAGGATTCCCAGCTCCTTGGATGTCCCCTCCCAAGCAGGAAACCCACACTCACATCATTCTCCGAGGTCCCACAGAGGATGCAGGACTTGCATTCTATGCACTGCCACTTATAGGTCTTGACAGCCTCGGTCATGTTCAGGGTGAACTGCAGGCAGGTGGGGTGACCTGGAGGAAGCAGAAACAGCAGCATTAAGGCCAGAGGGCCTAACCTGTCACCCCTCAACACTACAACATTATGCCCGATTTGGAAGGAGGGAGGGGTAGCATGGGTTGAGAAGCAAACTGGGGTCCTGGATAGGGCCCTACCTTCCCTCTTCACCACCACCCACAGTTCCAGCAGATCAATGACCAAAGAGAGCAGTGGGTATTAACCCTTTGCTGAGGAGAGATGTCATCCAAGTCCTCCTGCCCCAAGAGCCATGTTCCCCCCAGAGGTGTCCTTTGATGAGGACAGAAAGTGGTGATCAGAGAGAATGAGAAAGGAGATCACACAGCACAAGGCGACGCTATGAGAGTCAGCAATATCATCTCCCCAGCATCAGTTGTGGTAAGAGCAACATGAGGGCTGTTTGGAGTTAATCCTTCTGACCTGCAAAGTTTTTCATGCTGCCTCAGGTCACAGGGGAAGAGACCAGAGAGAGCGTGTTTGGCTCCCAGGGACAGGGCTCAGGGGCATTGGAAGGCTCTGCACTGCCACCTAAAGTGTCCCTCCGTGCCCACGACCAGGGGACCAGCAGAAGTCTGCACCCTGCACAGGAATGGGACGGAGGCTGGAGAAGTAGAGCATCACTGCAGTGATGTCCAGTTCTGTCCTGAACTCTTCTCTCCATCCCAAATATCACATTAGCCAAGCCAGTAGCAAGAGCAGGGAGGGACGTTACTGCGACCTTTGAGCACCCAGCCCCAGCGGTCCAACACCAGAGGCTTGGCCTGCAGGCTGGGCTCTCCCCTCAGTTACAGCTCACCCAAAAGACAGAGGCCAGCAGCAAGAGAACAACTGTGAGCCATAGAATGTGAAGCCTTTGACCTTCTGTTTGACAGGGTCAGGAAACTTGGACAAGGTCCCCAGGTCACTCAGGGCTGTGAATCAGAAGGCAGGGCACTCAGGGTGAAGCCATTATGGACACTGTTACAAAAGAATGGACAGGTATGCCTGTTGCTGGGGGTTCACCCTTCCAGAGCTCCCAACTCTGCCAAATCCACCATATCGTGCATTGCTTGGCCTCTATCACATGAGGGATTGTGAGCTTCCAAAGGAGAAGAGTATAGGTGGGCCTCCAGTTGGAGGCAATTCTAAACCCAGTGTCCCCCACAGACAGTCAAGAGCCACATGGTACCACCACTCCTTGGCAAAGTCACAACTCAGCAGGAGGCCCCCATTTCCCCTTTTCCATATCATCACAAAGCTGGTTCCATCATGGTCCTTTGGGGGAAATTCTGTCCCTTCAGTCAACAGACCAACCTTCCAGATCTGGGGCTCCAGCAATGCACACCACACCGAGCTATCTCTGAGAGTAAGAGTGGGGACTCGTGCTGAGGGGAGCTGGGGACACTTCACCAGCAGAAGGTGGGAGCACTGAGGAAAGGAGAGGCCTAAAAGCTTTTCTAGGACTTCTCAGAAGACATCCAAGGTAGAAACCCCATTGCTCTGAACTGATCACTTTCTCAAAGTACGCCATACCAGTGACCCAGGGGAGAGAGAAGCCTTACATTAAAAGCTTGGATGAACATCCAGCTGATATTCCTGACAGCATCTCAAATATCTAAGGACACTAGCCGGGGTTGTTCCCTATCCAGATCTCTCACACAGAGTACTGAGATGGGAATAGGAGAGAAAACATCAGCTTGAGATTCTGAGTGGTCTGCGCCATAGATGCCCACGTTCTTAGACAGGACACCCAGGAAGTTTGACGATTAATTCATGGAGCAGATACCTAGATTAGCAGGTTGTCATTGCCCAGTTCCACAGCTTCAGTGTATACCCAGCCACACACAGCCAGCTTAGAGTAACTGTTCATGAACAAGGATTTATTGGACATCTGCTAGAGCAATCATGGTCCCAGACAGAAAAGATACACTGGTGAGCAAGACCACACATGCCCCCAACTCCAGATCCCTCTAGTCTGGTCAGAGAAAATTCAAATTAATAAACTACACACATGCCTATTTACCTACAGCTGTGTGATAAATGCCATGAAGGAAAGTCATAATTGGCAATGAAAAATCACAGGAGGATCACATCTAGTCTGAGATGTCAAGGAAACTTTCCTGAGAAAGATCTTGGAGCTGATACCTGGCAGATGAGGTTAGCTGGGTGGGTGAGGGAGAGGGTTCCATGTGTGGATGATGCTGCATGGAAGGGGAGGGCCCTGAGCAGTGGAGGGACTTGGCAAATTCAAAGGAAGGGGAAAAGCCAGGAGGCAGAGGCTCAGCAAGCAAAGGAGGAGAGGGGTTGGATGAGAAGCACCCAGAGAGGAGCTAGAGCCAGGTTATCTGGGCATATTGTGCCCCCTCATTAAGGATTTGGGGCTTTAAAATCATTAAAGCCTTTTGGGCAAGGCAGTGACTAGATTACTCTGTGTGTTTTCCTAAGATTATTAGATTTTTCATTTTTAAAAAATTTTATTGGAGTATTGTTACTTTACAGCGTTGTATTAGTTTCTGCTGTACAGTCAAGTGAATCAGCTATACATTTACATATATCCCCTCTTTTGGATTGAAAAGAGCATTCCTTTGGCAAGAGGGAAACTTTGGGTGGTGAAGCAATTCTGAACCTTGATTGCAGTGGTAGTTCTGTGTGTGATAAGACTGCATAGAACAATACTCATACATGCACAAACACATGTGTGTAAATATAAAACCAGTAACACAGATAAGGAGGTCTGTAATTGCATGGCTGTCAACCGCCTGTTTCATAGTGTACCGTGGAACATGGTGTACTATGGTCATAGTGTACCTGGTTCATGGTGTACTTACATACCTATAGAAGTACTATGGGTATGTAAAATATTACCATTGGGGGAAACTGAGTGGAGGGTGCATGGGACCTCTCAGTAATGTATTTTATAACTTTCTATATAGTTATAATTATTTCAAAATAAAAAGTTGAAAAGGTCTTTTTAAATAAGGAAAACACACCAAAAAATTGTCATCAAAAAGTTGGGATGGAAAGGGAGGGAGGGAGGGAGGGAGAAAGGAAAGAGCTGCTGTCAAAGGAAAAAATTGGGGGTGGAGGCAAAGGGAATATAAAGATGTAAGAACTGTTGCCAGGAAACTAGTTTGAAGACAGATGCTGCTGGCAGGAGAAAGGCAAGCATGATGAAGGCAAAGATTTGAGAAGTATTAAGAAATCATTGGCAGGACCTGACCATGATTTGAAGTTTCAGAGTAGGGGAAAGAGAGATGATGAGAAGTAGTCTCAAGATTCCCACCTAAGAAAGGAGGTAGGCTGCAGTGAAACTTACACAGATAAGGAAGA
This sequence comes from Antilocapra americana, assembly GCA_007570785.1. Lineage (NCBI taxonomy): Eukaryota > Metazoa > Chordata > Mammalia > Artiodactyla > Antilocapridae > Antilocapra > Antilocapra americana. The sequence continues at coordinate 2,553,106 of ML664174.1, read as the reverse complement.
CTATGGAAAGCATAGAGGGATCTAATGGAGGAGAGAAGCACTCTGTTTTGAGCAGGTTGAATTTGGGAAGTCTGTGAGATTTGGGGTGGAAACATCAATTGGATGAGGTCAAATATAGGGGTTTAGAGCTCAAAAGAGAAATACAGACTAGACATATAAATTTAGGAGTTTTTGCTAAATGGGTGTGTTAATCACTCAGTTATGTCCAACTCTTTGCGACCCCATTGACTGTAACCCACCAGGCTCCTCTGTCCATGGGATTCTGCAGGCAAGAATACTAGAGTGGGTAGCCATTTCCTTCTCCAGGGGATCTTCTCAACTCAGATATCAAACCCAGGTCCCCGGCATTGCAGGCAGATTCTTTATCATCTGAGCCACCAGGGAAGTTTTGCTAAGTAGGCAGTCATTAAAACCATGAGCATTAATGAAATTATCCAAGAAAAGAGAAAAGAAAAGGGAAGAAGAGAGAAAAAGGTCTAGGACTGAGCTTTAAAGAACTGTTTGAAGATCAAAAGAAAGAACCAACAGAGGAAACTGGAAGGATGGCCAGAGAGAGGTAAGACCAGAAAGTATGGGTCACAGTGCCCCAGAGGAGGAGAGGGTGGTCGGTCAGCTGTGTTGACTGCCAAGATTCATGGGTTTGTCATTGTTCAGTAAGGACCCTGAGTGAGGGCATGTTGCCAAAACAGAGCAGAAGCTGAGCTACTAATAATAACACCCTGAGCAGTGCCGCCTTCCCTGGGAAGGAAGGTCAGCACATTCCAGAGTGTGAGATGGAGCCCCACAGCCTGCTGGACGCCCCCAAGGCTGGGTGGTGGGGTGAGAGGTACAAGCTTCAGGCAGCTGACCCCACTCCACAAGTATCTACTGAAAGCCAACTCCATCCAAGACCTCTGTGACCACTGTGCTGAGCTCTGAAGACATTTTCTAGAAAAGCTTTGGACCAGTGAACAGTAGCAAGTGGGCTTGAGAAACTCCTGTTGGAAGTCCACCCTCCCCCCAAAAAATTCTCATGGGCTTTCTCTGTGTTCCTGTCTTGAGATGGTCACTAGCCTCCTCACAAAGACTTTAAACCCAGAGAAAGGGAATGACGCTCACACAGCCTCCACACCAGGTAAAATGCAAGGATCAGATTTTGGTAGGCTACAGTCCATGGGGTTGCAAAGAGTCGGACACAACTGAGTGACTAATACCTTTTCATTTTCAGAGTTGCTGCAGCTCTGCCTACACAGCTCCTTCACTCAGAACTCAGACTCAAGTGGGAGAGGAAAGGCAATGATGCCACTTCTCAGCCCGGGAGGGTGAGACACAAAGAGGTAAGTCACCCAAGCTGCCATTAGCAGGAGCAAACGCTACACCCAGAACGAGGTTCTGCTTTCTGTGCCACCAGAACAGTTGCAAGTCTGTGCCTGCCTCTACAAACTAGAGAAGGCATCTCCTTGAAAAAACTACAAGGATAAGACTTCTTATCTACCATGGAGATGGCTGGAATAATTCACACTGTTGGACAAAACAAAACTTTTTGAGGAAAACTACCAGAAGCCCATCCCTAAGTTTGACTACTAGAATTCCTTATTTGGGTCAGGACAAATTTCTAAAATCTTTAGAAGTAAGTCGGCAATAGTCTTTCCAATCCAAAGGGATAGTCGCTCGGTTGTGTATGACTCTTTGTGACCCCATGGACTATGGAATTCTCCAGGCCAGAATACTGGAGTGGGTAGCCTTTCCCTTCTCCAGGGGATCTTCCCAATCCAAGGATTAAACCCAGGTCTCCCACATTGCAGGTGGATTCTTTACCAGCTGAGCCATAAGGGAAGCCCTCAGTCATGTCCAGTTCCTTACGACCTGATGGCCTGTAGCCCGCCAGGCTCCTCTGTCCTTGGAATTCTCCAGGCCAGAATACTGGAGTAGGTAGCCTTTCCCTTCTCCAGGGGATCTTCCCAACCCAGGGATCGAACCTGGGTCTCCTGCATTGCAGGTGGATATTTTACCAGCTGAGCCATCAGGGAAGCCCTTCCAGTTCAAAGGTGCCACAAAATAGAGGCACACTAGCAATAAAGCAATTTATGGTCACTCACTACTTAAAGATTTCTGTCCTTATCTCTTTTGTAAAGTTAACAATCATTCTTTAATGTGCTTGCTTGGAAATCTGAGTTTTCCATATTTCCAGTTTTCTTAAAGCAAGGAATACCTGCATTGCTATTCAAATATCCTAGTGGAGTGAAGTCGAAGAGTCAGACATGACCAAATATGTGTGTGGAGTGAAGGGGTAACATCCCTTCTGAGGTCCCCAGGGTGAGATGATTCAACAGGACATTTATAAGATGCCAATTACCAAAATGGATTTAGAAACTAGGGTGGTATACATGAATCATCTTAGCCAGATCATTAAAAACAAGGCCCTTCCTAAGTGTTCCTCCACACTGGTTCTATCAGGAGGGTTCAACAAATCTGCCCACCAGTGTACTTGGTCCAGTGGTGAACTTGGCATGAAGAGACATTCTAAATCCAGCCCTGTGCTGTGCAAGTCACTTCAGTCATGTCCAACTCTTTGCAACCCCATGGACTGTAGCCGGTCAGGCTCCTCTGTCCATGGGATTCTCCAGGCAAGAATACTGGAGTGGGTTGCCATGCCCTCCTCTAGGGGATCTTCCTGACCCAGGGATCAAATCTGCATTTCTTATATCTCCTGCATTGGCAGGTGGCTTCTTTACCACTAGCGCCACCTGGGGAACCCTACCACCTTCCAAAACGGACCTCACTCTTCCCTACAAGCTGAAACAGAAAATGTAACCCCTGGCCACCATGTCCAGAGACCTAGCTTCTGGACAGGGGTTTCAGACAACAGAGATTTGGCTTCAGGGTGCTATTTCAGCAGCTGGGTAGAGAACAGAAACGGGTGGGGTGTGAGAAGTTTCTCAGAAAGAAGACTGTTCATGAGGTTGGCATGTATGAAATCACAGTCTCCCTAACTCAGGGGAAAAAAGAAGGTAGGAGAGACTGTCACCCGGAGTGAAGTAGGTCAGAAAAACAAATGTCGTGTACTGATGCTATAGGTGGGATCTTAGAAAAAAGGTGTAGGTTATCTTATTTGCAAAACAGAAATAGACACACAGACATAGAGAACAAATTTATGAATACAAAGAAGGGAAAGAAGAAGTGGGATGAATTGGGAGATTGGGATGACATACATATACTATTGATACTATGTATAAAACAGATAGTTAATGAGAACCGACCGCGAAGCTCAGGGAGCTCTATTCAGTGTTCTGTGGTGACCTAAATGGAAAGGAAATCCCCAAAAGAGGGGATGTATGTATATGTACAGGTGATTCACTTCGCTTAGAAACTAATACAACATTTTGTAAAGTGACTGTACTCCAATAAAAAGTAATTTTTTAAAAGAGAAAGAGAAGGCAGGCATCTGAAAGCAGGAAATGCCCCCGTGCCCCTGAAGGACACGACTCATGTCTCTCCAGAGCCTACGTGCATAGACGCGAAGAATGTTCCAGGGACAGTGAACAGGAATTGTGGTATTTGAATGAGAAGGCACACAGACAAATAACCAGGTAAAATCAGTTTTAGTTTTATATTCACAGCTGCCTACTTCCACACATGCTCATACACAGCTACCCACACATATGGATATTTGCAACATTTTAGGGGTGAAAATATCTAAATATACCTTGTTGATTGAGTTCATATTACAGTTGTGACTTAGCCACTAAGAGAAGTTACCAGTCAGTGTCACTCGATAGGTACTCAGCACAGTGAGAAACATAGTTCATTTTCAACAAACTCTGGGCAAAAAGAAATCTGCAAACTACTATGACATGTGTCTCTTACATTATGATCCTTATTAAAAGAGTTTTTTATTTCATTATTGCCAATATTTAATTTGGACTAGGCTAAGCCACATCACTGATTAAATTAGAGCTCCAGGAAAAAAAATTATCTCACCAGGTATTTGCTGAAAACATAAATAAAACAGATACAAATAACTGTGGAAGTAGCATGGTCTATTATTTATTCATTGTGAAATTATAAACATCCAATTATATTTTATTACCTTATTTATCAATGTTGAACTCTTAAAAACTAATTTCTCAGGAAAGGAAAACCTAAATATCCCTGGTTCTCAGGCAAGTAACTGCAAAATTCAAATTTGTGTTCCTCTGTCTCATGCCTGGTTTATAGAAGTCATATTATGTAAAATATGTAGGATCAATTCCAATATGAAATAGCACCAAAAACAAGTCTCCATAAGCATTCATTAGAAAATAATTTGGCTCAAACTTCTAGCAGTTCTCTATATTCATACACACAAACAAATTCTAATATTTACATATTGCAAAAATATATAAGCTTTGGCTATGAAGAATTCATGCACAGTGCAGTCAAATCTGAATTATCCATGCTAAAGAGTAATTTGAGAAGAAAAAAATATTACTAGCTCACCTTGGGAAACCATCTCACTCCATCAGATCCATTCATTTTCCCTTATTCTCTCTCTCTCTCCTTCCCTGTCTCTGTCTCTGTCTCTCCCTTCTCTCCTTCTCTTTCAATCCCCCTCCACTTTGAGACCCAGTCTGTCAAGAGGAGGGAATGAGGCTTTGAATCTTTATACTTAGTCTGTAAAGGGGGATGGAGACCAATTCTAAGCAGTTAAGAATTCAAACTTTGTGCACCTGTATTGTGACAAGCTTTCACCCAGGCACTGATTCCCCATATAGATTGCTTCTCCAGCCCTTCTTTGTAAACCTTCTGCAATGGTCTCAGGTTCATCTTTCATCTGCCACAGATATTACTTCTAATACTAGGACATCTACAAATCAATGACCACAATAGCATTCCAGAGACATCTGCATGGCTCCCTTTTTCTCATCATTTTGATGTCCTTCAACAAGGATGAAGAGGAGAAAGAGAGTAGAAAGGATAAGACCAAAGTAACAAAAACACACCCAAAATAAATGATGAGGTATGCCATGGCTGCCTTTGCTCGGCTAAAACACTACGATCAGCAAGTTCAACCCTTCTTAGAGGTCTGCTTATACTCTCTCAAAGCTGTCAACCTCCAGGCACACAGGTGCCACACTGGAAGCAAGCCATAGAGACTGTAACTTCAATCATTGTCATCAATAGTCATAGAAAACATATTTATGCAAGAATATTAGGAGCACTTTTAATGGGCTAAACCACTAAGGGCTTCATGGTGTCATTCTCAAATGGCCCTAGAAATTCCCCCAAGTTTTTATGGCCAAGTGTGGTCTGAGTAGTTTCATCTATAAACCTGCAGTTGGTCTTTGTAAAGCAAAATCAGGGGGTTGGTCAGCCTTGACCTGGTTTTATATAACTTTTGTGACTGGCCCAGGTTGGGCCCAAGGCACCAGAAAGATGTCAAGAACCACAGTAATGAATCCGGTGCCTCTAATTAGTCACTGCAGCTGAGGACCAAAGATAATTTATTCATTTGCTCATTCCCTCAACAGTATTTTTTACTAAATTAATGTGGCAGGCACTCTTCTAGGCACTGGGGATACAGCAGTGGGAAAATCAAAACCTGCCCTCATGGAGCAAGTACCACAGTTTTAGATATGATGCAGCATCTGAGTCCCTGAGACAAGTCACTTTGCCTCTAACACATTAGTTTTCCAACATACTAATGAAAGGATAGGACTCTACTATCCACGAAGCTATGACTCTGCCTATGCCACTCATCGACACTATTTTTAGAGATATTATTGATCCGAATTTTGTCCATCTGGTTGGACAAAACAAGCCTTCTAAAGTTTGCCAGCTGATACTCAGAGTGAAAGAAACTAAGAAGGAAATTTAAATAATCAGTTAGTTCGGCTAGAATTTCTGGCAACTCTTCCACTAAAATAGCCCATTCCTAGATCAATACCTACGCGGTCCATCGCAGCCGCCATACTTTTGTGCATATTTGAGGAGGCCTTACAAATAGCTGTGAAAAGAAGAGAAGCAAAAAGCAAAGGAGAAAAGGAAAGATATTCTCATCTGAATACAGAGTTCCAAAGAATATCAAGGAGAGATAAGAAAGCCTTCCTCAGCAATCAATGCAAAGAAATAGAGAAAACAACAGAATGGGAAAGACTAGAGATCTCTTCAAGAAAATTAGAGATTCCAAGGGAACATTTGATGCAAAGATGGGCTCAATAAAAAGAGAGAAATGGTATGGACCTAACAGAAGCAGAAGATATTAAGAAGAGGTGGCAAGAATACACAGAAGAACTATACAAAAAAGATCTTCATGACCCAGATAATCACGATGGTGTGACTACTCACCTAGAGCTAGAATCCTGGAATGTGAAGTCAAGTGGGCCTTAGGAAGCATCACTATGAGCAAAGCTAGTGGAGGTGATGGAATTCCAGTTGAACTATTTCAAATCCTAAAAGATAATGCTGTAAAAGTGCTGCACTCAATATATCAGCAAATATGGAAAACTCAGCAGTGGCCACAGGACTGGAAAAGGTCAGTTTTCATTCCAGTCCCAAAGAAAGACAATGCCAAAGAATGCAAAAAAGCAAGAGCTCCAGAAAAACATCTATTTCTGCTTTATTGACTATGCCAAAGCCTTTGACTGTGTGGATCACAATAAACTGTGGAAAATTCTGAAAGAGATGGGAATATCAGACCACCTGACCTGTCTCTTGAGAAACCTGTATGCAGGTCAGGAAGCAACAGTTAGAACTGGACATGGAACAACAGACTGGTTCCAAATAGGAAAAAGAGTACATCAAGGCTGTATATTGTCACCCTGCTTATTTAACTTATATGCAGAGTACATCATGAGAAATGCTGGCCTGGAAGAAGCACAAGCTGGAATCAAGATTGCTGGGAGAAATATCTATAACTTCAGATATGCAGATGACACCACCCTTATGGCAGAAAGTGAAGAAGAACTAAAGAGCCTCTTGAGGAAAGTGAAAGAGGAGAGTGAAAAAGTTGCCTTAAAGCTCAACATAAGCTAAGATCATGGCATCTGGTCCCATCACTTCATGGGAAATAGATGGGGAAACAGTGGAAACAGTGAGAGACTTTATTTTTTGGGGCTCCAAAATCACTGCAGATGGTGATTGCATCCATAAAATTAAAAGACACTTACTCCTCGGAAGGAAATTTATGACCAACCTAGATAGCATATTGAAAAGCAGAGACATTATTTTGTCAGCAAAGGTCCATCTAGTCAAGGCTATGGTTTTTCCAGTAGTCATGTATGGATGTGAGAGTTGGATGGTGAAGGAAGCTGAGCACTGAAGAATTGATGCTTTTGAACTGTGGTGTTGGAGAAGACTCTTGAGAGTCCCTTGGACTGCAAGAAGATCCAACCAGTCCATCCTAAAGGAGATCAGTCCTGGGTGTTCATTGGAAGGACTGATGTTGAAGCTGAAACTCCAATACTTTGGCCACCTCATGCCAAGAGTTGACTCATTGGAAAAAACCCTAATGCTGGGAAGGATTGGGGGCAGGAGGAAAAGGGGATGACAGACGATGAGATGGCTGGATGGCATCACCGATTCGAAGGACATGGGTTTGGGTGGACTCTGGGAGTTGGTGATGGACAGGGAGGCCTGGTGTGCTGCGATTCATGGGGTTGCAAAGAGTCAGACACGACTGAGCAACTGAACTGAGACCAATACCTAGATAAAAAGCACAAGAAATCTAAACACTGAGAGCGGTCAAGTTTTCATTAATTATACCACCTAACCGATGCAATAAGCTGGGCCTGTACAAATGAACTGCCAGAGAATATGCAGGCAGCAGAGGCCTTGGAAAAGGTTTCACTCATGAGCAATACTAGATCTTGGTTGAGCTGGTTTTGTAGCGGTGGGCAGATATCTCCAGGCAGGGAATGGAAGAAGAGAGTCACCAACATGAGCAACTCAGGTTGACTCTTCTTCTAAATCTTTAGCTGGAACGGTAGATTGTAGGCAATTATCTGCCAAAGTGATGCTTGTCCCACAGCAGTGCACGGAGGCCACCCTGAATCATCCTCCAGAGCCCAACATCAGTTTCCACTGTGAATCTCTGAAATTGGCTATGCAGTTCATACTTCTCTGGACATCATGAGCATCCAGCCATGGGCTCTGGCCAAAGATTCTGAACTTTCTTTGGAAAAGTAATCGTGAAGAAGAAATCGTTGTATAGAGCGGAGATCCTAAAATCTTCCTGGAGGATTTTATGGCATCATTGATGGCAGTAGCAGAAAAGAGCAGTGACTAATCAACACTTGATTGCCTGTGATCCTCCAACTGCTGATCTTCCATGAATCAGAAGATGGATTCATGAGTGGTCTAAGTTTTTGAGTTATCTAAGGAAATTTGAGATGGTGTCCCATTTTTTTCTTTCAAAAATATTTCAGATCTGTACCAAGTCAAAAGAAAAATGCTTTCTTGCTTTTCTGGCCTTTTCTATGTGAGCCTGGCAAGCAATCATAGACATGTCTAGAAATAGAAGACTTAGAGTGTGTCCATGACACTTAAACACTTGGTCTAACATTTTATTTTTTGAACCATTTTTCAGTCTAATTTTGAGGGTTCTTCTGATTTAGCAACTCGCTTCATTGTGATGAGGTTTGTACAGAAAAATAGTTCTACTGAATCTGACCCAATTCACTGAGCACTTATACCTCCCAGCAACTGTACTAGGTGCTGAAGTTTCAAAAGTGAATGAAGCACGGGGCCTGCCTTGGGGAGCTCAGGTTAGGGAGGTGTGCCAGGCAGTCTCTGAGATGACTCCACAGTCTCACTCTCCTGCTCTTCATCAGCACATGTAAGTCTCTCTCCTTGAGGGTGGGTTGGACTTGCTGATTCAACTCTAGCAAGTTTAATATGACCAACGTGATAAGATATCACTCCTAATATGAAGTTTCATCTTTGACACTCTGTCTTGTGCTTTCTCAGTCATTTGCTCTTAGGGAAGTCAGCTGCTGTGTTGTGAGACGTCCTTGAAGAGGTTTCAGTCCAATAACCTGGGAGGAAATGAATCCTGCCAAAAATCATGTGAGTGAGCTTAGCACTGAACTGAACTTAAACTCCAGTTAAGCCTTCAGATGAGACCATAGCCCTGGATGACAGTTTGACTGCAGCGTCACAAGAGACCTGTATCCAAAGGCACTCAGCTTAAACCACACCTAGATTTCTAACCCACACTAACTATGGGATAATAAACATTTATGTTTTCAGCTATTATATCTCAGAGTAATTTGTTATATAGTACCAGATGACTATTTTATATATATATATATATATATATATATATATATATATATTTAAATGGCTATTTGCTATGCTATGCTAAATCGCTTCAGCTGTGTCTAGCTCTTTGCAACCCTATGGACCATAGCCTGCCAGGCTCCTCTGTCCGTGGGATTCTCTAGGCAAGTATACTGGAGGTGTCGCCACACCCTCCTTCAGGGGATCTTCCTGACTCAGGGATCAAACTTGTGTCTCTTAAGTCTCCTGCCTTGGCAGGCAGGTTCTTCATTGCTAGTACCACCTGGGAAGCCCATTAATGACTATAATACAATTCAATAAGTACTATAATAGAGGAAGAAATAAAGTGTTTATAGAAGGAGTAGCAGTAAATAATGGGGAGCTTGGGGAATGTCACTAAGAGGAGGTAGCATTTAAGCTGGGCCTTGAAGGATGAATAGGAGTTTTCTAAGAAAAAGAATAAAGAAAAGTACAGGGAGAGGAAATTGCAAGAAATTTAAAGTGCATGGTTCACCCATGCAAAGCAGGGTAGCCCACGAGGAGCAGGGGAAAAGGGAAATGGCAAAAGATGATGCTAGAGAGGTAGCAGGAAAGATTGTGAAGGGCCCCTTATACAGATATACAAATCCAAATGTGACCCTGTAAGTAGTGAGAAATCCTCAGAGTTTTTTTAAGCAGGGACCTGATTTGCTTGCACCCATGCTTTAGAGAAGCCACGGGCTTCCCAGGTGGCATTAGTGCTAAAGAACAAGCACGCCAATGCAGGAAACACAAGAGACATAGGTTCAGTATCTGGGTTGGGAAGATCCCTGGAGAAGAAAATGGCAACCTACTCCAGTATTCTTGCCTGGAGAATCCCAAGGACTGAAGCAAGTTAGCACACATAGTTTAGAGAGATTATTCTGGTGGTAGGACAGAGGGTAGATATAGGGGAGACAGTTCCAATCACAATATCCATTTCTTCAAAAGTTTTTATTGAACACTTACAATGTGCTGGTGCCAAGCAGTGAGTAACACAAACAAAAGCTCCTACTCCTATGCAGCTTATGTTCTAGTGGGGGCACTAGCCCAGGACCAGCCTAGAAACAGTGGTGATAAATGCAGGAAACAATTGAGAGGTAGGATTAGTCAATGGGACATGATGCCTGCCTAGACATGGGTGTGAGCAAAATGGAGAAGTAAAAAGTGACACTGAGATTCTTAGATTGGGACACAGGGTAAATGATAACTCTGTTAGCTGAGAAGGAGGCAGCAGGCTTGCAGAGAGTAACAATAGATTCGATGAGTAACAATAGATTCAATGCTGGCATATTGTATTTGTTGTAATGAGACATTCAGTGGAGTTGTCCATGGTGGGTGAGAAAATACAGGGCTATACTTAGGAGAGAGGACCAGGCTGGAGACAGAGATTTAGGAATCATCAGATGTGGGTGGTTGACGAAGCCTTGGCACTTAGTGAGATACTCAGGGAGAGACTGTGGCTGTGCTCAGTCGCTCAGGTCCAACTCTGCAACCCCATGGACTATATTCCACCAGGCTCCTATGTCCATGGGAATTCTCCAGGAAAGAATACTGGAGTGGGTCGCCACACCCTCTCCAGGGGATCTTCCCAACCCAGGGATCAAACTGGGGTCTCCTGCATTGCAGATGAATTCTTTACCATCTGAGCTACCAGGGAAGCCCAAGAATACTGGAGTGGGTAGCCTATCCCTTCTCCAGGGGATCTTCCCAACCCAGGAATTGAACCAGGGTCTCCTGCATTGCAGGAGGATTCATTACCAGCTAAGCTACCAGAAAAGCCACAGGGAGAGACTACAGAGTGAAAAATAAAAAGTTGAGAATAGTGGAGAGGGTAACCACTGGAACTGAAGGCATGAAAGGGCACCGGGAAGAGAACCCAGTGAGAAAGACTGAGACAATGGAGTCACAAAATGAGGAGAACCTGGAGAGATACCTTCATGGCATCCAAGGAAGAGGATGGGATGGCCACCAACATCAAGGGAGAGGTTCAGTAAGAAAAGAACTGAGTATTACACTGTGAGTCAGTGCTGAATAGAACTGGGTAAATTGAGTAGTAGTGGACCCTCATCCCTCTCTGGGTGACTGGGTGGTTTCAGCAAGAAGAATTCACCAGTAGATAATCTCACAACATGCTTCTCCTTCCACAGGCTTTGTACATCAAGTTAAGTTTTGGTGTTTATATGCAAACACCATATAAAACTGTCTTAGGAGTATTGCCTTTATCTGATTCTATTCGTTGATAGCAGGGGTCATCTTTTTAAGTAGATTCCATGGCCAAAGTGAGGCCCTGCCAGAATCACTTTCCATCCATGCCCTAGGAGATGCATCCAGTCTCTGGAAGCCAGTTCATTCCTCCTGACCTTGGACTGAGCTCTTCAGTCCCAGATGTCAGAGCCCCACCTGCAAGGCTGGGACAGGTCCTGGCAGAGGCTCCAGAATCTGGTCAAGTAGCCATGCATGTTCTCTAAGAATGTTCAGATCCAGGAAGGATGTTGGCACCTCAGGCAGGAGAGCGACTCTGCAAGTCAGACTGAGCCGTGCGGAGGATGGAAATGATCACCAGGCAGTAATGTTGGTGACTATGGTGCTTTTAAAAATACCCTCGAGTTCTTCGATCCTCCTCTTTCCAAGAGATGAAGGCTATTTCCCAATCTCTGAACGTGGGCTGACTTGTTTGAACAGATACAGTAAAAAGGAAGTGACAATATGCAACTTTGAAGGCTAAATAATAAAAAGGCACTCAGGTTTCCATTTTGATCTCTTTCTCATTCTCTCTCTCTCTCTGCATCCCTCCCACCCTCCTCCTCCTTCCCTCTGTCCCTCTCTCCCTCTCCCTCCTTTGGAAAAAAGTCAGCCGCTGCATTATGAGCAGCCCTATAGTAAGGTCCACACGACAAGGAATTGAGAGCAGCCTCTGGCCGTCAGCTAGAAAGGAACTGAGGCCCCCAGTCCAAAAGCCTGAGATGAGCTGAGTCCTACCAGCATCATGTGAGCAGGCCTGGAGCAAAATCTTCAACCCTAGTCAAGCCCGGAGACCACCACAGCCCCATCCAACATTGTGACCACCACCTCCTGAGAGAACACGTACCCATACCACCCAGCTGAACCATCTCCAGATTCCTGGCCCACACAAGCTGTGACATAATAAATGTTTGTTGTTTTAAGCTACTGCATTAGGGGATTACACAGGTCACAGATAACTAAAGCAGTGACAAAGGAGAAACAGTAAGAGGTCTGGGGGAAGATTCTAGAAAACCAGGTACTTGACAGAACTCCCACTTAGGCAAGTCCCTGCCACAGAAGGGCCAGAGCTGGCCTGAACAAGCAAGGGCAGAAGTGGAGTCTGGGGTCTTATCTCACTTCTCTTCCATGTAAGTCTGTTACTTTTTAAATGAATCGTCTTCAAAAGAGTCAGTACTAAAAATTCAGACAGTTTATGCAACAATGTGAGGGTGACTAAAAAAAGAAGTGAATAGGTGTGAAACCTCACTGTGCAACAAGAGCACATCTGCAGCTTCCTGGGCCCAACGTGTCTGCTCGGTGTGTGGGCCGGAGGGGGACTCTCCACCAGAGAGGCTGCCATCTTGGCCTCTGGGCTTGACCTCTAGTCCCCTCTCACCCTCATCCTGCTCCACCCTCCTTCCACGCTGAGCCCCTCTCTCACCTCCAACACGCTTTCCATGTAGGTTCCCTGGAACAAGGATCCCCCCTGCCCTCACTCCCCACCATATTAGAAAGCCAGAGACTCCCGGAAGTTCCACAGGCTGATACGAGCAGAACAGCCACCTATAGCTAGTGTGTGGGCTAAAGAAAGCAATAGTTAGACATCTTAATGATAATTCTCATAACGTTTTCAAGTAAACACCTTTCTACTCACTGGTCTCCTTGGATTCCCCACAATGATCGTGTGAGGCAGGCAGGACAGATACAAATATGCCTGATTTACAGGTGAGGAAACCAAGGCTCAGAATGGCTCAGGCAGACAGCAAGTCCTGGAGCCAGGGCTAGAAGCCATGTCCTCACACACTTGTCCTTTGGACTCTTTCCCTCCCTCCCTCCTCCACCCCGCGCCATGGTCACCCAACACAGTCAACACAAGTGTGGTGGCCCAGCTTGAGTTCAGCTCCATACTTGAAGCTGTTAAATCTGACAGCAATTCCCCTTTTATTCACAAGAAGTTCCCTAAGGCACTGTCATGTAGGGCACTGAGTTCCTCTTTGTCTCAGTCACCACACAAAGGTGATTACTTGTTCCTGAAGACCTTTCTGGGCCTCAGTGTTCCACGCCTCATGCGAAATCCCTCAGGAAGCCAGGTTTGCTCACACAAAGCCAGGCATCGAGTCCTCACCATCTGTCAGTGACTAATCCTAGAAAACCCTGGGGAAGACTCACCATGGAGTGAGCCAGTCCAGCCCACGCCAAGAAGGCCTGGAGGCTGCAGGAAGCCTGTGGACATTATGGAGCTTCAGCACCCGAGAATCTCAGCAGAGGTCCCCTGACCTCCTCAGCCAGAGGCTGGGGTAAGGAGGTGTCCTTCCCCTCTCCCCAGCGCACCATCCCACGCAGCCTTGCTAGGCCAGTTATCCCACAGGGAGCTACCCGGATGGACAACTCATCACCACCTCCCCGGGTGGAGCCTCTGAGAGGAACACACAAGGATGTCTGGCATCCAAAGCCAATTTCACATCAGCCCCAGACACCTCCATTATGCTGTCAGTCAAGAAAGGATAGAGTGCTCCTTGCTCACCTTATTTAGACGAACAAAAGAGCAGAAAAGGCCCCCCTTTTGCATTCACCAGACTGCATCACAGTCAGGATGCCTACAACCCTACCTCCCCACTCTGAAGCCCCAACAAGTGTTCACAAACTCCTTTTCATCATTTTCTCTCTTCACCCCCCATTTCCTCCACGTCACTAATCTGCTCTCCAAGTTGTGATGGCAGGAGAATGAAAAAATAAGGGTGATGGTGATGTGAAGTGGGTTCCCTGAAGCCTCTCACCCAGGCTCCTTGAGAGCCCGAGGTCCCTGATATCCTTCAATATCCTTAACAAGAAGGAAACAAAAATCACCCAGAACCAATCCTACTTAACGGAGAAGCATCCTTAGGTTCCATGGGAGTATGGCAAAACCCGGCACCATCTGTCTGGCCTTGCATTAATTTAGCATTTGCTTCCAACCCCCAACACAAAGGCAGCACCAGCTCTGTACTCGTCCTGCATCTTTGGGGGGCACTCAGTCCAACCCATAGATCATTTTCCAGCTGCCAAATTCTCATCTTAAGATTAATCTGACTGTTCCTTACAATCAAACAACTATTTATCCAACAAATTCACGAATGAGAATTGATCTCACTGTTTATTTAGAAAGCTAGAGGGGTTGGTTTTACATGGGCTTTATTTTTTTCCTCTGGATAAATTAAGGAGGTGAGCTAGAACAAGAGGAAGCAAATCAATGGCTATTTCCAGTGACCAGCATCTGTCTTCAGATTTAATAGAAATGATGCCCTAAGACACATAGTTTATTCAGTACAAAAATACCCATCGATATGAGAGTAATGCAAAAGGAAAGCCCTTCCTGGTACTTTGCAAATGTAGACAAGAGCCTCACAAGCATTTGAAGATTCACAAAGCTCTTCTGGTTAGATGGCGATCAACACCGTTCCACGACCGGGGGAATTAAGGACTGAGTATCTCTAAAATGGCTCTGGTCGCCTGAGGAATAGGTATGAGGGGATATTCATCACCTGAAATCTGACCTCCCTTCTGAGAGAGCCAAACAGGTGGCACCATTCCATCCCACGCTGACAGCAGACATCATTAATCAGGGCAAGATTCTCTTCAACACACTGACAGCAGACATCATTAATCAATGCAACATTCTCTTCACTCTTCACGCTGAGACCTTGGCTCCTTCTCCAGTCCACCATGACCGGCCTGTGAGTTCTCATGCAAGAAGAAACCTAGCTGCTACCTCTGAGCGGGAAGCTATTAAGCTTAATAGGTTAAAAGTCTCCTGTGAGAATTAACGATTTGAACCTTCAGGAAGTTACCAGCTATTTAACTCCTGTTTCCCTTTCTGTGAGTCAAAGAGACCCTAATCAAAACCACTAAGACCGCAAACCAGATGGTGGCCTTGTTCTGTGGTTGGACTAACAGACGGTATTCCTACTGTCGCATACTTCTGTGTGCACAGAAAATCATCGGAAAGACCCTTTCTAAACAAAAAAAGTTTAAAGAGTGGTTCATATTTTTTTTTTTCTACTTCATCAGTTATGAGGTATCAACCCACCCCTCCTTAAATAACTCCAAACTCTCTCATTGTTCACAGTGGGAAGTAAGCTCCTTAGCGTCACAAGCCTCTTTGCTGCCTGGTCACAACTGCCTTTTTTAGATTCATCTTCTTTCCTGACCGCTGACCCGACCATGGAAAAGTACTTGCTGTCACCCACCCTCTCCCCACCACCCCTCAAACCCCCTTCTCTCTTTTCATTTCACACTTGTGCACACAAAGGTCTCTCTGACCCATCTCTCAACTCCCATTCACAGCCAAACCTGTCAAGCAAGTAGTCTATACTCTGGTTACATGAAGTGTGGTCCCATGGATCAGGGGCATGAGAATCACCTGAGGGCTTGTTAGAAACACCCACCCCAGACCTATGAACCTAAAAGCTGCATTTTCACAAGATGCTAACAAGATGCACTATCCTAAACTCACTCCTTCCTTTCCTGGGAAACTCCACCCAATTTTCTTTCTCTCTACTCTGACTTCCCTCCCTACCTCTCCCTCAACAAGACTCTCACTGAATCCATCCATTCACATATGAATAAAAGGATCCATGAAATATGACTTCCCCTTGTGCCCACCCTAGGAACTTCTATTCAGCCTTCAAGTCCAGCCCAAATAGTCCACTTCTGGGAAGACATTTCTGCTCTCCAATGCAGACAAGGAAACCAAAGGGCTGAGAGGAGGCTGGGCAAACTGCCCAATCACACCTAGTGCACCTGCTTTGTGCCATCTTTAAGACTGACAGCAGAAAGAATGCTCATGACCTTCCCAGCTCACAACCTCCCCAGAAGCACCCCGTGGCCGCTGTCAAGGGCAGAACTCCATGGCTGAGATGGGCATGGCAAGTTGAAAGTTGCTTTGTGGCTGAGGCCCCAAGTGGGCTGATCTAAGCCAGGTTACCTTGTTCAGGTTCTTAACCACCAGGGCACCCTCTACCAGTCTCTCAATCTCCCTGAAGATCATAGTCTGCTCCCTTTCTTCAACACACATCTCAAGAACCCACCTCTTCCACTCTCCTGTCCTCAGGGAGAATTTTTCCTTTTTCTTTGGAGAACAAAGAACTCAGAGAGGACATATTAGTTGCTGGCCCGCCCAGTTCCTCAGGCCACTGCAAGGCCATTCCACTGACCCAGTGGCTCTCCAGCTTCAGAGTACCCTGGAGAGGGCTTAAACATGCAGACCCTGATGCCAGGTCCTCGGGCTGCACTAGATGACCCTCTCCTTCCTAGATTCTCCATGAGGCTCCTACACACAGCAAGCTATGCCATGACACAGGTGTGCAGGACCACGGGCAAGTTTACTGGCTACTCCGACCTTGAGTCCATCTCGGTCAAATGAGGGCTCCAAAATCTTTCCTGCCCACCTCATCCTTCTATTGTGAGGATCACAGCGATAGGGTATGTGTTCCCGCTTTGCTAAAATGGAAAACATTCTTTCCCAAGGCAAGGTTTTCCCACTCTTTGGCTTTGTCTTGGCACTAACAAATAAACCTCTATTCTCATTCCCAGAAACTCTGTATTTCTCTCAACCTCAGAGCCTACTGTCAACATACTCTTAAGTGTTTCAGGCAGTCCTGTGATTTTTGGATACAAAGGACATCAATTCATACTGGCCAGTGTCCAGACATAAGCTGTCTTCCCAAGAGCAGTTCTGTTTGCCACCGACCTGAGGGTCTTGTGCATAAACAGAAGGCCTTAGCCTCCTCCCAGCAGCCAGAGAGAGAGACAACACACACTCCATCTCCAAGATAAGGCCCTTCAGACAGCAAAGCACTTAGAATATCTCCTTTGTGCCAAAAAGAACAAACACAACGGCCCATCCCAGTGTTTGCAGGACTGATCTGACTGAAGTAGAAAAGACGTAAGGTATCATTTGCACTGTCATCATGAATCATGGAGGATCTTTGCAGCCTAATTAAACTGCACTTATTGAAAGATGAGCGAATCCAACAGCCTCAGAACTAGCATTGCTTTTCACCATTTCCTATTTTAGTGTCTATTCAATTATTTTTAAGACGGATATACCTGAGCTAAAATCAAATGATCGCAGCTGGTAATAACCAGCTTGGTTCTAACTTACTGAGGATGCCATCAATTCATGGGTCCAGGGTGCCAACACATTGGCTTCACACTTCATACCACTTATCCTCTCGGTCACCACCTCTCATAAGCCCATAGTCATCGACCCCATATCCATCCCTTGCATCTATCTGTTCACCCCTTTCTCCCTCTTTCCTACTCACCCTAATTCCAGATAAGCCCAACCCTCCACGGGCTCCATGCTGAGCCCATGTATAGAAAATTATACCACTGAGCTAACGAGTCTGTACCGAGTGGTGACCACAAAACTTGGCAAACCATTCTCCCACATTGTTCCAGCTCCTCAAATCTCCCAGACCTCATGGCCCTTCCTCACACTCTTCTTGTTGACTTATATATAGAAAAAAAGTACATAAGTAATAAGAATAAAACTTTCTCATCTTCTCCATGTGCTTCCACCCACCGCCTCACCCCTGTGCCCCTGTACTTGTCTCCCTCTTGATACCAGCAACAAGTCTCCCACCTCCTACTTGTGCCTGGAGCCCAACCTCTCACACCTTCCTAGGAATTTTGTTCCTTCTATAATTCCCTCTTGAATCATCAATTTATTTCTTTCTAGTCAACCATTCTGCCAGCATACAAATATGCTGGAAGAACAGGGGGAGGGAGGAACAAAACAAACAAACAAAAAAAGAAAGTACAATCTGTTAGTAGGACATATAATAAGTTAACCTTAAAATGCATTCCAATATACATCGCGTACATGCCTGCTCAGTCACTTCAGTCGTGTCCAACTCTTTGCGACTCTTTGTGGACTGTTGCCTGCCAGACTCCTTTGTCCATGGGATACTCCAGGCAAGAATACTGAAGTAGGTTGCCCTGCCCTGCTCCAAGGGATCTTCCCAACCCAGGAATTGAACCCAGGTCTCTCGCATTGCAGGCAGATTCTTTACTATCTGAGCCATCAAGGAAACACCAATATCCATGAGATGTGGACAAATACCGTTCAACACCACTTATACCAGATACCTAAACTAGTCAAACTCCTAGAGTCAGAAAGTACATCGGTAGATGCCAGGGGCCAGGGCATGGAGGCACTGGGGAGGAGAGGTCAGGGACTTAGTGTTTAATGGGGACAGAGTTTCAGTTTAGGAGGGGGAAAAATTCAGGAGTGATGGTGAGAGTTGCTCGACAATGTGGATACAGTTAGTGCCACTGAAATGTACACTTAAATATGGCTAAAATAGTATGTTTTACATTATGTGACTTTTACCACAATAAAAAAAAAAAAATCCAAATATGCTAGAAGAGCACCCATCTCCCAAGGAGACCCTGACTGAACATCTCCCTCCATCCAGGGCCCAGGCCCTGCTCTGCTTTTTAGCACAGCTCCTTGGCAGGGCCTGTGCATCCACCTTCCTGGACACTCCTCAGCACACTCACCTGCCCTCCTCCCATCTCCCCGCTGCCCTTTCTCAGTTTCCTTTGCTGGATCCTCCTCCTTACTCCAGACTCTTCTCTTTATCTAGTTTGACTCAATTCCCTCAAATATCATCTCACACTTGTCATTTCCAAATTGATATCTGCAGCACAGATCTCTCTGCTGAGTTCCAGACTCATTTGTCCACTGCCCTGGTGGTGGGGAACCTGAAGAATAGAAAGTAAAAAAGAGCCAAGATGGCAAAGGACCACTGTGGGAAAATTCTCATCTCCAGGGGTGGTGCAGACCCTGCAGCCAGGAGGGGAGCCCACAGCCAGCAGGCTGCAGTGTCTTCCTGGGGGTGGGAGGTGGAACCCACAGCGAGCAGAAAGGCTGATGGCACCAGCTTTCAGAACTGCCAGGATGCATTTCAGCTCATGAATAAGAAAAGAAGTCATCACAGGTTCCAGCATCAGGAGAACAGAGGAGAAAGAGAGACTGAGAAGTGGAAGAATTAGTCAATGCTGGGGGAAGGAAGAAAGGAGACACAGAAAGAGGTGGGAGACAATGAAGAAGGAAGCTAGAAGGAACGAGTAAGAGAATAGAAATGAGAACCTAGAAAAGAGATTTGAGTCCTTGCTTATTCAGGAGACACAACCACAATTCTAGCTGAATTTTTAACAAGATGCAGAAACTCAATTCTCCGAGTCTTCCCTCGAGGAATATTAGTATGATTACTACTAATAGCTACCATTTATCAATGTGCTTCCTGGGTGCTAGGCACTCTGAACGCAGGTCCTCACTTAATTTTTAAAATGACCTGTGACTCGGGTGTCACTGTCCCCATTTGATAGAAACTAAAGCTCAGAGCAGTGAGGTCATTTATTCAGGACCACCAGAGGTGAGATGCCGATCACATCTTACCCCAACCTCCCCTCAGGTAACCACCAGGCCACAGGAATCAGGGGAGAGACCTCCTGACACATGGAGGCAGGTGTGGGGGTGCGATGAGCAGCCCTCCAGGGTGTACTGACCATCCAGCAGCTCCCCAGGTCAGAGGCTGCCCACCCGCACTGAGGTCCCACTTCCCTCTCCACCACGGGCTGTCCCCTGTCCACTATGCAGGCTGCCTGGCAAGGGCGAGGGTGGGGGGAGAACTTGAGGGCTTGGCAGGGTGGTGTGAGGATTTCGGGGGACAGCTTGTCTCAGCCTGGAAGCTAATCTAGGATGTGGGATTAAAAGCAGTCCCGAATTATCCTAGGGCGAAACCAGGTCAGGCCCCCTCCAAACCCCACCTTCACAGAGTTAAAGGTGAGGAACTGGAAGGACTTAAAAGGCAAAGGAGTTAATTAGCTCCCTGAAACCAAAACGAGGAGAAACGGAGCCCAAAGAAAGGAGCAGCTGGAGGCGAAGGAGAGAGTGCTCAACTCGAAGCACTGGGAGTCCAGAGCCTCGTGCCCACCATCCCCTGGGAGCTCTGAGGTCTCCGCAACGTGTCACTGTTTCCTAACGTGTCTCTGTTTCCTCCTCTTTTGGATCAGGTCTGAGGCCTCTGCACCCGACAGCCTAGGACAGGGGAACATGGGGGACCAACACAACCTGGTCTGAAACGGGCCCAGAGGGTGGGACAGCGGAGCCTGACTCTGGAAGTCAGAGCTGGGAAAACAGCAACGCTTCTCAAATCTCAGCAGATGTGCATTCCACAGGCCCCCAGACCCACTGGGAAGATTCTTGTCTACCTCTGACCCAGCCGGGTCTCTATCTGCCTCTTCAGCTAGGGTTGAGGTGGACAGAGCGGAGGTGCTGGGGAAGTCACAGGGCGAGTGGACAGACAGGATGGAGGAGGCATCTACACCCCCATGATTAGCGGTCATGCTGGGGAGTGGTTGAGGGGAGGGCAGGGATATAAACTGCCACCTCCCCTCCACCGACCCCTATAACAGTGCTTGAAACTTCCACCACCAAAGCGACCCCAGGCGCTTAAAAACCTGACCTCCAAAAGACAGCAGTTAAAATGCAAACTCAGACAGGAGAGGCTGATGTCACATTTCTGACTTGCTCCACCCGAGCCTCTGACTGTCCGCACCAGAGTGAACCTTGGACCACCTGGACCAACCCCTTCTTTAGAAAATACAAAGAAACTGAGCCCCGAATGGTGAAATGATGGGCTCCGGGCACAGGGCATGGCGGCAGCAAGGCTGGGACCCTCACCTACTAAGGAGGGGACCTACTAAGGTGCCAACAAGGCTGGGAGCCAGGCCTACTATGTCTTTTCATAGCGTGGATGGGCCCCTGGGAGCATCCCCCTGAGGGGGGCTGGCATCCTGCTTCTTGCTGCCCCTCTTTCATTCACTCATCACTGCAAACAAGAGCCCCTGGGGCCTCACCAGCTGACTCCTCCCAGACTCTGCCTTCCGGAAGGATGAATGCACATCGGAACCCCGCGGCCAAAATATTCCTGGGTACCATCCACTCTGCATCTAGCTCCCTTTTCAACTTCCCTGGGAGGTAGAAGTTTCCAGAAGGGATAGCTCTAAGGCTTTCACAGACGGGGTACTCTCCTTAGAAACATTCCTTTGTTGGACAACAGGAATAAGGCAGGAAGACAGGGAGATGGAGGAAAATTGTAATTTTTTTAAGATCACATTCTCACTAAAATGGCACCCTGGAATTTTCAAGATCCTCTGACCAATACCAGGTTGGATTCCTTAGTTGCAAAGATAGAGATTGAGTTTCTTTGGCAGCAGGGCAACCAAATGAGGCCCAGGGGTCTTAAAAATAAGTAATGAAAGGGAAAGAAGTCCAAGGAAAGGAGAAGTTCTCTGCCCAGAAGAGAGAGGGAACTCTCTGCTCCCCTCCCCACAGGCTCACAGCCATCTAAAATGGTCCTGTGGAGCTGCCGACAGGAGGAGCCTGCCCAGGGCAGCTGGCTGTTTACAACTGCCAGTCTGTCCTTTACCGGGAAACCTGCATTCATTAGCATATGCCTAAACCCACAGTGCTGGCCAGCCAATGGGTAGCAGGACTCCCAGTGAGGATGGATTTGCCCTGGAGCCAATGGGACTCTGGTTTCTACCAAAAAAAGTCAGGCTCCCCGGAGAAGGCTGGGAGAGGAAAAAAGAATGAACAGAAGCCTAAGGAGGGAGAAGAAGGATGTGGGGAGGGTCTCCCTCCCTGGGCAATGATTAAAAAGGAAAGAAAGAAAAAAAAATGGCTAGAAAGAGCACAGCCTTTGAAATCAAATAGACAAACACCTTTGCCGAGTTTGGAGCAAATTAGTATTTAACTTTTCTCCACTTCAGTTCCCTCAGCTTGTAAAATGAGCCCAATGTCACAGGTCATTAAAGGAGGTAAGGAGATTAGAGAACCAGGTGGCTCCAGTGGTAAAGACTCATCCTGCCAATGCAGGATTCAATCCTCAGGTCAGGTAGATCCCCTGGAGAAGGAAATGGGCAACCCACTCCTGTATGCTTGCCTGGAGAATCCCAGGGACAGAGGAGCCTGGAGGGCTACAGTCCATGGGGTCGCAAAGGGTCAGACACAACTGAGCACGCACACACAGTGACGTGTAGTTGGTGCTTAGCGAGCCTGGTCTCCCTTCTCTCCTTAGCATCCAAAGCCAGCCCCACCTGGTCCCGGGAAAATCCCAAGGGGAGACTTGGCCAGTGAGCCCTGGACAAGGCACAGGGGCCTTCCAGGGAGGAGGGTGATGGTCCCAGCGGCAATGGGCTGACCCATTTGGCCAACCATCCTTCGCTTCCCTCTCTTCACATTCTGGGAGCCCTGGAGCGCTCTTCCCCCAAATGAGGCATGCAGCAGAAATGAGCTGTGATTAGCACAGCAGAGAGACCAGGATGGTGGGGAAACAGGGGGGAGCAGCTGCAGACTTTCCTGGAATTAATGGAGAGGGAGCAGGGAGGGCAAGTTGCCGTCTCTGATGCTCTGTCTCCCTGTGTCAATCACCAGGCAGAGAGACTTCTCCAGAAGCCAGCCTTCTCAGTCTCTGCGGGGCCAAACCTGCTCTCGGGCCTGCCTGTGACAGACCTCACTCACCATTAGAGGCAGGCCTGGGGTGTTCTCTGCGAGGCACACAGAGAAATTTCAAGCCAGTTTGTACGTACTGTAGGTGGATGCATGAAACTCCCAGACCATCGTACTAGAGGCAGTTAAAGCTCAGACCCGGAACACTGACTACAACAGATTCCTGGCAATGTTACAGTCTGAAGGCAGATGAAGGGGAGAGCAATTTTGAAAGAGTTTGCTGAGATGGTGCTGTACGAGGCACAGGTGCTACATCAATGTTGGGGGCTGGGAGGGGGAGGGGTAGATCCAGAGGCTGCCATCCAATCATTTTTCCAGGGAAGGTGTATATTCTTGTATTATGGATCTCAATTCTATGCTGTCAGATAATTTTTTTCCTTCCCCCAGCCCCCACTGTGTGGTATATGGGCCCTTAGTTCCCCAACCAGGGATCAAACCTGAGGCCCCTGCAGTGGAAGCACAGAGTCTTAACCACCCGAGAAGACCACCAGAGAAGTCCCAAGATTACATACTTTTTTTTTTTTGGCCACATTGCACAACTTGTGGGATTTTAGTTCCCCGCCCCAACCAGAGGTCAAACCTAGACCTTTGGCAGTGAGAGAGCAGAGCCCTACCCACTGGACTGCCAGAGAATTCCCCAAACAACCTTGTCAGTCCAGGGCTCTTCCACCTTTAGCTTTAGGCTGTGCCTAAAGCCGAGGCAATTGTCACTGAACATTACAGGCGAGTGACAAGCATGCAAATGCATTCACAGAAATATCAGAAAGAAGACCTGGAAGCTCAGTCTGGGCCCTCCTACCTCTGTGTAGATTTGGCCAAGTCATTTAACCCTTCTAAGTTATGGTCTCTTATCTGCTAAGTGGTCCAGGGCTAACCCTGTCCAGGTTGCCAGGAGGATTCCATGGAGAATGTGATGGCTGTGGCTTAGGAAGAGCCAGCCATCCTTGGCCACTGTGGCCCATGGTCTTTGGACTCATAATCCATATTCCTCACACCTGGCTACAACTCTTCCAGCCTTGGGGACCAGTGAGGAGACCATCAACAAGATGAAGTATGGAGTACAAGCCTGGGATATAGACATGGAAGTGAGGATAGGAGATTGCAGCCTCACAACTTCTTGATCCTCCAACATATAAATCAGCTAAGGGTGTCCAGACAGTCACACCAAAAGGAGCTTCTACACCCAAAGGCTACGGCCAGAATCTAAGCCTGGGTTCCGTGCTTTTCCTCACTGACCTTTCAGTCTAAAGGGTACCTATGCAAATAAACCCTTTCTCTAACTTGACTAGCAAGACAATTATAGATTTTGATCCCAAATTTCAATTGGTCTCTAGATACAAAGCTCTCTTGGGCCATCCAGCCTCTCGGGATATCCCATACACCTCTCCAAATGCCCTACAAAGCAGTCAGTAGTATAACAGCAGGTCTCTGGTTTCAGGATATACTTAGTGGAAAATGCCCACAGAACCATTTGATACCAAGCAAGATGAACCTTCCATCAGCTGGACAAGTGTCACACAGAAGACAAGATATACTGGGGTTCTGTTACAAGTCGTTTAGAAGGAATTATGATAACCTCTTTTCCCCATAAGCATGAGGATCCTACAGTCAGGACAGGGTCTGAGGCAGTCTGATGCGAAGCGTGTACAAACCAAACTTCTTGACATGCGCAGGGGGGCTCTGCTCACATAACCATCTTAAACACCACATTCTGCTGCTCAAGAACTCACAACACCCCTGACTTTCTTCCATTCCTGATTTTTATTTGCTGTGGATCAGGCCCCCCCACAATGCAGATGCTATTTACATTCCTAAGTCTTCTCACTACAGCCCAGGACCTCCCCCATGCCCTTCAGGCTCATCTTTATGCTGGCTTCAAACCTAGTGTTTCTGGCACCTCTGAACTTTCGTTCTGGCATTCCCCACTGTTGCCGTCAGCTACCCGCCTTCTCTTTGCCCACCGGACTCTACTCATCTTTCCGTGGAGACCTACTTCATCCTGCACTCTGCTGATACTTAGATTTTGCACCAACTTAGCACAAAATTAGGTGGTCTTGTCTTAAATAATATACTACCACCTGTCTCTCCTCTTCATGAGCAGAAAAGATGTCTTATACAGTGAATAGAGTCTCAGGGCCAGAAAATCTTCGATTAGAAATAGCAGGCGCTACCAGTTGTGACTACTATATCAATTCCATCTCCCTGAGCTCAAATTTCCCTTTCTGTGAAATAGGAATAATAATCTTAAGTTGAAAGGACTAAACACAGCCTTCACAAGCTAACATCTATAAGAAGCCCACTGGTCTTAGCCCACATAGTCTTAGTCACTCAGGTGTGTCCGACTCTTTGTGACCCCACGGACTATATAGCCCACCAGGCTCCTCTGTCCATGGAATTCTCTAGGCAAGAATACTGGAGTGTATTGCCATTCCCTTCTCCAGGGGATCTTCCCGACCCAGGCCTCCCGCATTGCAGGCAGATCCTTTACCATCTGAGCCACCAGGGAAGCCCTTACAACACATAGGAAGTATCCCACAAAGTTTGTTTCAATTCCTCTTTGCTCCTCTTCTATGTACTGCAAAACCTAGCACAGTATCACCACATAGAAGGCATTCGATAAATGTTTGATAATTGATCAGTAGCATAAACCAAGTCAATAACTAGAGGGTCATTATGCAAAGTAACAGTATGTGGTCCAAATGCATTGATCTATTTTTCAATTATAGATGAAAGGTTGATGTCTATGGAGGGAAAACGATCTATTTTAACTAAAGAAGTTTTCAAGATTTCAAACCACCAGCCAAGTCGAAGTTTCAGCGGAAGTGTCAATGTTAGCAATTCATCACGCCCCTCCTCCACCCCTTCTTATACAAGTCACCTACATTTCCAACCTCTTGTATACTTCTGGACCACAGAAAGTTGACTTCACGCACTAAATGCAGCACAGTCCTTGCTACTTCTTTAAATAAAATACTGAACAAAACTAATCTATAGGAGTTCTTGTCTAAGTTTAGAAAGCATCCTGATCACCCCCTTTCCCAAACAGAATTTTCATACAATACATACAAATATAAAATTAACCTTGTCTTCTAATAAGACCTTTCTTTCCCCACCAAGCTGGGGAGAAGAGAGTACAAAACCAGGAATGTCAGTGAGGTCATTCAACCAAAATCCAGCTGAGAATAACTTCTAGGCCCTACGAGCAGCTTTGAAGTCCATGCACCAAGGGTGACAATGGTCGAGGTGGGGCCCAACGACGTGAGAAATGGGAATTCAGATGGAGTTTCAGCAGAGCCATTTTCACTTGGTGGCCTTTTGGCCTTACTGTCCTTTTCTGCTGCTTTTCACTTCCTTTTTCCCATCCTGGGTGTTTCTCTGAAGGAAAATGCCTCTTGCCACCACATTCACTCTCCAGCTGGCGTCTCACACTATCAGAACAAGAAGAGTCCCCATACAGGCTCGGGACATTGCTCCAGGGTGCACAGGAAGAAGCTTAGAAGTGTATTTTAGTTAGCAATCATAATATGCATTCATAAGACTAATTTTTCCCTTGTCTCCCACTCCCTGGTGGTAAGTCAGGCACTCACTCTTCCAGGTTGCCCAGCTATAATTCAAAGCATTGCAGAGTCAGGTGGGCCCCCAAGAGGTAACCTGGCCCACGCCCCTAACTCTACACAGGAAAAATGCTTGACTAGTGGGGAGTTCTATTTCAGCCTCAGTTGTCAAAAATCCTTGATGGCAAAAGAAGTTTGTCAATTTGTTAGAAGGCCCAAGGTGTTCCTCTTGTCCTCTCTAGAGACCAGAAGCAACTGGTAGGTCTCTTTTTTCTCAATGATACAAGTAATGACGGTTATTAAATGACCCGTTAATCTCTTCCTCAAGTTAAACAAGCCCAAATCCTTTAACTTCTTCTTAAAGGATTTATTGTCCACCCCTTTAAACTTGTTGTTAATAATCTTTTTTGTACCTTTTGGTTTTTCCACAGTTATTTTCAGCTAATTTGAACATGGTGGTATCAAACATTAAACAGGGGTGGAAAAGTACTTCCCAGCCCTTGCACATTATTCCCAATATAACACATCCTGGTATCATGCTTACTTAAAAATAAGCAACACAACACTCCTTCAGCTAACGTTCCACTAGAACTTCCAGATCCATCTCAGCTATGATTATGCCTTGCCAGGTGATCACTAATAGCACAGTCAACATAACAATTATGTTATGAGTCAGATTGGTGCTAAAGCACTGATGACAACTGTTATCACCTCTCATCAAGTATTTTCTACCCTGGTATAAGGAAATATCTGGTGTAAGCACAAAAGGGAGGGTGCTGCTCACACCATGTTTATGTAAAATATAAACAGGATTTTCTTTTATTTATTTTTAATTGGAGGATAATCGCTTTACAATATTGTGGTGGTTTCTGCCATACATTAACATGAGTCATAATAGGATTTTCTAACTTTTGGTCTGAAACTCTTTCTCCTTCCGGTCTATGCCTAAAAACTGACAAGTGGGTGAACTCAGGAGATGTGATCACAGGGCAGAGCTTACAGCAAATGGAGCAAACACACAACCTGCCCAACTCAACGCCTGTCTCTTTTAAGGAAACTTGCAAATAAGTAGGGGAATTTAGCAATAAGCACCACTAAAAGGTATCCTGCCATCTGAAAGTTAAGTATGTTTGCAAACAACTGAGCTTCTTCTAGTAAGGGCTAAAGAGGACATGGTGGATAAGTTTGACATGGATGCTGCCACTTAGCATGGCTAGCTCATAGGCTACCCTTCAGGATAATCTCCTGTTCAGTTTGGGAGGTTTTAATTCAATAGGATGTCTAGCATCAGGAATCTTCTCCACCATCCAAGGAGGGAAATGATTTCTTATCAGTTCTTTGGGGATGTGAAGTTAAGAAGGTGGGGGGAAGTCTCCTGATTCTGAATATGACCACACAAGAGTCTGAGTTCTTAGGAAGAAAGGTACCACAGTAACATCCTCAATACCCCACGATTAACACTTTCAGAGAGCCACACAATCATGGGAGAATCAGTAGTTACCAAAGAGAGACCATTTCTCTAACTACAGCAACTCCACTAAATGTCCTTTATCATTTATCTCATACAGATGACACACTACTGCCTACGTTCACCAGGCCCCTAGGCACCATCTGCACAAATCTAACTATTTTGAAGTTGGCCTTTTTTCCTACTTAAGTTACCAGAGATGAACCATATTAGTCATCATGTCCCCAGAGTCACAATTATATATGACTAGTACATAGGCTGGTTGGATTATTGACAGATTCTTTAGGTAAGCTCTGCGCTCTTGTAGTTTGTATTCAGCACTCAAACTGGAAATTCTGGTAGACAGCTCTCTAAAATCTTGTGATGGAATTTTTGGCTCTGAAACGTTTCTTCACATAGATCTCAATACAGCAGACATTGCTGACGCTGGAATGCACTCCTAGCCCTTCACCTGATGATTTGAAATCTTTCTTTTCCTCAGTCCTGAGACCTGGAAAATACCTTAAAATTATCGCCACCCAACTTAACAGTATAATAGTTGCTTTCTAAATCAGGATCAGCAAACAATGGCCCCTGAGCCAAATCTGGTCAGCTGCCTATTATTGTAAATAAAATTTTATTGGAACACCACTGTGTCCATTCATATACACACTAACTCAGGCAGCTTTCCTACTACAACTCCAGAGCTGAGTAGTTGCAACAGACGTCTGGACTACAAAGTCTGAAATATTCACTGTCTGGGTCTTTATAGAAAAAGTTTCAAACCCTCCATTATAAACCACAAGGAAAACAAATTGCTTATTCAAAATAACCCTCTCTCCACCCTGACAAAACAAAATCAAGAAACAACTGTGACCCAAATGACTAGTTTTTGCATACTGCTTTGCATAAAATGGGCTTCCCTGTGCCTCAGATGGTAGGAAAGAATCTGCCTGCAATGCAGATCTGGGTTTGATCCCTGGGTCAGGAAGATGCCCTGGAAAAGGGTTTGGCAATTCACTCTAGTATTCTTGCCTGGAGAATCTACTCAAGGATCTGCTGTCATGATGGAGTTTGGTCCAGGCAACCTAACCTCGACTTTTTCAATTTTCACCACCTGGCAGCCCTTGGCGAGCTGCCCCAAAGGCTTCAAAGGGTATCTGCTACATGTTCACATTTGATTTCATCCACACAAAGTGCATCTTCAGTGTTGCTAATTTACAACCAACATTTTAAAATGGAGAGATCTCCCAAATATTAAAAAAATTATCCCCCTCTTGAAAAACCAGAGGGCCCAGGCACCCTGGGATCACGTTCTTGCAGGCAGCACCCCCTTGAGCTGTGGGAGCTGCCTCATTCAGAGCACAGGTGTTCTCTGGTGCTCGCTGGCTCTCCATACCCTCCGCCAACCCCCTCTGTTATCCCCTCTGTGCCCAAAGCTGAGCTCAGTGCCTGTCTCCCTGGCACTGTTCATTTTCTCATCCCTGGTCTGTTTTACTCATTAAAGCTACCTGCCCTGTAGGCATCTGAATTCAAACCCAGAGCTAACTCTTCATATAAATTAATATATTGGGTTGGCAAAAATGCTTGTTCAACCTTTTCCAAAACATCTTACAGAAAAACCCCAACAAATTTTTAGGTCAACTCAATATTTCCAAACGGAAGAGGAAAAAATGACTTCTTTTCCTCATTCTCTGGCTCACATGTACACATTTCCCCATCCTCCTGGTCAGTGACCACCTATAGACGAAAAGCATACACGTACTTTGCCAATAACAAACTGTCAGACGTTTAGAAAAGGCAATCCCTGCCCCACGACGTGCCATTAGAAACATTAGATTCTGCAGGGTCTCCTCTGTCCTTATTTACACTGATACTACAGCTCCATGCTAGACATTTTGTCCCTACAAGCATCCCAAAGACAGTCTCTACAGAAAAAGTCTTAGTCGTGAAGTAAAACACACTTTATATAGGCTTCCCAGATGGGGCTAGCGGTAAAGAACCTGCCTGCCCATGCAGGAGACAAGAGAGACATGGGTTCGATCCCTAGGTTAGGAAGATCCCCTGGATAGATAAATGCCAAACTACTCCAGTAATCTTGCCTGGAGAATCCCATGGACAGAGAAATCTGGCAGTCTGAGGGGTCTGTTGTGGACAAGCCACAAAATCTCTACAGTCTGAGGGGTCACAAAGAGTCGGCTGAAGTGACTGAAGCGATTTAGCAGTAGCACAAAACTCACTTTAGGTAGAAAGTATTTGCCCTTTGGAGTCAAAGTACCTTCTTCCAGGGTACAAAGTAGAAGAAGGATTTCAGGTGCAATCACTTCCCTCCTAAGAAGATATTTAAACCCCTAGGTAACCTCTGAATTCAGGCATCTCAAATCTGAGTCACTGTGGGAAGTGGGTGGCCTTCCCAGAAGCACTAATGGGAAAGAACCCATCTGCCCAAGGCAGGAGATGTAAGAAACGCAGGTTCAATTGCTGGGTTGGGAAAATCCCTTGGAGGAGGGCATGGCAACCCACTCCAGTATTCTTGCTTGGAGAATCCCATGGGCAGGGGAGCCTGGCGGGCTACGGTCCATGGGGTCTCAAAGAGTCAAACACAACTGAAGCGACTTAGCATGCACACACAGGAAGTGGGTAGTGTGTAATAAATGTTCAAAACTTCCTTTCTACTCCAAGTATCTATAAACAGATGAACAGATAAAGAAAATGTAATATATACATGCAGTGGAATGGTATTCAATCTTAAAAAAGGAATGAACTCTGACACATTACAACATGAATGAACCTTGAAGATATGCTAAGAGAAACAAGTCTGACACAAAAGGACAAATACTGTATGATTGTACTTAGATGAGGTACTTCGAATAATCAAATTTATAGAGACAGAAAGTGGAATGGTGATTGACAGGAGCTGGGGAGAGGGGGAAATAGACAGTGTTTAATGGGTATAGCGCTTCAGTTGAAAAAGATGAACAAGTTCTGGAGATGGATGGTGGGAACTGTTGCACAACAACGTGAGTGTAATTAATGCTACTGACCATACACTTCAAAAAGTTAAAATGGTATATTTAATATCATGTATATTTCACCCACAGTAAAAAGAAAACCCTAAGGAGGGTATACTGCGGGGGAAATCCTTTTAACTGCTGGAGAAATGTTTAAAATCCATAATGTCTAAAGGAAGATGGAACTTTCTAGCAGCAGCAGCATAGTGTCCTGTTCCATCTCCACCTGGCCTGAGTGTGGGCTGGCAATGCTCAGGGGGCAAACCTGGCCTAAGAGGCTGGCCTGGTCCACTTCGACCTGGAGGATCCATCAAAGAAATGTCCACCTCCACACTTAAGGAGATTCTTATCTTGGGTTGGGGGGCAGGTTTACAGCTGCACCAACTGGCAGCTTGGGGAGGCTACACCACTACCTTCCAGGAAGTGGAAGCATTAACCTCTCAGCTTTTCCCAAGCACACACTACATCATGCATTACTGTTCAAAATTATCTTAGCACAGGGTGTGACAGCAACAATGGATGGGTATACTAAGTCAGTACACATAACCAAGCCCTCCATTGCTTCATTTTGGCCATGGAGAGGGTGAGAGTGGCTGTGGTGATAGTAGGTGGGTAACAGCAACTCAGATGCTGGTACCAACCCTGGACATTGTTCACTTTCCAAGTCACCGCCTGTCAGCCAAGCCAACAGCAGCCTCTGTTCTGGACTGTGCTTCTAAACAAAATAATAGGGCTCAACAGATCCTGGGCATGCAAATGGGCAGAATCCAGGAGCCCCTAGTATAGGACAGGGTGAAAGCTGAACTCATGGAGGATGAGGATGGAAAAGCAACATTTACAGAGATGCTATAGGAGCATTGGAAACAGGCTTTTATTTTAACCAAAACTTACACAAACTTGATACAAACCCTACATTATGCAAAACTTTATCACAATTCTACACATATTATAACTTGTGGGAGTTGGTTGGAGAGTGGATTATTATTATAATTATCATTTTGATAAAGGACATTTTCTATCAGAAAATGTCACAGAAAGGACAACAAAATGATAAAAAGAAAAAAAAAAAACCACTCTTGGTGATCTCCCCAAGGGACTGGCCTTGAACGGACTGGCAAGAATTCTGTGCCCCTCCAATCTCCCCTCACTAAGGTGAGAAAGAGATTTTCGGGCTCAGAACCATCCCACTAACACTGCCACCCAAGACTTTTCCTGAGAGGAATATCCAGCGTTAGATGGCACATTGATTATTACGACTCTGCTTAGCAGTGAGGGAAACTCAAGAGCCTGAATGTATAAGACCGGGAGCAAAACCCAGCCACCCAGCCAGTCACCCCAGCTCCTTCACCAGGCCGCAGACACAATGCTGAATGTGTTTCATAGGTCACATTCACGTCCACTAACATGGCCATAAAAGGACAATTCACCCGCCTTTCTCCCCATCAGCAACTGAACGTGAACCTTCCCTCCGTCGGGTTGGCCTTCCTCGCCCTTGGGGACATCTAGAAGCCAGATTAGCAGTAGGCTCCCTTTGCAAGTCTCCTCTAGGAGTTCTTAGGGAACGGACTTAATATCATCCCAGCAAATGCTTATATCTTGTTCTCTCTTTTTTTTCTCTCCTCTCTTTCTCTTTCTTCACTGGGTTATTTTAAACAAAGCTGTCTGTGTTTAAATCTGTTGAACTTGCAGAGATATATTTAATCGCTAGATGGAATTCCTTTCAGAACTAGGCCTCATCAGACATGATAACCGGGAGCCAGGCTGCTTCTCGACATCAGATAAATGGGGCTTGCCTGGGGTGAGGGGAGAGTTTGTTTGTTTGACTGTTTTAGGGGGGAGCGGAGAGACTGCTGATAGCCCTTGTGGCTAATTTATTTCAGTCAAGTCTTAACACATAATCAAACACTTTCAATAGACTTTTGAAGGAGAAAAAAAACAACTGATCACTCCTCACTTACCACATCCAACTTGCAGAAATAAAAATACCTAAAGAACATACATGAATGGCTTTTTAAAAAGCCTGAGAGAGCAGAGTTGATCTTTATTCTCTTATTAAAAATGTGGGGTATTTTTCCTTAGAGTTAATATGCAGTCTTTATTTTACAGTAAGTCCTCTATTGATTTTCATGTCTTCACAAAAATTGCTTTTAGCTTTTGAAGTTGAAGGTACTTTAAACAAAAATACTGTGCCACATCAGCACCTTTTCTTTTAAATATTGAAATAAATAAAATAGTTAACTCTTTTTTTTTTCCTGTAAGTCTGTTTGTGTTCAGTTATTTCTACGGTAGAGCGATTCCAGTCTGACCTGGATATTTTCTCACAGACACTTAAAAAAAAAATGTAATGGAGAATTAAAAAAAAGTCTTCTTATTGCACAAAGTGAGGCCATTCCCGAGACTTCTCTGAGCCAAGCTGAGTTGCACTGGAGGCTTGTCCACAACAGGCTCCTGTGTTGGCGGAAACACATGCGCAGGAGGGGGCCAGGCAAGGGAAGAGGAGAAGGAGGAGGAGGAAGAGGAAGAGGAGGTGCTGATTCTCATGGCTTCTCTCCACCTTCTTCAGATACGGCTTGCTTGAAGGATGCCGGAGTCTCCAGGTCAGAGCGTTGACTGCAGAGGGAAAGGCAATGAAAGATAAAACAAAAAACAACAGCACAGGACAACTGCCTAAAAAAAGAAAGATTTCAATTTAAGGAAGTGGTGGAAATGAAATGAATTGGGGGAAAAAAAAAAATGGAAACAACTAACAATTTGCCAAGCCAATGAGGCCACGGCTATGCACAACAAGCCCCAGACTAGGTGTCTGTCGTGCCTTCATTCAACACCAGCAGCTCAACATCAGCCAGGAATAGGAGAGATCAGCTGCTCCTGGACAACAGAATGACACGAGAAACAGAGGGCATGGCTGGATTTTTAATTCCTAGGTGGCATAGCAGGCAAAACTGAGTATTAGCAAAATCTTTACTTTTTTCTCCTCTACTTAGAAATGAAACAATCTTTCCCCTGTTGAAATACTCCAGAAGGACCATCATGATAGAATCTGTCACCTGTCACTTAAATGGAAATGAATAGTGTCTACAGTACAGGACCAGCAGTAGTCACAGCACGACCCAATGGTTGCCCCACAGGACACTGCTTCATGCAAATACTCTCATCCCCAATCCTGCCCCAGGGTGTCAGAATTACTCAGAGAGAGAATCAAGCCAAGATTTCTGCTCCAGTCCTCAACTAGCCCAGTGATCCCCGGAGTCAGCCTTGGAACGTGGTGGCAGTTCAAACCAGGTGGGTCCCTTTAGCCAGGATGGGAACCAGCCAGGCAAGGATTTTGCTTCTAGCTGAAATGAAGTCTGCCAGGTTATTTTGGTCTTTGGAATGGAGTAGTCGGCACAAAGGAGTAAGCAATAAAACCAAGGACTATCACATTTCACCCCAAGAAGCAGTTCCTGAGGGCAGAGATAGGTGTCCCCATGGTATCCAGCTCACTCTGAGTGGTGAGTGGAGGGGTGGGGAGGGTTCAACTGTAAAGTGGCCAAGCCAGCAGGGAACAAAGTTCAAAATCAAATGAGCTAAAAAAAAAAAAAAAAAAAGAAAAGAAAGAAAGAAAATTAAATGAGTTGCTCAGCCTCTTCCAGGTTGCACCTCCCCTTCCCATCCCCCATCACTTCCAGTACCCAAGGCATCACTGGTCAGGTGTACAGCACTGGATCTGATGCACTTCCAAAGCCAGGACTCTATCCATCCACTGATGCTTTCAAAGAGAACTGAGAGGGGCCTCATTTCCACCCGCTGCCAAGCCCTCCCTACACCCCTGTTTCTGAATCTTTCCTCTGCATCCCATCCCATTCCACTGTCCCCTTCTTGGATCTGCTTCTCTGCTGTCCTTTCCCGGGCTCCCCTACTCCTCCTCCCCTGTGCTCATCTCTTCACTGTTCCATCTCCTCCAGCCCCTTCACTCCAGCAACAGAACCAGCTGGCCTTTCTCCAGAGCCCCCAGAGAGTGCTTGCCAAGTTAGGCATCTATCAGACTTTCACCCTCTGCCAGGAGTCTTCCAGTACCCACCCCACCCCAGCAGTGGCCCAGATCCCCACCCACCCAACCTTGTTTCACTGCTTGTTTGGTGAGTCTGTCTCATAACCATATCCCACATCCTTTCTGTTTCCTCAGATTTCTACCTTTGACCCTCCCAACACACACACACACACACACACACACACACACACACACACACATTCTTCTGCCCTAATTAAGCCACCTAGAAACTAGTTGGTTGGTTCCCAACCTTATCCTCCTACATCCATTTTCTCTTTCTGGGCCAACTGCGGGCCACTGGGAATGTCCTGCTACATCTCAGTCTTCTGCTCTCAGCTGCCTTCAGGAGGCTTACTTTCCATCACTCTACAGATCTCCTACTTGCCCCTCACCCCATTCTCATGTCCTCATTCTCTCTCCCTCCTCCACTCCCCACCACCATGTCACTGCCTTCTGGCTCTCATTTACTTCCTTCACTTGACCAATGGATGCTGTGTCCAGCTATGGCTTCAACTTTTCTGCCAAGAAAATTTCTTGAGCATCCACTGTGCATAGGAGATGCTAAATCCTTCCACTAATCAGCTCAGAAACGTTGCTCAGTTCTGTTTATCTCAACAAATAATTATGGTACAATGGTGTCGGGTACTGTCCGAGGGACATGCATGATATCATTTTGCCCTCAAGGAACACACCATCTGTTTGATGAGAAAGACTACCAAAAAATCACAATATGTTTGATAAGCACTAATGCTAGGGACATGGACAAAATGCTACAGAACAATACTTAAGCACTTTCTAAAAGTACTATGATTTTTGCCATTTTATGTTTCAGGCCGTGGTTCCCAGTTTTGCTTTTTGTTTAGCACTATCTTCATTCTCTCTCACAATAGACACCCTTGCCTACAGATTAAATAGCAATAGTCAAGCTACAGCTCTTTGTTGATCTGTATGACTTCCTCCAAGAAAATCTCCCTGACTGCTGTGATTCATGGCAAAAATACTCACATACCATCCCATGATACTCTTATATGTTTTTAACTACTTACTAATATCTAGTTTGCCCAGCTAGATTCCAAATAAATCCACTGACCCTATGTTTAATTTCATCCTATCCCTCACAAGGCTGAGCTGCTATTATTCAGTCCCTAGCCACTATATGAATGAAAATATTATACTCTACAAACATACTAGCCTAAACCTCAGCTTAAAGGCAAAATGTCTGAGTCACTCATAATGGAGTAAATCAATCATGAATAGAGTCCGTAGATTGTAGTACTGCATCAGTGTGAATTCCTTGGTTGTGATCATTGTACTTCAGTTAATTGAAGAATCTGGGTGAAAAGTATGTGGAAAATCTTTGAATTATTTGTGCAAGTTTGTAAGTATGAAACTATTTCAAAACTTGAAAAAAAAATTAAGTCTTAGTTATTGGCAAAGGGCCAGTGTTAAAACACTTTGAAAACCTAATTGCCAATGCTTTTTAGCCAATAATTTAGTTCTGACAAGGATCTTCTGTCATTCTCGGCTGTTTTATAAATCAATCAAGTTGAATGATTTTCCCCATACAGTTTTTCCTATTTTGAGTAAATGGTCAGAAATCACTTTTATTAAGCACAACAGAATCATACAATTCAGTGTTTCAGTGTTAGAAGTACCTGGGTATGTGACCAAAACAGAGTCTGAGGTCTTCACTCCCTGCCACCTCCCACCTCCACCCACCCCACTCTGATGTCACTGCCAGCACACTGACCACCAGTCAACCCCAGTTCTTTGGGGAAGCTCATGAAAACTTAGACACTGCCACCTCTCAACAGGATCCTAAGGGGATAATAGGCTGGGATTTAGGAGTTCGGTTCAGTTTGGGTTAGGATGGGTTGATTTGGTTTGGTTTTTACAGCATCAGATGCCTCCTTTCAATCCAGTGAGGTCTTGAGTGAAAGACCTCAAAGCCCTTGACTGATCACACTCAAGAGAGACCCAGAAACCACCTACTGACCCTGGAACATCAGACCAGTCATTTAACCTGATCAAGCCTTAGTTTCCTCATCAGCAAAATGGGTATAAAGAGACTCTATTTTACCTCATGGGGTTGTCTGAAGAATCATAGTTATGTAATGCTGGTTATATATTGTGATAGGGTAAGGAATGTCCAGGGCTTCCCTGGTGGCTCCGATGGTAAAGAATCTGTCCACAATGCAGGAGACTTGGATTCGATCCCTGGGTCGGGAAGATCCCCTGGAGAAGGGAATGGCTACCCACTCCAGTAATCCTGCCTGGAGAATAGTCCAATATTTATTCCTGGCTAATTCCATGGACAGAGGAGCCTGGCAGGCTACAATCCATGGGATTGCAAAGAGTCAGACATGACTGAGCAACTAACACAAGGAATGTCCATATCCTAGGGATAGAGAAACCATGGCAGAGATTCATGGAAACAAGCTCACAAAGGGATTGAGTTCAGACTTTTCTACTCTAGGCTTCTACTTAAAAAAATGCCTCACTCAGAATACATGGCACAAGTAACTTCACTTCCAGAAGTCAACAAAATCCCCCATAGAAAAATTCCTAACACATGAGTCTGCTCAAACTTTAAGTACAAGTTCAAGATGATATTCATCAGACGTAACAGGAGGCATATTGGGATAATATTAATTAATTTTATTCCACCATGAAGTGAGAACCTCCAAACAGCCTTTAGTTCTCTCCCTGAGTAATGATCTTGTGTTCCCTCAAGTGCTATATAAAGGCAATACCAGGCTGCAGCCCATTAGGTGCAAAGAGAGATGCAAGGTAAGCAGGAAGACTTAAAGGGATACTATTGATGTGAACATCATGTTTTTATTAAATCTTTCTCTCTAAAATACCAGTAGCAAATAGCATTAGTGACTTTAAAGTACCTTAAAAAAATTAAATGCAAATTTCTCACTCCCAGTGTTAATAGTGATTAGAGGGTCTGCTCTCTACATAGTCTCGGTAACAGATGTAAAGGATTAGACTATCCTAGGTAGGAAAAGACAACAGGTAGACAACAACGATAATCACCTTTACAGAAGAGTTCCCCCAAGGGGTTTTGTATGTTGCAACAAATTTAGAAGGTTCTACTATCTTTGATTCTCCTATCTCTGGGCTCGGATTCAGAAAATTAGGTGACAAATTTTAAAGGATTTGGGGTGGTGTGTTACTGAGCTGAGGACAGAGAAAACTAATCAGACCACTTTCATCCTGATGACTCTAATTTATTTTATATTAATATTTGAGCATTGATACTTAACAAAAGCAACAACAAAACAACAGATGTGCTGACTACTCACACAACTCTTGCAATTTCTGAGGGTGCAAGAAAGTAGATCTTTGTCCCTAGTAGGCATCAGGAGGGAAGGTCTAGAAACGGTGGTTTAGAAGATGGGCTCTCTATAAAATTGTGCACAGAATTTTAATTGGAATTATCTTTGGGGATCTTACTGCTTACTCTTCAGTTTTGAGACTGCTTTTAATAAGACTGATTACCTTTTAAAGTTCTCAGGTGGACCTGAGAAAAAGGAAGAAAGATATAACTATATATACCTATATTCCATATATGGAACATGCAACGGGCAACACAGAACAATAATAAAAGTAAATAGTATAAGTCCTGGAGTCAAGGTTGCCAAGGATCAAAATCTGGCTCCTTATTAGCTCTGGGACTTCAACTACATTCCTTAATTACTAACTCTCAGTTTCCTCATCCGTAAACTGTGGGTAATACAAGCACCTACCTTAGAGATAGTCGAGAGGATTAAATGAACTGTTTCAGAGAAAACAGAACAAGGCCTGGCTTGCAAATGGTTTGCCACTGGTATATAAAGAAAGGAGGACTACTGACTATTGTTATAGTCAATAAACTATAACACTGATGATCAAGGCACTTGGAAACCCAGGACAACCAGCTTCCTCCTCCTAAGCCTCCTTTTAGAGTTTTAGAGTTTTCTTCATTCCTCTTAAGACATCTGCCTCCAAGCAATGTCCATTTCCAAAACTCTTCTTTTAGAGTCTTCTTCATTCCCCTTAAGACATATGCCTCCAAGCAATGTCCATTTCCCCCTCTCAAATGTAACACAGTCTCTCTGGGTTGATCTTTCCCAATGAAAAGTGAAGGACTTGAACTTGATCATCTTCAAAGTCCCTTCCAATTCTTTTCCTGTTTTCTTTTTTAAGATTATGAATTCTGATACTATAAGCAAGATGAGATAAGGTACTCAAGTAATGCTAAGATGCATGATTACATTCACCTTTACTATACCAGCTAAGAAAGATGAGGACATCCAAACAAGAGACACTGAAGATCAAATTATGCTAGCAAAACTAAAATAGGTGAGCAATAGCCATCCTCAGATAAATCTTTCCATGGGCATTTGTTTAGACAGTTCATTCATGGCTCCCTTTCAGAAGCCTAAGCTAGACTCTGAAATTAGATGAACTTTCATAATTTGCCATAAGTGAGGTTTTTTTTAAATTTCAGGTTCAAAGTCAAGCTGTCACTGAGAATTTCAGGACTACAAGATTTCAAATGACCATATAGATTGATTGGATATATTTTTATTAATGTAGAAGTTCATATTTTACCAGTGAGAACAAGTTATAAGGCTATGAATCCTGAGTCAAAGTAACAGAATAGATGAAGTAAAGGGGTGAAGGATGACAGCAAGAGCAGGCTGTAAGCCTCTCAGCAGAAACCAACTGGAACCAGCTGCGTTGGCTTTTTCCCACATGTGAGCATGCAGGAATATTACAACGTTGGAGGTTTATGCCATATTTTCTAAGAACAGGGTCACATACAGATCAGGCAGACCATCTCCCAAGTGGGTGAGATAGTTACTCTCATTCTCTCACAATTGAGCACAAATGCCCAGGAAAGCACTTACGTATTTAAAGCAGTAGAAAAGTAGAAGCCCTTTCTGTCTCAGGCTATCAGAAAAGGAAGCATAAAGAGTCCATTTGTGGGTTTCTTTCCTTGGTCCTTGCTTCCGTTGGGCTGGTGTGTTAGTTTAATGAGAGGTCTAATTCATGGGGGCTCTGCAAAAACTGGATTGTCAAAGCAGATCCTTCCAGACACTTATAGCCTATTGCCTGGTGGCCTCATAGGTCTCCCAACCCAAGCCAAGGGAGACCTACACTCTCACAAAGGCCAGAGACCTTGACCACGTTTAGGGGGGAATTCAGAATCTTCACATCAACTGGGTTAAATGTACCTAATCAGAGATCTTCTCTTAATTGGTATCGAGCGGAGAATTCCACCCTAGACATGCAGCCCTCTCACTCCTACCCGAGGACAGCAGCCAACTCCAACCTCAGTTCCGTGGGTTCTGCTTCCAGGCATAGCCAAAGAAGGCAGTTAGCCAAGCACTCCCCCAGCCATTTCTCTTGCAATTGAAACCCCCAATTTTCCACACGGAGCCCCCCAGAGTCCAAACAAGACTCAGATCCCACACTTAGGCACAGGCCCATGTAAGTATGCATGCACACTCAGACAGTAGATGGCTGGGTAGAAAGATGCTCCAGGGGCCACTCCCACATGAGTAAGGAGGTCCGAACTCAGAAAAACAAAAGACAAGTTAGAAGAGGGGAAAGGAAAAAAGAAAGAAAGAAAACAAAACAACTAGGATGGTATTCCCTCATTATAAGACAAGTCAGCCAGGACATACCTTTGGACAAGAACCGCACAGCTGTTCATCCTTGGGACTGGCAACGAGGTGGATGGTCTTCATCACCCCAGGGGCCTTGAGCAAGTGTTGCTTTGGTTTATTTCAGGAGGTGCTATTGGAAACATAAAACAAAGTGCCTGGAGGGCACTATAAACAATAGAAGAAATGTGGGAGACTCGATCATCCAATGGGTATTTCTATGTTTTTAGACAGGGACAAGGGGAGAGGGAACTCTACGGTGAGGTAACGTTCTTTCTTCCATGAGCGCAGCCTCAAGTGGTTTTGTCACTTCTGAGTCCATGACTTTCTGCTGAGAGTCCATTCCTGAGTTTGGAAATCGCTCTTCACCAGGAGGAAGGTGAGGAAA
Organism: Antilocapra americana; assembly: GCA_007570785.1. Lineage (NCBI taxonomy): Eukaryota > Metazoa > Chordata > Mammalia > Artiodactyla > Antilocapridae > Antilocapra > Antilocapra americana. The sequence continues at coordinate 2,511,972 of ML664174.1, read as the reverse complement.
AAACCAGCAACAACAAAACAGCAGCTCTGCTGATGGAGGAAGAGGATCCTGCAGGCGCTGCTGGTTGGGGCCCAGGCACTGGACGAGACCACACATGGGCAGCCGCTTCCCACTTCCCGGGAGCTGCTGATGTGTCCTTGCAAGCAGGGAGGAAGATGGGAAGGTCGAGGAGGAAAACTGGGGAGGGGTCTGCTGTGGGAAGCCACCGATTCCAATCGAGGACATCTTCCTGACGGGATCGCCTTGGATCAATCCTCCCCCACAGAGGCTTTCTTCTACATGGAATATTACTTTTATTTATTTGATTTCCCTTTTCTCTCCCTCTCTGTCTCAAAAAAAAAGGATGTCTACTAATAATAGCTAGAATATATAAGTAATCATTTTTTTTAACATTATTGGTTCTTTGTTTCCAAACCCAATGTTCCTCCTCTCTTCGTTTTGCCAATAAATAGGGAAACTGAGGAAATCAACTCTGCTCATGTCAAAAAGATCCCCCCCAAAAAAAGAGCTAGTCCACCTAACTTCCCATATCTATGGAAAATAAATAGTACATCACAATGCCGTCGCTCTGAAGGACTGTTAATTCTGCTCTTTTGTTCTGCTTCTTTTCAGGAATTTGTGCTTCTGCTGTATGTACCCTAAATAAAGGGAAAAGACAGGAGGAACGTGTGGAAGGTGAGAGGAAAAAGGCAGGATGAAGGGAAAATCTAAACTGTCTTTCATTTAAAAAAAAAAAGTCAGAACCAGAACAATGACCAAAGTCACAAGGTGATGATGGCTAATTGCCCAGAGAGTCTGTCCCGTGTGTTTAGCAACTGCCCTTTTTATCAGCTGTGGGCGAACCCCGGCCACTGCGACGTCCTCGGCAGGAGCGAGGCTCTTCCAAATCGTCCTCGTCAAAGCCGTGGAAAGTTGAGGTGTCACTTTCTGACGTGGAACCGAATAAGTCCTCCGCGGTGCGCGCTGCGGCTGCTGCCTCCTTCTCCTTCCTGCCTTCTCCTCCCAAATGAGCTGACATGTATGATGAATATATCAGCACATGGGTTAAGCAACAGACAGCATTATTAATATTCCTATTACATTATTACAGTGTTATTCTTAATAGCAAGATCATACATCATTCCACACCAAAGGGATTAACTGGGTATGTCACCTGGTGACCGGGGTTTGGGGTAAGAGGACAAAGCCAACATTTCCAAGGAAAAGGGTTCTCCCCTCCCCAGAAAGGCACCATCTCTACCACAATATATGTGTCCGCAGCTCTGACAGTGCAAGATTCAACCACGATCTTTCTTTCTTTCTTTTCTTCAGAAGGCACACATTCACACGCACGCTCGCTCCACCCGCCCCAGACAATGAGTTTTCTCTGTGGTTTTTAAGCCTGGTTGGTATTTCTTTGGTGTTTTCAGTTGGCGTTTCTTTGCACAATGTTGTCCTTCATTTTGACAGTCAGCTTTACAAAGGTATTAATGTCAGACAACCCGGTCAAGGTGGTTAAGCCTCCATCCATTTTATTTTTTATTTTCACCCGTTTCTAATCCCATTCTTCCCAAACCCTTTCAATTCTGCCCTTACAACATGTAGTTCATTTGCACTGAAAGCGAAAAGAAGTTGGAAAGTCTGAAAAGTGGTACGTATTCAAAGAGCCTCTTGTTTTGTTTACCCCTGGAGGACATGCTTGTGTCCTGCACCCACACACATGTGCATTCACAAACACACATGTGTGCACATAGGCGTGCAGGCACGTGAACGCACACTCCAGGTCTTAAACACGCCTAGGTCTAAGTTACTCCAGAAAGTCTGGGGTTGTTCAGGCTAATTCAGAGCACTCAGAAAGTGGGAACTAGGGGTGGCAAAGCTGAATAAAAGACAGTATCCTGAAATCTATAAAACTTGGGTACAAACTCTTTCACATTCTAAATGGGCCCCAGGACTGACCCCTGTTGAGGTCACAAGGCTCCACTTGTCGTGTCAGTTTCAGGAATCTCATTTTTCCTCCCAGGAAAAGTAGGTAGTGGAGTAGATGGGAAGGAAAAGACAGCTTTTCCGAGTTCCACACTCTTCCTTGGAAGGACTCCAAGGAAGCCCTGGAGAAGTATTCACCCACCTGCCTCAACAAAGCATATCCCATGGGCTAATGCCACCTGTTCATTCCTGAGGTGTCAACTATTTCAGGAACATCAGAGTCAGACCTAGACTAATTATCCACCAAAACTAATCCTTGGCGAAGGCAATGAGAACACCCAGGCTGGTACAAAATGGCCCCCTGGGTCACATAGCAGATAAATCCTGGGAAAAATAAGTTAAGTTAAGGCTGTGGGAGAGAGAGGCTTTGGATAGGAAAAACCAGCTCCCCATTTCAGATCCCCCATGGATCACATTTAAGTACCCCATCTTTTGAAGGAAAGGAAGAGGGGACATCTCAGCAATTTTCACTGAGAATTCTGAAGCTGCCCTCTCTAACCCATCCTCAACCCACAGCAGTCCATACAACTCTGACTAGAATATCATGCCACCAAGTAACTCTGCTTCTGGTGGTAAAGATTTTGTCTGATCGCTTGCGCTTTAAAAATGCTGAACTGAATTTCATTTGCTTTGTTTTCTTTCTGAGTGTCTAAATCCCAGAGTCCACTATCACATGGGCCCCCTTGTCTAAGCTGGCACCAGTAGAATAAATAGTTCAACATTAGGTATCACGTTTGGCAAGTAAAGGAACTGACAGAATTTCACAGATGGGCCACCCTGTCAGGGTCCTTAAGCATTAAATGTGGGGGGTTGTGTGCAGTGGAAACCACAGTGCTTTTCCAATTATTGATTTGCCGCTCAAGTCAGTCTTAAACCTTAAACAATCCAAAACCAAATATTAAAGGACTAAAAGCTAAAGTCTGCAGACAGAGCTAGGGAAGAACTGAGCTGCTATAGTAAAGCTGGGTGTGGTCATCTCAGGCCCTCTCTCGGGACTAGGAGTTGAACAGATGCTCGGTAGAAAGGTGGGAAGGAGCCATGACCCCGGCTGCAGGAACCAACCATCCAGCAGAACTGAATTTCATCTACCAGTCAGCAGTTGATGAGACTAAAGATGAGTCTGAAACTTTCCTCCCTGCCTTGCATTACAACACAAATGGGCCTCATTACAACACAAAACAGTATGAAAAGCCAACCATGATCCAGCATGAAAAAAGCAAAATGAAAGCCTGAAGACTAAACTCATTTTAAGAACGAAAGAACAAAACCAGATTTAGTCTTTGAATAGATTCAAGATGAAAATTCAAAACATCCCAAGTCTACTCCAGAAGAGTCCTAAGAACACCGGCCCTTTTGCCTCCTTGATCTACTAGGCTCTCTTGGGTTTTCCACATGAGAAAATGAGATGAGTGGCTAATGGAGGTGGTATTTATGCTGGTACCCAGAAGCCTAAGAGTCTCTGACTCCCCCACACTCCAGGTGTGGCAGCTCTCTCAACATTCATGTCTCCACATTCTTCAGGTTTGCCCTGGGCACTTCCACAGAACAAACACGTCTTTCTGTGACGTGCACATCACCCAACACGAGGAAGCACACTGCCTCTGTCTCCAGCTGTTTCCATGCTGTCTTACTGTCATCCATAACAACATACACCAAGAGATAGCCACCTCATGAAAAGGCTGGGCAGATATAAGCCCATACCTTCTTCTTTCCCTTTTCCCTGGATCCCAGGACATAGATTTTAGTTCTTAAGACTCAAGAAGAAAAAAAAGTCAAAATAACCTGAAAATACACTTGAAAAATCACCACCATCATTTCTGGACCCACCCTTCAGTCCCTGCCCCCAACAAGATGGCAAAGGAATGAGAGTGGAAGAGCTCCTGGTCTACGGGAACATGATGAGAGAAGGGGCCACACTCACCAGAGCGTCCACAGTCTGCACAGGACACCAGCTCCTCCGGCCTCCCACTCTTCTTGTTCATGTTGGAGCCCCCCAAGCAGAAGTCACAGTAGTTATTGGGAATGACTGTCCCATCCGGTCCTTTCTGGGCTGCGGAAACATTTTTTTAAAAATCCAGTGTTAGGCTGAAGTGAGTCTCCACTGGCCCCTCTTCTCCTGCTGGTGTGGCTGAATCTGCTCCAGAAAGAATATGAAGTTTAGAATCTGAGGTTTGGTTACAACCAGGTTGTTTTCTTGGGCAAAGTTTTATGATTCTCCTCGGTTCAATGGCACTAATGTCTTATGAGCCGTTCAGAGCCAAGTTTGGTTTTTGCAATATTTGTCAGTTCTGTGTTTGTAGAGAAACAACCATGTTCCTCTAATTGTGTCCCTGGATCACTGAAGCATCCATACAGCCTACTAGTCAAGTGAACTTCTCTCATCCCTGAACAACTGGCCCTCAGGGTCCAAACATCAGATGACAAACATCAGGGAAAGAGAAAGGTCACTATGTAGGCCTTGCCCTACCTAGGGAAAGAGGCTCCTGTTTAGGGAATATTCCTTCTGTCTCTGAAAAGGAAAGCAAAGAGGCAAGGATGAGGGAATCATTCCAGGAAGGACCCTGAAGATGGTCTTGGGGATTCTGATACATATGTTGGCAGATACCTAGGTTTCCACTCTTGTTCAGCCCCATCCATCTCCCTAAAGTCCAGACTCCTTGGTGATGGAAAGCACCCAGGACTAATTAATCAGCAGATCCCTAGAATCAGAACCGGGCACTTAGCTCAGTCTCATACTGGACATCAACCCTGAATAGTCATTGAAGGACTGTTGCTGAATTTGAAGCTCCAATACTTTGGCCACCTGATGCAAAGAGTCAACACAGTGGAAAAGACTCTGATGGTGGGAAAGACTGTAGGCAAAAGGAGAAGAGGGCAGCAGAGGATGAGATGGTTGGACAGCGTCACCAACTCAATGGACATGAATTGGAGCAAACTCTGGGGGATAGTGGAGGACAGGGAAACCTGGTGTGCTGCAATCCACAGGGTCGCTAAGAGTCGGACAAGACTTAGCAACTGAAAACAACATACCAGACATGGATTGAATGGTGAGCTAATGAGCATATCTTGAGGCTTAAGATTTTCACAAGGCACCCTTGCTGAAAGGCCTTACACAAAAGCAAAGGAATATCTTGGGACAAGATTTTTCAAAACAAAGCCTTGTGAAAATAGCACATGTCCTCAAGCACTGAAATCTCAGTTTCTAAGGGCTGGTTGGAAAGCTTTGGACAGGTTCTTTGTATGAGGAGAAATGCTTTCATTTTCCTTGTTTTTCAATCCCTATTATGGACACTTCTTTGTCATATTAACACTCTCTGTCTGTGACAAAGAAGAAAAGTCTCTCTGTTTATGGGATCAGCCTAAACCACAAGGGTACCTTCCTCCTCCCCAATTCCAACGTCTGCTGCTATCTTTCATTATTCACTGGCTAACATTAATCAGGGTCCCGTAGGGTACAAATCTGTAAAAGGAAGCAGATATGTGAGCAGAAATACCATCCAGACAGTAAGTGATAAACGGATTCACCCACTTTAATATGATTCCCCCTGGCCTCTGCTTCCTCCATGCCTCTTCTTTGCCTCCAGGAATAGAAAAACTTACCTGGGGAAGGCGGAAGACAAAAGCTCACAGAATTACATTATAGAGGGTTAATCCATTTATCAGTTGCTATTTGGATTGTTTAATCAGTTTCTTAGTCATTGATTTTCATCTTCAGGAAGGCAGATAATTCTCTGGAAGAAAAGTGGGAGCTGATTGGGGTAAACAGAGAAGGGGGCCACACCCTGTGGCCTCCAGGAACGTGGATTTTTCTTCATCAATCATTGCATCTCAAAGACAGATGTGCATCATACAGAATGGTTTTGCAAATAATCTCCAAAAAGTAGGACGTCTACAAAAATTTACTCTGCCTGTAAAATTCATTGCCCAAATCCAGAAGGAAGTCTCTTTCTTCTTTTTCACTCAATTGCCATCTTAACCATTTTTAGAACTCTCTCAAGGAAATCCAAGTATGTTTATGAAGCAAATAAACTCCAGGGTTTCTTCATTAAGCAACTATCATGGAAATCGATCAAAAGATGAACAGAAAGAAGTGGGTTATTTCAAATGGAGGGGTTGAGTGTCCAAAGCTAAGTTTCATGCCTGATATGAATTAGATATAAATGTGGAAATGCCATGACGAGAGATCAAAGAACCCCATGTATATCATCACACTGATCCTCTCATGAGGCCCAGTCTCATCCTGCTCTCCTAGGGACTCCCTTTTATGTCAGACTTCTCCCCTTTCACAAAATCTGTAAGCAACCAAAGGATCTAGTTTTTCTCCAACATACTGTATCCCTTGTGATTTATGAAAATGAAGACATAGAATATAGAGTATAAGAATGCCCTGAAAGGGACTTCCCTGGTGGTCCAGTGAAAAAGAATCTGCCTCCCAATGCAGCAGATGTGGGTTCAACCCTTGGTTGGAAAGCTATGATCCCACACGCCACAGGGCAACTAGGCCCATACACCTCAACTAGACAGCCAGTATGCCACAAACTACAGAGCCCACATGCTCCAGAGCCCATGAACCACAATCAGAGAGAAGACCTTGAGCACAACAACTAAGACCCTATGCAGCAAAAAAAAAAGGAAAGTCCAGATAATTCTTTACAGTTTTTACCACCAACAGACCATTGGTAGAACACCGTATTAAACCATGGACTTGAACCTGGCAAGAAACAAAAAATTCAGAAACAATTTAGTAGAGCATAGCAGACAGTAGTGGAAAAATCGAATCTATATGGAAAGACCAAGGAAGAGAATTGAATTCATCTGATGAAGCGAAGCTTCCGAGGAAACTGAAGCAGAGCAGGGTCTCCACATATATTTTTGTGTGTTAGCTGCTGGTTACACAAATTTCCCAGCCGAAGGGATGAAGAAGGTGATAAACTTCCAACTGCAGGCCCTGATGTGTACAGCTGTGACAGGCCCAGGTGGGTGGGTACAATTTTAGCCCAGCGAGGGCCCAGTCTAGAAAATGATAGTGAGCATTTAGACTTCATTTTCCAGTGAAATCCTTCCAGCTTCAATTCTTACTCTCCTCTCATGACAGTGAGCTCAAGCTTCCATCCATCTTGGTGAAATGGCATGGGATGGACTACAACAGCTTTCTCATCTGGTTCTTTCTTACCCTTTGGGGATCTTCAGGATTAGTTTCAGGGTGAGGGTTCTCCCATGGAGCTCTCTCAATTCTCTAGCCAGAAGTGACCAGTCAGGCCTTGTGGCTAGCATGCTGTTAACGTCACTTCTAGGACCTTACCCCTGTCTATACATGTGTACACTTGCCTCATTCCCCCATAGTCAATGGTTTACTCCCTCAGATTGGGGAGTATCCACATCCAGCTCGTTGGAAAACCAACGTGTCCTGCACATAAGAAACTGTTAACAATGATGTGTGAGATGAACAGCTTAGGAAAGCATGGCAGAGAGGTAGGTAAGCAGCCCAGGGATGCCTTGAGAGCTCCTCCTAGGGGGACAGAGGCACAGTTACCAGTCACTCTGAACAGCCGTCTCTGCCTGGGTTATTTCCCTAGTCCCTAGAGAGAAGAGCTGGTCCATGTCCAAATGGATTGATCAGTCATCTGGTCTGGGTCACGTCTAGCTACTCCCTGAGTACACAAGAGTGGGTAGCCAAGGCCCTGGGTTGCTGGAAAAATAACATTGGACTATACCCTATTACAGTAGGTACGACATTGTCCTATACACAGACATACAAGGAAAGTATAAGAGTAGGATTCATTGTCTCCTGAGAAGGGAACAACAGGTTGTACCTACCCACTTAGCCCCCTGTTTTTGAGAAGATTAAACAGCGGACATACATGACACTACAAGATGGTAACAGATCTTACCCTGATGCTTTGCACATACTATTTCATTGAGTCTCACAACATTTTTGTGAAGTAGGGAGCATCTGACAGATGAGGTAACTGAAGCCCAAAGAGATGAAGGCACTGGCTTTGGGGCCTAGTTAAGAAGTGGAGGAAGCGGGATTCACCCCCTGGATTGTCAGTGTTCCCAGAGACTCTGTCTCTAATCACACTTCTCTGCCTCCAGGAAGTCCAGAGCCAATTCCGCATATAAAATATTTCATAAATCTCTTTCAAGTCAACGTGATTCACCCATTACTTTACTTGGGAAGCCCAAAGCGATAAAAAGTATTGAGATTGGCCTGATAAAAGTGGAAATTCCCTTTGAACTTACATTTAATGTCTCTACCACAGTAATCCATCCCGGTGGCCCTGTTTATTGTCATAGACTCCATGAAAACACTTCTCCAGAGGATTCCAGAGGCTCATGAAGGAATTTTTTAAAGTAAAGCTCACACCGTGGCTTTATTGGCCTTTGGCCTGACCCATCCGTGAGCAATTTCCTGGCACCATCTATGAGATCATTATAAAAAGGATTTTACTATAAATAGGAAGCTTGCCCAGACCTTGCCAGTAGGATTTAAATAGAGATTCCGCTTCTGCTTATGGGAAATTGAGTCCCGCTTCATATAACAGGATGACGGGGAGGCCTAAGACCCGAGTGGTATGTCGATGGCAGCGTCTGCGATGATGGATTTGGTTTTCTGTTGATTAATGCTCATGGGCTGAGATCATATAAGCGAAACAAAGAAGCTGCTGAGAAAATAAAGAGAGCCTTGGGAGAGCTTCCCTCATGGCTCAGATGGTAAAGAATCCACCTGCAATGTAGGAGACCCAGGTTCAACCCCTGGGTTGGGAAGATCCCCTAGAGGAGGGCATGGCTACCCAATCCAGTACGCTTGCCTGCAGCATTCCATAGACAGAGGAACCTGGTGGGCTACAGTCCCTGGGGTCGCAAACATGATATCGACTAACATTTTCAGACACGACAGCAACTAACACTTTATAACACTTTGAGAGTTCAGGGGTTCACCTGGGGGATGGGGGGGTAACTTTAAAAAGTTCAAAGGAAAAAAATGGAAATCAGGAACAAAGTTCATGAAAAACTGCAAAACAATAATAACAGAAGGTGGGAGGGAGTATTCAGATAAAACAAATCAAGAGAAAGGAAGCCAGGTCCCAAATAATCCCACCAGCACACTGGGGAAAGGGTGAGCCATCCTTCAGGAAAGGTGTTGGAGTACACGAGCACATCATAGGACTTCTGACTTCAGCCAGGATACATGGCAAGGGCAAGCAAGGCCCCAAACCTTCCATAGAACTACCACTAAGACAAGGCTGTCTAGCCCCTCTTTCTGTCTGATTTCTGCAGTGATGCACCTGCCACTCAGGAGAAGAATGCCTGGAGGCCACAGGCTGGCCACCAGCAAAAACCCTCCACCTGCTTCCGCTGAGACCAGAGCCTCCTCCCTAGGGCCCCAGGGAAGGAGGAAGCCAGCCGGAAGCTCAGGCTCTTCCATGGCACATCCACAAAAGCATGACTTCACATCCCAAGCAGATGCTCCAACTGTCTGCCAGGGTGCACAGCCTCGGGGCCGTGTTCCGTGCCCACCACCCAGCCCCACCCCAGCCCAGGCTCCAGCCAAGGCTGACTGGCAGGACGGTGCAGCTGCGGGCAGGGAGAAGAGCCCTCCAGGAGGCGCTGTGCCTCTCCGCGCCCCCCAACCCCTCCCTCGTTTCTCCACCACCCTCCACAGCTGACAGTTCCCGTCCCTCCACAGGTCTGACATGTTGCCATGGCAACCGGAATCCTGGGCTCCGGCAGCCTCTGGTCTTGCCACCTGTTATTACTTCATCTCTCAAGTGTAAAGCATCCTAGCCTGGTGCCATGTAGCTGCGCAGAGCACATCTTCAGAGGACGGAGTTAAAGAGAAGCAAGAGGCAAAGAGGGAGAAGATGGAAGGCAGCCCCAGGCTGGCCACACAGGGCACACTGGACAGGTCAGGCTGGCAAAGGAAGCTGCAGAGACGGGGTGGGAGGTGTGGGGGGGAAGCCAACGTGCCTTCCCTTCAGAATCAGCGAGCAGGCCTCAGCTGGAGGCCACCGCTGCCGCCTGCTCCCTTCCACCCAGCCTTTAATGAGGGACCTGGGAGGGGAGGGGGAGGCGGAAGAAGGCTGGGGCTGGAAAGAGATCCATGCTGGGCCCAAGTGGAGCAGAGCCAGGAGAGGGTTAAAGTGATGAGATAAAGACTGCAGGGAAGGCTGGACCAGAGGGCACACAGAGCCTCCAAGCCTGGATAAATGGCCTTAATTCTCATGCTCCTGCTCACCCTACTCCTTACGTGTTTACTCATATAAATTATCCCCAAGGCCTGACACCTTTTTTTCATTGCTTCCCTAGAACTGATGAAAAAAATAAATCCCACAGATCCCAGGAATAAAAATGTTGGGATTCCATTCAGGCTGGTTCTTCTTGGCCAGCTAATAAGAACCCCGGCCCCACCCCAGGTCTCCAGAGGGAAGACGAAGGATGCCCTCCTCCATGAATGTGGAAGACGGGGCAGCCAGGGAGCCCAGGGGAAAACAGACACCCAGATCCACTCAGCACATGACCGCCAGGCCCCACGCACCATCTTGCCACCTGGCCTTGAACACAGTGCAAGTGCGTGACAGGGACTTGGGAGAGGTGCTGCTAAGGCAGAATGACTCCAGGCCCCCAGATTAGTCCTTCTGGAGACAAGAAGGCCGAGGGCTAATTTAATAAGTCTTCGGGTTTACGGACAGGCCTAAGTCACCAGGCTCCATATTTTCAAGGACAACGGGAAACAGGAGGAGCTGAAATGGCAGCACATTGCTGTCAGAAAGCTGGACACAAGCGCAGCTCAACAGGTGAAGGCCTGGTTGGAGGAGCAGGCTTCTCAGGAGAGGCCTCTGCATGTGGGAAGATGCCCCTGGTCCAGGTTTGTTTGAATGTGTGCCCATGTAGAGGCAAGAGAATATACGAGATGTCATCTTAAGGCCCCCTTTAGGCCTATTATCTGAGGATTATAATAGGGTGAAAGAAGAGACAGAAAAGCGAAGTTTTCCAAACCCTGAGGAACTCAGCCTTTCATCCCTGCTTCATATTTGTGTACGCGTCTCTCTCCATGTTAGCCGTGAGCTCCCTGAGGGCAGGTGCGGTGTCTTTAATCTCTGAATCCCCAGCCCCTGACATGGTGATTGACACAGAGCTGACAATAAATACTTAATGAAAGGATGGGCAAATCTTCACAGAGGCTTTGGGGAGAGGAAGAAAAACAACTGCCAGAAAAAGGGAAGTCAAAGATCAGGAATTCAGGGGATGCGAAGTGTCTCCTGAGCACTGACTGACCATCCTAAGGCACTGCCAGCATCAGTCCTGGCTGTAACGGGGGACAAAAAGACTGAGGGTGGGGCATCAGAGAGAATAAAGCAGTGGTGGAGAAAGGCAACGGGTCTGCCCTCCTGCGGGAAGCCTCTCCCTTGGGCATTTCTTGGAAAGCCAGGAAGGAAGGAGTTAAGAACTCCCAGTCTAAGTTGGCCCCCGGGGCCCCTTGAACCCCATGTTTGCTGTCTTGCCAGGAGCCTTGACGTAGTCATTGAGAATATCAGGCCCTGACTTACTGTGTTCTCTGGTGGCTGTAGACTCTTCCTGAAAATGTTAAGGGCATGCCAGTCATCCTAACATTCTTTATATCCGTCTTCTTCCCTCTGTCTTTATAGAACACGAGATTCAAACCTTCAGACACAGACCTCATAAATATTTACTCCAAGACACCGTACTGTAGAATCAGAAAGCACGTGTCTGTTCACACTGATGTCTCCATCTTAATGGATGTGTTTGGTAGCATTGCCATTTGCCAGGAGTTTGGACCCCACGTCCCCAGTTCTGGGACTGGACGGGTTCGACGGTAATGTCCTTTGTGCTCCACCCTTAGGCCAGCAGCCCAAGGTCTGTCACCAGGCTTCGGAAGAGTGAGAAAAAGACGAAGCAAAACGGATTACTTTTCTTGGTGCTGATTAAGGAAAAGCACAAGGAGCCGTTTCCATTTTCCAGCGGCAGGTCATGTGGGTCAGTTCGTGCTCTGGCGTAGCAACTTGTTATTGCCGCCAAACGAGTCAGCTGAGGGGGAGAATGTTTCACTTGAGAGGAACAATGTCAGAAGGGCTGTGAATGAAGTGGTGTCGTTCCCCTGAGAGAACGGCAGGCCATCCCGGTGCTGTCGAGCAGGAGAAGCCTGGCCCACTTCACTCGTCAGGATATTATTATCGTGATGGCAGAACTCAGCAAGCCCCCTTCCTCTCTTCCTCTCAGCCTTGCCCCTCGCCACCGCTCCTCACCACCACCTCCACAGGACTCAGGCCTGTCAACCCCGTCGGTCTGCCAAGGACCAGATTTTTCTGTGTCCTTCAGACTGAAAAACAGTACTCAGGGAAAAGAAAAAGATGAGCTCCAAGCATGAGACCTGAGGAGGAGGAGAGAGTCAAGGACCACAGAGCTGACGGGCGGGGCAGGCCAGCCCAGGGGTAAGGGCCCAGGCGAGGACCACACCCAGAAAGCAAGCCGGAAGCGGGTCCTGGGAGCCACACAGACATTGCCAGTGGTAGGAGAGAATCCTAGGAAAAAGATGAAAACCAAGTTCCCCCTAGATTTAACAGTGCCACATTATTCCTGGCTACGTGACTCAGTGCTTCCAAAAGAAAAAAGAATTAAAGGGAAATACTGACTGCTTAGCAGTTTTAGAAAGCTCTGCCTCTCTAAGGCAGCGGTTCACACAGGGACTCCTTAAAAAGGCAAATTCTAGGCCTCCACCCCAGACCTACCGGATCCAAAATTCTGGGGTGGGATCCAGCAGTGTGTGTGTGTTTAAGGAACAGGTGTTTCTAATGTGCTCAGGCTGGAGGACCACAGCTCTAATGAGACACGTGACAGACGTATCACGTTGCATCGTACACATCTTGTCAGCGCTGTACTGCGTATGAAATCACTTATTTCACCATCACAAAACCCTGTGATATAGATGCATTAGGGCTTCCCTGGTGGCTCAGTGGTAAAGAATCTGCCTGCAACACAGGAGATGAAGGAAACTCAGGTTCAATCCCTGGGTTGGGAAGATCCCCTGGAGGAGGGCATGGCAACCCACTCCAGTACTCTTGCCTGGAGAATCCCATGGACAGAGGAGCCTGGTGGCTACAGTCCGTGGGGTCGCAAAGAGTCAGATAGGACTGAAGCAACTGAGCACAAATAGATGCATAAATGTTCTCATTTCACACAGGTGATAAGGCACAAGGAAGCTTGTTTAAGGTCAAGCTACATGGGCCTTGAACCCAGGCAGTGGGGCTCTTAGCTGGCCCACCTGATACTACCTTGCCACAGGCACATATAACCACACACCCGAGGGAAGTCGAGTCAGAGTGGTTGGCAGTCCCTGGAGGCCAGCACTTCTCAAATTTGAGTGTGGTGCAAACAAATCACTTGGGGATTGCATTACAATTCAGATTAGGATTTGTAGGCCCAGGAAGGGCCTGAGAATCCACATTTCTTATAAGCTCCCCAACAGGGTAGCCAACCATCCAGGTGTGCCTGCCACTGAGGTGTTTACAGGGCACAGAACTTTCAGTCTAAAACTAGGAATGTCCTCGGCCAACCTGGACAAGTTGGTCACCTGAGTCCCAGGCGATGCTGAAACTGCTGACCACCCTTGGAGAAGCAAAAATGTGGGCCCTCAAGGTGAAGAGTTTGGATTGTATTCAAGTATGATGAAAGTTTTGAGAGCATGGCATGGCATAATCTACCTTATACTTTTAAGTGACCACTTTGGCTACTCGGTGGAGAAGAGACTATGAGAGGTACGAATAAAGGCAGAGAGATTAATAAAGAAGTTGCAATGATCAAAGCAGGAGCTGAAGCTGGTGGTGTTGGAGATGGAGAAAGGGAGAATGATTTGTGGTATATTTTGGAAGGGGAGCCAATATGGGTGGGGAAGGAAAACAGAGCCAAGGATGAGTCCTAGGGTTTTCACTTTTGGTACAGCATTATTTTTCAAAGAACAAGGCCAGAAAGAGGTAAAAAGAACTTTGAAAGACTGAGACATAGAATGAGAGAGAAAGATGTAGGAAAATGGTTGAACTGAGAGATGTGTGATTTTTTTTTTTTTCAGAGCAACATTCATTTACAAGTCTCAAGCAGAATTTGTAAAGGAGGTTCCACATAACATCATAAATGGCTGAAGTTTGTTTTGAAGATTACATACGCCTGCTGTGGCCTGAATTGTTTCTCCCCTAAAATGCACATGTTAAAGTCTTCACCCTTAGTATGATGGCATTGAGAGATGAGGCCCTCATGGTGGGGATTAGTGTCCTTATAAGAAGAGACACCAGAGAGTTTGCTTCTCTCTACCAACTTCCCAGGTGGTGCCCGTGGTAAAGAACCCACCTGCCAAAGGCAGGAGATATGAGAGACTCAGGTTTGATCCCTGGGTCAGGAAGATCCCTGGAGGAGGGCATGGTAACCCACTCCAGTATTCTTGCCTGGAGAATCCCATGGACAGAGGAGCCTGGGCTATAGTCCACAGAGTCAGAGAGAGTCAGACATGACTGAAGGGACTTAGCTCTCCTGGCCCTGCAGCAACATGTAGCAAGAAAAGGCCATGTGAGGATATAGCAAAGAGATAGCCATCTCCAACCCAAGGAGAGAGTCCCCACAAGACACTGATCCATCTAAAAGACACTTTTAGAACTGTGAGAAATAAATTCCTATTGTTTAAGCTACCCAGTCTATAGTATTTTGTTATACAGCCCAGGCCGGCTTCGATACTGCCCATTAATATACTCATTTCTTTTGAAAAGTCACTATGCAATATGATGCACTTGAAAATTGACCTACAGGGGAAAATTAAGGGTCATCAGTAGGACCACGACAAACATCCCAGATTAAGACGAGGATCCATCACTTGGGGTTCCAGTGTCCTGACATAATTGAATGGTGTCCAAATTAAGCACATTCACATCTCAGCTTCTCATCTTGCTGTGTGACCTGGGACAAGTTCGTAAACCTTTCTGAGCCTCCATTTCCTCATCCATAAAATCAGAGGGAAGCGTGTGCCTCGTGGACTTGCAGACATCACATGAGATGATGCGTATAAAGTACCTGGCACCATTAGGTATTCCACCATGTCTTTCTCACTTTCTTTTCCTCTGTAAAACCATTTTATTTCTGAAAAGGCAGGAAAAATAGATCACAGTAATAAATAAGTAAGCTTTCCCAAGAAGCAACACATGACTGGAGAATTCACATTCATGCTCCGTGTCCAAGGGCACATCCCTCGGTCTCTGGGTGCCTTGGTGTCCTCTAGGGCACACAGCACCTACCTTATAAGGTTACTGTGAAGAATGAATGAGATAAACATGGCATGCCTAGCACAGTGTCTGACACATTCAAGGAATGTCAGCAAGTATTATCGTCCTTGTCACTGATCAGGACGTGGAACTCTTCAATCCTGCACATTCTAGGTAATTAGGCCACAAATGTGAGAGAAACAAGAGGCTCACAGAAAGGCAAGTTGCTGGGGAAACAGGATGGGAAATTCAGGACCAGATACCAGCTAGATTCCACCCCACAGCTTCCTCCTACCTGGTGTCTCATATCCATCTCATTCCTGGGGCCAAGACTACATGTTCTGTCTTTTGGGAGCCCCAGTTACACTTGGCCCCATGAGGGCATGTGCCCAGTAAGTGCTCAGGAAACACTCATGTGTAGCTTATGTGGAAGGCTTGGTGTCCCACATCTAAGAGTTAGCAAAGGCTGTGCCAGGACCGGGTCAGGCTCTTGTCTCTCCTGAGGCCGGTGAGACCCCCATAGGCAGTCAGTTTCTCAGCATCTCATGGCCACAGACAGACCCTGACTCAGATCATCCGTCTGTGGTCTGGACAAGTTCTGCTGGCCCGAAGGGCATGGAGGTGGGATGTAGGCACTCTTGGCAAGAGGGCCAGGTGCCAGACACCCGCACTGCCCGGAGACTCACAACATCCCCACAGGGGCAGGAAGATGGTTCCCTCTGTTTCATGGATGAGGCAACAACGGATCAGAGAAGAGTAAGTAACTGACCCCCATCCACACACACAGAAGATGACATGGTAGCCAGGTCATGATTCACACATAGGCTGGGCCAATTCCAATGATCCACAGGTTTGAATGAGCTGACTCCAAGTATACCTTCAAGACCAGAGCAATCCTTCAGATCTTCTTTTCTTTGGCATCTATAAATTGTTCAGTGAAATAATTCACCTAAGGGACACCCGTGTTCCAAATCTGCTCTTTAGGGAGTGAGAAGCAGCTCACTTTTTCAGACAGAGCCCTGGATCAAAGCCTGAACTTCCTGCGTCAAGGTTGGGTAAGTGGTAGGGTGGGTTGTGTGGGTTATAAAGCTTCTCAGGCACCTTTCAGAGTGACCCAGACTTCTTAAGCTCATGCAAAACATAACTTTCAGTCTCTCTCTCTTGAAGCTGTGTCCACTGCCCCTGGGCCATATGCTAGAGGACAGAGATGTCAGAAGACTAACATCTGTTCCATCTTCCCCATCAGTGTGGCAATGACATCATATGCTTCTTTTAGATAGTCTTCACATTATCAGACTAATTTTCAGATTATCTAATCAGCCGACATTACCCTTAATCAACTCGGCTCCCCTCTTTCAGTTCTGCAGAGCACAGCATGCCCTCCACAGGCACACTGGGGTGGGGACTTTTCTTCTCTTGACAGATATTGAGAGCCTAGCTATATGCCAGGCCACCACTATTAAACAGAAGACTGAGCCCTCTGGGGACTGAGGGCAATCCGACTTCCATGCCAAGAACCTGAGACACAGGCTTGGAATAAACCTTATAGATCCATACTTTAAAACACCTTTCCTTCATAGAAGCTCCAAGCATGTTGTAGAGAACTTTTTACAATCATTTATGCTATTAAGTAAGAAAGAGATGCTATACTACCATTAATAAAGTGTGTGTGTGTGTGTGTGTGTGTGTGTGTGTGTGTGTGTGTGTGTGTGTGGGCGTGCGCGCGTGCACATGCGCATGCATACTTAGTTGTGTCCAACTCTTTGCAACCCCATGGACTGTAACCTGCCAGGCTCCTCTGTCCATGAAATTTTCTAGGCAAAACTGCTGGAGTGGGTGGTCATTTCCTTCTCCAGGAGATCTTTCCGACCCAGGGATGGAACCCCCATCTCGTGTGTCTCCTACATCGGCAGGCAGGTTCTTTACCAGCTGAGCCACCAGGGAAGCCCAACAATTAATAATATGCCACATATATTTCTTTATAAATCATTTATTCTTACTTCTAGTCATGGTTCTCCTTTTGTTTGTTGTTATTCAGTCCTTAAGTCATGTCTAACCTCTTGGACTGCAGCAGGCCAGGCTCCTCTGTCCTCCACTGTCTCCTGAAGTTTGCTCAAATTCATGTCCATTGAGTCTGTAACGCTATCTAACCACCTCATCCTCTGCCACACCCTTCTCCTTTTGCCTTCAATCCTTCCCAGCATCAGAGCCTTTTCCAATGAGTCAGCTCTTCACATCAAGTGGCCTAAGTATTGGAGCTTCAGCATCAGTCCTTCCAATTAATATTCAGGGTTGGATCTCCTTGCAGTCCAAGGGACTCTCAAGAGTCTTCTCCAGCACCACAATTCAAAAGCATCAATTCTTCAGCATTCAGCTTTCTTTATGGTCCAACTCTCACATCCATACATGACTACTGGAAAAACCATAGATTTGACGATACAGACCTTTGCTGGCAAAGTGATGTCTCTGCTTTTCAATATGATGTCTAGGTTTGTTATAGATTTCCTTCCAAGAAGAAAGCATCTTTTAGTTTCATGACTGCAGTCACCATGCACAGTGATTTTGGAGCCCAAGAAAATAAAATCTCCTTTTCCTGTAGGATGACAACCATCCAGCCTGGCAGAGAAGATACTTAAAGCTGTGGCCCTTGCACATATTTCCACCATCTCACCACTGTCAAACCCAACTACTACTAATTGTCTGAATGCAACATGCTGTTTTACACCTCTGCCCTTGTACACACAGTTCCCTGTGCCTGGGAAGCTCTCTCCCACCCAGTCAATTTCTCCTCATTCTTCAAGGGCTAACTTGAAGGTAACCTCCTCAGAGAAGCCTTTGAAAATCTCCTCATGCTTTTTAAACGTTCTAATACTCTGAAGCTTTCATTGCCCTGCAGGACTTTTTAAAAATCAAATTGCTGGGGCTTCACTGGTGGCTCAGTGGTAAAGAATCTGCTTGCCAGTGCAGGAGACAGGGATTCGATCCCTGATCCAGGAAGATCTCATGCGCCGTGGAGCAACCAAGGCCACATGTGCCACAATTATTGAACCAGTGCTCCAGAGCCCGGGAGCTACAACTACTGAGCCCACACACCCTAGAGGCTGTGTTCTGCAGCAAGAGAAGCCACCAGCAATGAGAAGCCTGCAGCCCCTAACTAGCAAGTACCCCCTGCTCGTCGCAACAAGAGAAAGCCCGCCTGCAGCAACAAAGACCTAGCACAGCCAAAAAATAAATTAAATAAATAAATAAAATTATTTTTAAAAAAAACACAGATTGCTGACTGGCACCCTCAGAGTCTGTTTCTGAAGGTCTGGTGGAGCCAAAAAACTGCATCCCCAGCAAGTTCCCAGGTGATGCTGAAGTCGCACTTAGAGCACTGCTGCCCTTGGAGTAGAAAGTGTGCAGTCCTCTTGAGCCCTTGGCTTCCTTCACCAGACTGTATACAAACCCTATTACACATTCCTGCTCATGACTATGTGCTCTTCAAGGATGGGGACCAAGACAGTATTTGATACATGATCATTAAACTAACAGATGGATGGGTGGATGGATGGATAGATGGATGCACGGACTGATTAATATACTAGACTGAATTTATTCACACAGTTTTTTCATACAAGTCCATGACCTCAGAAATGCCCATACCCACACCACCCCCAAAGAAAGGTACCTTGAAAACATTGTCTGTAATAGATCACTACTATGCAAATAAGATGGAGCTCTAACATTGTGAGCCTGTGTCAAAGAAATTTTGAATTGTAACCCAGTGCTCTTGCTGCTACCCTGTTTACCGAGGTGGCATTGATGGAGTCACGACAGGACACCTCTGAGTGGCAGCTCTCAGAGTCCTAACCTGCCCAAACCCTCCCTCCATCTATTCACTTAAATACAGTCTGTGTGTGTGTGTGTGTGTGTGTGTGTGTGTATCTGTCTGTACGCATATAGGCACACGCGCACACGTGGTGATTGGCATTTGTAGAAATTAGATGAACGGGTCTAGTGGTGGTCTAGTGGCTAAGATGCCTTGCTCCCAGTGCAGGAGACACAAGTTCGATTCCTGGTCAGGGAACTAGATCCCACATCAACTAAAGATCATGCCACAATGAAGACTGAAGATCCTATGTGCCAAAACTAAGACTGGGTACAGCCAGATAAATAAATAAAATATTTTTAAAAAAGAAGAAGAAAGTAGATGAAAGTGGTCAGAGAAATATTAATAGAAGATGTAAGAAGAATCCAGCCTCCTACAGGGAGGAGAAGGGTGGCAGCTCAGGCAGGGAGGACCCCATCAGAAAAGTCCTGTCTCCCAAGGAAGGGTGTCTAAGCTCCACACAGCCCTGCAATGCCTGGAGTTGAGGCAGAGAGGGAAGGGCACATACCAAAGGGGACAGAGGTACCAGGGAGGCAAGCAGCATGTATTCAGGAGAAAATGCGAGCCTAGGAGAGGAACAAAGGCAGCAGAGCTGGGAGGGGGCGGGAGGAAGGAGGACTGGCAGCATGGGGCAGGGGCAGTCAGAGCCGGTTCCAGCACTCCACTCTGCCCTTTCAGCAATGGCAGGAGCAGGGACGAGCAATGCACTTTGCTGCAGCAATGCGCTTTGCTGGAGACGCAGCTGGGGGGATACACAAGGGACAGCAGGAGGACCAAAGTCCAAAGGTCTCTGTGGCTGCAGGTGGTGCAAAGGCAGATGCCCGTGACATCTCCAGCATCTGTAAGGGCGGCTTTTCCCACAGGCCTGTGCTCACAAGCAGCTGGGGTCCCTCTGCAGCTCTGCTCAAAGAGGGAAAAGTCAGCATTCCCACGTCGCTGGCATCCAGAACCTTTCCTGGGGCAGAACTGGAGATGAGCCTCCCGGATGGAGCGCTCCTGTCTCCCTCTCCCACTCCAAAAGCCTTGCCAAGAAAGGATCACAGGCTGAGACCTCGGGATGCTGCCGAGCTGTCACCTTCGATTCCCCGCACAGCCCCTTTAGCATTTAGGGGCAGGATGGATGGGAGCCTACCCCAACCCCAAACAGTGGGAGCAGCTAATGACTGGGTATTAATGATGCTGGCAATTAGAGCACATGAGAAAATGGTGAGGGGGCTGCTCACCAGGGACATGTGGGAGGGAACAGAGCACACATTTGGAGCAGCAAACAGGCGGTGTGCTTGTGTGCAGGGAGCCCGGGAAGAGAGCCGCTATCTCTTGGATTCGTCCAGAGAAATTGGGGAAGAGGGGAGAGAGGGCTCTGTGGACACTGAGGGTATCTCTGCCACAGCCCATCTCCTCCATCCCTGCTAGTAAAATTAGAGTTAATCACAGACTTCTCAGAGGCTTTGGGAGGAGATGTCATCAAAATGGTGCTTGTGAGGGTTCTAGAACCTTCCTTGTGTGAGAAGGCCCTGGATGAGTCCAGCAACAGCTGTTGTTCTTCTATGCAGTTTAAACCCCTCTAGTAGTTGTATGATCCTTTATGAAAAACCCAATTTCTTACGAGCAGGATAAGAGGAGGGGGATGGAGCGGGGCTGGAACAAGAGCACTCACTGGCAAACCCCCCAAGAGAGAACACATGGCCGGATACTCAGGGATGCGTCTCCATCCAGGAGAAAAGATGCAGCTTCCTCCCTAAGCAAGGTTGCCCAGCCTCACGGGGAGGACATAAGGACAAAGACCCACAAGACTAAGTGAGGAGATCCCAGTGGATAGAGAATAACAGGGCCACTGCCCACCTTGGAAGTGAACAGGCAGCTGGGTGGGGCCCACAAGAATGGCTAAAGAGGAGAACCCAGGGCCCACTTGGGGCCCACAGTATGGAGGTAACAAGGAGCACACACAAAAAAGATCCAGACCAAAGAGAGGCACACCAAACCCTGTGGCATGAGGAACAGAACAGCCTGACATTTGAGAAAAGATTTAAAGGAGATACCCAGGTGGCTCAGTCGGTAAAGAATCTGCCTGCAATGCAGGAGACCTGGGTTGCATCCCTGGATCAGAGAGATCCCCTAGAGAAGGAAATGGCAACCCACTCCAGGATTCTTGCCTGGGAAATCCCATGAACAGAGAAGCCTGGAAGACTACAGGCCATGGGATCACAAAGAGTCAGACACAACTTAGCAACTAAACCACCACTACCTAAAGGAGATAAAGTGTCAGTCACTCAGTCATGTCTGACTCTCAGCATCAGTCGTTGCTGTTGTTTAGTCACCAAGTCGTGTCCAGCTCTTTGTGACCCCAGGGACTGTAGCCTGTCAGGCTCCTCTGCCCGTGGGATTTTCCAGGCAAGAATACTGGATTGGGTTGTCATTTCCTTCTCCAGGGGGTCTTCCCAACCCAGGGATTAAACTCATGTTTCCTGCTTGGCAGGTGGATTCTTTACCACTGAGCCACCAGGGAAGCCCACAAGCCAGCACTGGGGGGAGTGGGAAATAACTCCAAGCTGATAAATAGTTTAGAGAGAGCAAACTTTATGAATCAGTGCCTTCCAGATAGCAACCCAAATCAAAGGAGCGCACTCATGGCCTCCTCAAGGCAGGAGACAATAGCTATGCCTTGGCCACTTAGATCAGACACAGGAGGACAGGACAGATGGCAGAATGCAAAACCCAAACTGATTGGTACAGGTCAATACATGTTCCCTTCTGGAAGATAAGGGTGACAGGACCAAGGGAACCTCTCCCCAGGGAGCAGGCAGAGACCTCAGCGTCGTGGCTACTCAGAAGCTGACATGCGGAGGAGGGCACCTCCTGCCTGCTTTCAGGTTCTGTCCAGATAACAACAGTTGGTGAGAAAATAAAGGGTCTGGTTCGCACCAGAAGAGAGGTTCACGAAGGGCTTGAATTCTGAAAGAAAGTGAGAATTAAAGAAGATGCTATGGTCTGAATCATGTCCCCCCCAAACTCACGTGTTGAAGACCTAACCCCCAGCACCCCAGAATATGACTATATTTGAATCTAAGGCCTTTAAAGAGATGATGAAAAAGCAAAAGTTAGAATGAGACTGTTAGGATGGGCCCTAATCCAATCTGACTGGTATCCTTATAAGAAGAGGAAATTTGGACGCACACAGAGACCTCAGCAGTACATGTGCAGAACGGGATGACCATATGAGAGGCAGCAGGAGGGCGGGCGCCTGCAAACCAAGGAGAGGGGCCTCCAAGGAGACCCACCCTGATGACACCTTGATGTGGGACTTCCAGCTCCAGAACTGTGAGGAAACAAATCTCTGGTAAGCCAGCCAGTCTTTGGTACTTTGTTTGGGGACTCTGAGGAATCTAAGACAAAAGGCAATGCTACAAGGGGAAAGTGGGTTGGGGGTTAGGGGAGACCCAGACTAATCCAAAGAAAGGTTTTGGCCAACGTGTGTTCATTGTCTCAAATACTGGATGAAGGCAGTCAACTGACATCAGTTGACTGAGTTGATTGACTGACATGCACAGGAGTCACCCTCATATTCTAGAATCTGAAAATTTTTAACGGTCCCTTGTATTACATTGACTTGTTCACTATAGGAACCCCTACCACAAAGTCTTCTGAACAAAATAAAAAACACACGACATGTCCACAATTATTCCTCACCCCATGATCCTAGAATGACCCACATTTTGAAGCAAGCCCTAAAGATTCCATCATCCCATCCAATCCTGAGTTTGGGGTGGGTCCAGAAACCATAAAGAATGTCATAGAGGGAAGTCACGTGGTGAATGCTAAGCCCTTTGTGACTCTCTAATTCATAACTGGAAGCTGAAGAAGGAAAGAAAGAATAGAAATGGAAACACAAATTTCAGGATCATTTTGGCTCTCCAGAGCTCAACATCCCCAATGACAAGTACACCCAGGTCATGTTTGCTGATTGAGGGCTCAAGGGAAGAGCATGGAAGCTCTAGGGTAGTAATTTTTTTACCGAAATTGTGACCCTTATAAGAGCCAAGATGATGGATCAAGAATATCCTATGTTTCTTGGCAGCCAAAAAGACATTTTTGGAAGGTCTGTCTGAACTGACACGCCCCAGGGCTTTGCCCAACTCAGATTAGCAGCTGTGAATGGATCTTCTGCAGATGGAGGAAAAAACTGCCAGGTCTGGCGTTTGATGATGGCCAGGTAAGAAGGTTTCCCTTGGCCTTAACACTTACCTTCTGTCCTCTGGGAGCAGAGCTGGGTGTGCCACCCCCGCTCAGCCCACTCTAAGCTTGGGGCTCTGCTGACCTACAGGGGTATCTGGGAGGCTGAAAGAGCCAACTCATCACAGGTCATTGAGACCAATCCATAAGTGCCAGCAGATGATCTCACAGGTGAACAGAAAGGAAAGCTCGTAGCCCTGCCCATCCACCTTACCGCTCACCCAACCCAACACCTGGGAACTCACGTCTGTGGTTCTCGTTTCTGTGGTTGGGTGGGGACCGGGTCTCCTGGTCTTGGGCCTCATCCCCCTCCTCGCTGGCCAGGTGAGTGTGAGCATAGTGGTAGCTGAGTCCTGGCCGGTTCTTGTAGCGCTTGCCGCAGACTAGAGAGGAAAAGAAGAGAGGAAAACAAAAATGTCAGCAACACCTGCAGCCACTGCCATTAGTGTCCCAGGCAGTGGCTCATCCATCCACCCCAGAGCTAGGTTTCCTTGAAAACATGTCTCCAGCTCCCAACACCCCTCACCCCACTGGACAGAACCAACAGTGCTATAACAGCATGAGCCCAGGTAAAGAAAGACCACAGAAGTTGAACTGAGTGAGAGCACCATCATTTCCTAGCTGTGAGACCCTGGGAAAGTCACTTGCCCTCTCTGCGCTTCAGGTTTCTTCAGAGGGAAAATGAGAATCATGATTGTACTTTACTCTTGAGTCATTATGATGAGTTAATCTCTGTGCAAAGCACTTTAGAACAGAGCTGGGCACATGGGAAGGGTGATCATTATTATAACTTTGAAGTTAAAAGGTATTAGGAGTCTATCTGGGCTTCCAAGGTGGTGCTAGTGGTAAAGAACCTGCCTGCTGATGCAAGAGACTTAGGAGGCACGAGTTCAACCCCTGGGTCAGGAAGATCCACTGGAGGAGGGCATAGCAACCCACTTCAGTATGCTTGCCTGGAGAATCCCATGGACAGAGGAGCCTAGCAGGCTACAGTCTATGGGGTCACAAGGTGAGACATGACCTTGAAGCGACTTAGCATGCACAGACCAGAGTCTATTTAATTTCATCCAATATCCTGTGATATAGATGAGGCAAGTAAGGTCCAGCATGGTTAAGTGATGTGCTGGGAACACACAGCTAGCCATGGCTGAGCCAGCCATTGGAACCCCGGTCTCCTGGACTCCTGTGCAGTACTCCTTCTGCCACCCTATGGTTGACTCTGTATGAAGTACAAAAGCTTTATGTGGATCATATTTTTGATGTATCACTCAGTGATTTTTGTGCCAGAAAAACACATTCTACTTCCACCATGAAAACCATAAATCTGAAGCATCCTTCGTAGATGTGCTAGCCAAGAGCTTGTGTCCTTGATGGCCTAAGGAGTCTCTGATACCCCAAATGTGTCCCGGCAGGCCCCACCATTCAAGGGGACAGTAGGAGACAAGGGCAACAAGCAACACAAATATCGTTTCTTGGGGTCAAAAAGATGAAAGGGATAGCTCCCTTGGTTGGCTGCTCAGCACCTAAATGGCTAAGACTAGATCACTGTCACCCCCAAGCCCACCACAAAGCCCAATATCCCAGCCCCTGGAGGGATGGCACTGCTGGTGGCAGAAGTCTTGAGGGTCTTCCAGTAGAAATCCTGCATCAATCTTCTCATCTTGCCCCCACCTCTCCCCAGCAGAGCAAACCCCATCCAATCTGCTGAACCAGCTGAAATTGGCAGCTTTAAGAGACTCTCCCTTCACAAGCCTGGGTTATAGCTGTGAGAGTAAACACTTCACAAAGTGGAAAGAACACAGGCTTCATCATCAAACATGGGTTCAAATCCCACTTCCAGGTGCCAAGGTTGACCAGCTGCATGACCTCCACAATATAGAGAAGAGCTGTGACTCAATGCTCTTACCAGCCTCCCTTATTATTTCTGGTGGGGTTTCCTTTCTTCCCTGGTCCTTAGATGGTAAAGAATCTGCCTGCAATGTAGGAGACCTGGGTTCGATCCCTGAGTTGGGAAGATCCCCTGGAGAAAGGAATGGCTACTTACTCCAGTGTTCTTGCCTGGAGAATTCCATGGACAGAGGAGCTTCACAGACTACAGTCCATGGGATCTCAGAGTTGGATACAACCGAGCAACTTTTTTTTTCCTTTCTTACTAGATTCTCTTGGCTTTTTCAAGTATTATAACCTTCAGCAAAAGTAGATAATGTCATCTCTTCTTTCTCATATTTATACAAACTATTTTATCTTCTCAGCTTAATTCATTTGTAAGAATCACCAAGACCATATTCTAAGACAGCAAAAGTAAGTTTTTCCGATTATAGTGAAATTGCATTTAGTGATTCACTATTTAGAATTCACTATATGTGACTAGGTTTTATTCTCTATCAAGTTTAAGTAGTTTGTCTTATTCCTGAGTTAGTTTTATTACAGGAGAATTTTACCAGCTGGCCTTTCAGCATCTACTAATATATGATGCTACTTTAGTTTGTTGATATGGTGAATTACATTGATTTCCTAATGCTTCCTACTATTGAGCCATTCTTGCATTCCTAGAATGTACCCTCTTTGATCGGAGTGTATTATCTTTTTGATATACTGCTGCATTCTATTTTCTAATTTTACATCTGCACTCAGACTTGAGATAGGTCTATAATTTTTCACCTATCTTTTATCTTGCTTTTCAATCACATAACAACATTCGTTATGCTGACTTCCAAAAATGAATTGAGCTCTCTGTGAAACTGAACAAAATACATAATCCCTATGTGACTTTTTTTAAAATCTGAAAATGACAATAATACTACTTACCTTGAAGGATTATAAATAACATTTGTAAAGTATCTCACTCAGTACCCACCACCTAACAGATGCTCAAGAAACAGTAGTGAGGGGTAAGGGGCTTCAGTGTAGTCTACCACAGGAGACCTCAGGAGGTGCTGGGCCCTCCTGAAAGAGGGACTTGGACCTTGGCCTCTACTATGGAATCCGGCAATTGTCTGGACTATCTTAGCAAGGTGAGAGTCTGAAATTCAAGTTGGTGATCAAGCTGTTGACCTAGTAACTATAAATTCAAGTCCTGCAATTGGCTTCCCTCTCTCTTTCTCTCCCCTTCACGGGCACACATAAATATTGCAAAAAAAAAATAATAACATGGCACTACACATCTCAATTCCATTTGACTCAGGAAATGGGCCCTGAGGAGACCTCTGAAGCACACTGTGGGGCTGCTTGTGGCTTTTCCTATTTAACCTTTTAAATGATCAAAGGGCAATAAACAGCAAATTACGGGGTCACTGGACATAAATTCATTTTATTACCAAGCCTATTACTGGTGAGGAGTAAATGTGTTTATTAAAATAAGGACAATAACATCAGTACTGATACGGGGATGCCTCAGCCGCCTCTGCGGCTCGCCCACCACACGCTCCACCGCATTTTATTTGTGTCGTTTTGTTGTGATTACATCTTGTTGATGTTGTTTTAGTCACTAAGTCGTGTCTGACTCTTTTGTGACCCCGTGGACTGTAGCCCACCAGGCATCTCTGTCCGTGGGATTTCCCAGGCATGAATACTAGAGTGGGTTGTCATTTCCTTCTCCAGGGGATCTTCCCAACCCAGGGACCAAACCTGGGTCTCCTGCATTGGCAGGCAGATTATTTTTTTAATTTATTTATTTTAATTGGAGGCTAATTAAAATAGCCTTACATCGACATGAATCAGCCACCGGTATACATGTGTCCCCTCATTCTGACCACCCCCCACCTCCATCCCCACCCCATCCCTCTGGGTTTTCCCAGAGCACCAGTTTTGAGTGCTCAGGCAGGCACATTCTTTACCACTGAGTCTTTCTTAATCACAGAATCCCAGGATCTTAAGAGTCATGTGGTCTAACTAGCTATCCAATCGCTTTATTCCCACGAACACTCTAGATGCCTTTCTGGAACAACTCCACTGATGGGGAGCTCACTACCCAGCCGAGTGGACATTTTTTCTTTGATTTCCTGAAATTACGGCTAGAACTGCACTGGAGGGCCTCTCCTAGGACCGTTTCATATCAATTTCCTCTTGATGTCAACGACGCTACCTCTCATGCTGCCAAACACATTTTACACCTTCAAAACATACCCATTGAATAGCTGATGAGTGAACCCAGCAACGCTTTGTAGAAAACCAGGAGATGGGGGAGGAGGTAGGTGTGTAGAACCAGCTCCATCTATCCACATTAATCTCACACTAATAGTTCTTAAAACCTACAAAACCAAATCCAAGCAAAAAGCTTCCCTTATCTCCTTCCCCAACACCACAGAGAGTAACTGTTTTTAGAGCAGATCCTTTTGCTAGAAGAGAAATTCTCAAAGAGTATTCCCCAGACTGGCACCTTCAGCAGCACCTGGGAAGCTGTTAGAGGTACAGATTCTCGGGTTCTGCCTCAGGCCTACTAGATCAGAAAGTCTAGGGTAGAGCCTGGCAATCTGTGTGTTTTACAGGCCCTGTAGGTAACTTTGATACACACTACAGTTTGAGAACCACTGTTAAAAGAGTGAATATTTTGAGGCTTGACTCTGCCCACCCTTGGTCTGCCTGCCCTTCTGGATGGATGGTGGTGGCAGGCAGGCGTAGCAGGAGGCAGCCCTGAGATCTGTGTTCCATTATTAGAAGAAAGAGAACCAGACAGCACATGGAGGTCCTGGAAGCCAGACCCCTTAACCACGATCCCTACATGCCGAGCTTTCCAGGTAGAGCTTCATTTTTTATCACCTGCTTATACAATGTCATTCCTTCATCACCAGGTCTTCAACAAAACATTTATTAAACACCTAGTGTGTGCCCTGGTCCCCTCTCTCTAGGAGTCCACAGTCTAGCAGAGGAGATACACTCATCAAGGAGGGAGGTGGGACCCATGCACCAATGTGAGCCTGTGCGTGGCAAAGTGGAGGGGCCAGGGATGGGGGGAAAGCTTCCCAGAGGAGGTGGATGAGCTATGACACATGAGAGAGCAGGACTTCACCAGGCAGACAGAGGAGGAGGGCCTGTGGGCACCAAAGCACACTCCACCAGCACCTCTGTGACCTGCAGGATGTTTAGTAAAGCCAGTGAGAAGCAGGCTTTGCGGTGGGTATGAGGAGACTAAGGAGAGGAAGGTGGGTGGGACTTTATTCCAACAGTGGGAGGCCAGGGGAGGACTGTGTGTATCCAGAGGGCCTACTTAATCAGATTTATATTTTAGAAATACCGCTTAAGACTCTAGTGCAAAAGATGGATTTGGAGGTGGCAGGAGGCTATCTTAGGGCTTCCCTGATGTCCCAGATGGTAAAGAATCTGCCTGCAATGAAGGAGACCCAGGCTCAATCCCTGGATTGGGAAGATCCTATGGAGAAGGGAATGGCAACCCATTCCGGTGTTTGATGTAACTATAAAGACATCCTGAAATCATCTAAATCTAATGTCGAATTGAGTCGGACATGACTGAACACCAACAACAGAGGCTACTTTAATTTTTAATGTGTGAACAATGAGGACTCCAGGATAGAAAGGAGGTTAAAGAGAATCTGGTGGAAGTGGGAGCAGGTGGGAGGAAGCAGCGAGGAGGAGCCTAAAAAGACTTCGGCCAACTCGGCTTCCTGGCCACGCGCCAGCCAGCACCCGTCCACCTCCCCAGCCTCGCCTGGAGCCACCTTCCGCCTCCTTCTCGGCCTTCCTGCCCACTGACCTTTCATTTCTTAAACAGTGTTCTTTCCACCACAGAGCCTTTGCACAAGCCTCTGCCCAGAATGTCCCCCAGCCCCAATCTGCCTGGTTAACTTCAGTTAACGATCCTTCATGATCCTTCAGCTCTCCAGTCTTTCCAATCACAGTTAGGACCCTGGTGCGTCGTCTTCCCAGGATGAGACCCGTATCAGTACCTGTCTCTCGCACCAGCAGTAAGCATGGCAGGCCCTGAGTGTCTGGAAACTGCTGCAACCCCAGTGCTCAGCTCGGGGCCTGCCCTCGATGTCAGCTAAGGGAAGCGATAAAAACACCCAGGCTTCTGATTTGGGCGGTGGGGTGGAAGCATGTAGCAGGAAAATCAGATTTAAAGTAGGAAGGGAATGAGTTCAGTCTGGGGTGGAGCTCTTGGGTTAAGTTATTCCAAACTGCCACCCTCGCTGTGGAAGAGCTGCCACAGTGAAGGCAGGATTCCCCAGTCTGCAGCTAGCTTATACACCTGGAGTTTAGGAAGGAGATGCGGACGCTGGAGATGCCTGGGTGGCAGGAGAACTTATGGATTGGGAGAGAATGAGGAAAGGAAGAAGAAAGGTGTGGACACAGGACAGAACTCAGAAAACACCAGTATCTTAAGAGTCTGATGGAGAAAGAGAAACCAACATAAAATTTTTGTTAAGAAAAACTTACACACACCGGACTACCCTGGTGATCCAGTGGCTAAGACTCCACCTTTAAATGCAGGCAGAGGGGTTTGATTCCTGGTTAGGGAACTAAGATCCCACATGCCAAAACTAGGAGTTCGCATGCCGAAACTAAAGATCCACATGATGCAACAAAGATGGAAGAGCCCGCATGCCACAACGAAGACCGGGCACAGCCAAATAAATAAATATTTTTCCAAAAAGAAGGAGAAAGAAAGACTCACACAGGAGTGAGCAACCTAGGCCAGAGGAGCAGGGTTTCCAGGAGACATTAGAGAGAACACCACCAGTCTCAGCTCCTGCTAACAGCTACTGATTGTGTACCATGTGCCAGGCCTGATCTGGGGCTTTGAGGACATTTGCTCACAGCCACATGCATCCTCATTTTCTAGAGGCAGAGCCTGGATAAGGTCAGATGCCCCAGAGGGCCAAGAAGGATAGGGCCTGGGGAGAGACCACTGGGCTCAGCAAGCAGGAGGTCACCTAGTGAGCACGGAATCCACAGACTCCTGGAGGGCAAGGCAAGGCTACAGGGAGCTAGGATGCTTCTGGAAACGAGGAAGTGGGGATGGGGCTGACAGACCATTCCTTCCAGCATGGCTGTGGAAGGGGAAAGAGTCATCTGGTGGGTGGATGGGACTGCAGAGTCCACGGAGACTGAGCAGGGCTTGTCCTTTAACAGAATAGACCCTGAGCAGGCTCGGAGGCCAAAAGGAAAGAGGCAGGAGGAAGAGAGGAGCTTGAAACGCAGGGTTAGGAGAGACTGGAGTTCATGGAGCAAGATGTGCTTTGTGTGCTTCGTTACTCAGTCATGTCCGACTCTTTGCAACCCCCTGGACTGTAGCCCACCAGGCTCCTCTGTCCATGGGGATTCTCCAGGCCAGAATACTGGAGTGGGTTGCCATTTCCTCCTCCAGGGGATCTTCCCAACCCAGAGAATTGTTTACCATCTGAGCCACCAGGGAAGCCCATGGAACAAGATGCCAGACCCCAAAACAAAGCTGTTGGCCCAAGTCCCAGTCCTTCAGATGACTTCATCCTAGGGCCAAGAGATTCCTAAGATTTATTTTGGTTGAAGTGCATTCTGGATCAGACTGCTGCATCGAGGTGAAAAGAAATTCCTTGGAAATCCTGCTTTGACTGGTTTGGAAGAGAAGGAACATCCAGCACCATCTCACCTTCTATATGGATTTCATCATATCTTCCTGCCGCTCTGAACACTTGTGAACCAGTTTTGTAAACGTGAGACCAGTGCATTCAGACAGGGTCCCGGGGTCAGGAGGGCCCCACACTTGGTTTAATATTTTGCTGTCACCACCTTGAAATTTTCAACACTATGAAACAAAGGGCTCCTCATTTGCATTTTATACTGGGCCCTGCAAATTATGCATCTGGGGGACTTCCCAGTGGTCCAGTAGTTAAGATGCCACTTTTCAATGCAGGGAGCGTGGGTTCAACCCCTCCCTAGTCAGGGAATGAAGATCCTATATGCTGCATGGTGTGACAAAATAATAGAAAAGCATCTGGTCCTGGAAACCTATGGAAGCAGGGGGTGGAGATCTGGGACTAAGTTATTCCAAACAGCCACCCTGGTCGTGTAAGAGCTGCCACGGTGAATGCAGGACCCAGCCAGCTCTAGTCAGGAGCAAAGATCCCCTCTGAGTTAACTATTAATAGGAAACCTGCCCAGAGTGGTTAGTCACTCAGCAGTGGTCATTTTAGTGCCAGCGACAGCTCTGGCCCCGCTTCTAGGTCAACCCTGCCTTCAGAGAGACAGGATCTGTCTTGGAATGTGGGTAAGCTGATCTGAACTGTCTCGGTTCAAATCCCAGCTCTGCTGCTGACTGACTGTGTGATCCTGGGGAAGTGGCTAAATCTCTCTGCGCCTTAGCATCCTCTCAGGAAAACAGGACGATCACAACAGCACACCTACCGCACAGCTGGGAGGCTATGTGAAAGAATACATTGAAAACAGCAGCGCAGGGCTCACAATGAGCCTCAGCCATTGTCAGCCATCATCCACACTGTGGATCCACAAAGGGAATAAACCCTAAAGGCGCCGTGGGGGGGGGGGGGGGGAGGAACTAGTAGTTTCTCCTCTGAAGTCTGGGGTGATGGAGTTGCAAGAAAATAGAATGTTGGGAAGGATACATTCTGAAAATAAAGTATTAGAACCATCTGCTATCCTTTTATCCCATCAGCAATCTCACTCTGGAATTATCTGTAACCAGACTGAGCCCCAAGACGGCAGAAGCATTCAGAGAGGGCTTCACCCCCCCCCACTCCGGCTCCCATCTCCCTCCCCAGGGCAGGCTCCTTGGCCAAGCACCTCTGAAGCCAGCACCCCGGGACCAGCCACCCTCGCCTGTGCACAACCTAAGGTCCTTCTTTTAACCTTGGCAGCTCGCTCCTGATCGTGTGTGCGCAGCGCACATGGAGAGGCCGGCTGTGACAACAAGGAAGGTCCGGCTTGCCTCCCTCTCTCTCCTTCCCCTGGGGCAAACCCATCTGTCAAGCTGCAAAATGAGAGCTTGCCCACTTCCCTACCAGAGCTGGAATCTCCAGGCAGGACCTCCTGTCTAGAGTTATGAATACCTTTAGGGCTGCCCCAGAATATTTAGAGCACGATGCCACCCCTGCACCCCACACTTCAACCCTACATCCCTCACTCCTTCTGAGGATGGGGGAGGGTGGGGAGGCAGGGGAGGAGGAAGGAAGAGGAGGAGGAGGAACAATCAGGGGCAGTGTGCATGAACAAAGCCGGCTGCAGAGACAGCAGAATCCTTCCTGCCGGGGAGAAGCAGCCGCCTTCCCCACTGATAACTTAATGACTCTGGCACATTTTCATCAGCCCAACTTGGAGCACACAGTGGGTATCTGAGCCAGTGGTTTCCGAGAGCCTGAAAGCAGTGACTGAAAGCAATTACGGGATGAGTGTCCAAGAGACAAAGCCGGGGCCTTGGGAGTCACCGGGCCGCATCTCTTTCCCAGCTCTGCCCCCTGGCACGTCCATACAACCCTCAGGACGCCACTTCCCTTGCTCTGCAGCTCGACTTCCCCTTCTGTAAAAGTCGACCCAGTGGTGCCTGTCACCTGCCAATGCCTCCAAGGCAGCCTGCTTACAGACTATCAGGCAGGCACACATTCTTACATGGGGTCTCACCACAGCTCTGGAGGTAGAGATTGTCATCCCATTTCACGGAGGAGGAAACTGAGTCTAGGGGCACTGAGACAACTCACTAAACGGCAGAGATGGGATCTGAACTCAGGCCTGTGGTTGGAGCACACAGACTCAAAGATGCACTACTCATTCTCCATGAACCACCCCTCCCAGTGCCCAGAGCTGACTTCTATGGCCTCTTGCTCTCTACTTTTGGTGGAGTTTGGCCATTGGGAAGGATGGAGGGTGAGGAGAGAGGCATTGGGGATCTTCTCCACACCTGTCCCTGCTCAGGCAGCACCCCTGGAGCAGAGTAACCCTCCCCCCAGATCCAGTCTCCCCTGTGAGCCAATGTCCTCCCTGCTCCCTGGGACTCAGGATGGGGAGGACTCTCCCTCCCTTGTCAGTATCTTTACCCACACCTCCACAATCACACCATCATCAAATTCTCTGCCATTCAGCCCTTCTAAGCTTCAACTCTATGGCCGGCTGGGGCCAGGTCAGAAAAACACAGGGGCCATCTAGACAGGGCACTCATACCCTACCAGACTGGTCCAGATGTTTGGGGACTCCCACACCTTCCTGACTTCCCTAGTGGCTCAGATGGTAAAGAATCTGCATGCAATACAGGAGACCCGGGTTTGATTCCTGAGTCAGGAAGATCCCCTGGAGAAGGGAATGGCAACCCACTCCAGTATTCTTGCCTGGAGAATTCCATGGACAGAGGAGCCTGGTGGGCTACAATCCATGGAGTTGCAAAGAGTCAGACATGACTGAGCATCTAACACTGACAGCTTCCTGACAACCCGCAGCGTTTTCCCTGGAGAGCCATCAAGGGGTGGTAGAGGAATGTCTACACTGATCCCCCAGGTGAGGAGAAGCGCCAAGTCAGAAAAGCCCGGCTGTGAATGAGCTCGGGACAAAACCCAGGGGACTGCAAAAAGCCATTAGCTCAGACTTGTGTATGCAGGGTGGAGTGTTAATCCCTACAACTAAGTTAAATGCCTAGTCTTTTCTCAAGAGTCAATAATGGCTCTATGGACCTCAAGCAATGAAAGTGGTGGCTTCACCAATGAATGGCCCAGGTCCTATAACATTCAGGCACCAAGAAGGTCCTCTTGGGCAAGCCCAGGTGGGTTTCCCTTCCCCAGCCTCTTGAGCCAGAGGCTGGCAGTGCAGGTGGCCCTCTGCACACCTGGAGTCTGGCCTTGGTGATGACACCCTTACACACACCAAAAAGAACCTTTCTGGGCTTGATTTCCCTATTTGTAAAATGCAGCGTTGCCTCAGACCATCTCTGAGTCTTCCCATTCTACCACTGCACATCTCTTTGTTTCTTTGGGTCCTCCAGGTCCTCCTGCAGCAACGACTCCCCCGAACTGTGACAGAAAAACGATGTAGGTTCCCAGCCACAGGATCCACCCAGAGGCTGCCTCTGCCCCTCCCACCCCATCAGACCAGGCTGGCAGAGGCCTTTCTGTGACCTCATGTTTTCTTTTAGGCCACCCTTGGTGCTTACTTTAAGCTGAATTCTTCTGGACAGAAACACAAGGGTCTGGAGGAAGGGTGGGATGTAACATCTGGATTTTTCAGAGCCATATTCCCCAGGGCCTGCACTGACCCATGTATTAGGAAAGAGCCCAGAGCCAGGATCTACCAAATGCCAGTGATCCACAAGTCCTGTGTCTGCATCAAGGGAGAATGTTCTTCATATTTGGGGAATTTACTGTATGTGAATGTGGCTACAGGTTTAACAAAATAAAGCACAAAAAGAACAGAGATAAGCAACAAGGCTTCCATTTCAAAATACTCTATAACCTGATTCTATAACCCCAGCAGAGAAATGCAGAAACTCCCCACACCAAAGCATTAAATGTGTTGGTGGAACTCTTTATTGCACCTTTGAGAAGCAGGGTAACATAATTCTGGTGAACTCTGAGGTCAGTCATCCTATGCCAGTTAATTGGTTGTATGATCTTGGGCAAGTTGCTTAATCTCTCCAAACCTCAGTTTGTTTGACTGTAAAATAGGGATAATAATAGTTTTATACCTCATATGGATATTGTCAGAACTGAATAAAAGTGAAAGAAAGTGAAAGTTGCTCAGTCGTATCTGACCCTTTGCGACCCCATGGACTATATAGTCAATGGAATTCTCCAGGCCAGAATACTGGAATGGGTAGCCGTTCCCTTCTCCAGGGGAGCTTCCCAACCCAGGGATTGAACCCAGGTCTCTCGCATTGCAGGCAGATCCTTTACCAGAACTGAATGAGTCCATCCTTATAAAGTACTTAGCACACTGCCTGGCATGCAGCAAATGTTCACAAAACACTAGCTATTTCTGATCATTAATTTAGCTCTATCAGAATGCTTCCCTGGTCCCTCACAACTCCTGCAGCCAGAGCACAGAACACTACTGGGGACTCAGCCTACATGTGAAATAAATACCCTTTCTTGACTTAGTACAAAAAATAAATATTTATTGAGCATATTTATGAACCAGGCAGTGAACTAATGGTTTTCACACCTAACAGTCTCATTTTACCCTCTTGAAAACACTCTAAAGTCAATCTTATTGTCCTCACCCGACAGAAAAAGAAACTCAGGCACAGAGAGGTTTTCATGATTTGCCCAAGGTCATGGCTAGGTTATATTGTAGTAAAGACACAAATCCTGGGCCTCTGATTCAAGAGCCATCTTCTTTAGACCTTACAGAGATGCTGTCTTTGATTTCTTATTCTAGTGAATCATACATTAGCCCATCCTTAGCTTCCCTGGTGGCTCAGTGGTAAAGAATCTGCCTGCCAATGAAGGAGACACAATTTCATTCCCTGTGTTGGGAAGATCCCCTGGAGAAGGACATGGCTACCCACTCCAATAATCTTGCCTGGAGAATCCCATGGACAGAGGAGCCTGGTGGGCCACAGTTCGTAGGGTTGCAAAAGAGTCAAACATAAGTTAGCAACTAAAGAGCAATTACAATTAACTTAAAGAGTAAAATATCATTCTTTTTTTGATCTTCATTGAAAATAATTTCAATAATAACCATAACTGTCCACATTTCTGAGGAAGATAAACATAGAAAGGTAAAAAAAAAAAAGAAAGAAAGAAATCAGAAGCAATATCGTAAAGTGTGGCAGCCCCCAAAGATTTGGGAATCTGGCCAGTGAGCTCTCTTGGGATATCTAGGTGAATATCTGACATAAACGCTCCCTCAGATGCTTTATTTGTGAGACCCAACCTCCTGAGCATGTCTCAGTGACCCTTACCTGAAGCAGGCCTCCATCCACCAACGACACCAGTGTAAGTCCCTTACTAACTTTGGGGAAACAAATGTCCACTAGCATCTGGGAGACATCTCTGCCTGGATATCCTGCCATATCCACAAACTCATATCTCATAGTGTCACTGCTCCCCCAAATTACCTCCTCCTCCTCTAGAATATTCCAGTTAAGCCTCCATCATGTCTCCACCACTCAGGCTTAAGACTTCAAGAGTTATTGTTGCCACCTCCCTCTCTCTTGCACCCTACATCCTATCTGTCCTCTGCCAGGTTCTGTGAATTTCTTTTTCATAAAGTCTTGCTTGTTTGCCCATCCATTTTGTTCCTGTTGTCACCACCATCCAGATTCCATGTCTTCTCTTTCCCAGAAAAGGCTCCTGTTAGCCACAGGCTTCAGGCTCTCTTCCCTGAACACCTAACCCTAGAGATTAACCATTCCAGAGATGTCTTCAGGACCATCCACAATTCACCATGGACTATACAGGCCAAACTCTAAGCACCTCAGCCTGGTGTTTCGAGCATCCTTATCCAACTCTGTACCTCCCAATCTCCCTCCCCAAACACTCTGCTTCAGCCATGCTGGTCTATCTTCTATCCTGGTATGTGCAACCTGCATTCATCAACATTTTGGGAGCGACCACTGGGCTGGGGCTGGGATGCAAGTTGGATATGACACAGCCCCTGCTCTCAGAGGCTCACCATCCAGCTGGAAGAATGGACAAATAGACAAACTGCTATCATACAGTGTGAGAGGCAGCCTATGCAGAGGTATATATAAGGCAAGGCAGACTCTAGGAGGAGGTGAGTGACCGGTGGGGGATAGGGAGACTGCAGAGGAGAGAGAGACTGCCCACCAGGATCAAATCTTGGCTCTGCCAGTTATTCACTGTGTAACCTCAGGAAAGTTGAATCACCCCTCTCCTCCTCAGAATCCTTATCTGTAGGATGGAGATGATCACACCGTCTGTCTCCTAGTACTTTCTCAAGGATTAAAGAATGAATATAGATGAGACTTCCCTGGGGGTCCAGAGGTTAAGAATCTACCTGCCAATGCAGGTGACATGGGTTTGGGTCCTGATTCAGGAACTAAGATCCCACATGGTACAGAGCAGCTAAGCCCATGCACTGCAACTACTGAAGCAACCCTCTACAACCTGTGAGCCAAAACTACTGAAGCTGTGCCATCTAGAGCCTGTGCTCCTCAGCAAGAGAAGCCACCGCAATGAGAAGCCCATGCACCACAGCTAGTAGCCCCGGCTTGCTGCAATTAGCGAAAGCTCTCGCATAGCAGCAAAAAGTAAATAAATATTTTTAAAATATTTTATTTGAATATGAAAAAAAATTAGTATAGATGAAACCAATGGAACATTCCAGGCCCATAATATAAATCAGCAGACTTTTGCCATTACTACTACTACCTCCTTGCTGACTCCTACATACCCCTCCACCCCTGGAGACCTCAGTCAATTCAGCACACCCCCATCAGGGACCTATGTGGCATCCTAGGGAAGCACCCTCTGCCACCTCAGTCCCTGGCCCTGGCCATGCCCTCCCCTGGATTCCTATAGTGCTATCTATCTACTCAAAGAAAACTGCCTGGGTCCCTCCTCCTGTGACAGCAGAGTCTTCTCTTGCCAACAACACCGGAGACAGAGAAAATGAGGAGAAGGCAAAGGTGGAAGAAACAGTCATCAAGTGCATTCTACGCATATGCAAGCATTTTTATAGCCATCATCACAGGCAGCTTTCTCAACCGCATCCATCCCCGGGTCACACCTCGGGACAACAGACACGCCCAGCAGCAAGATGATTTTCTCGAAAAATTCTGGATAACAAGCTAACAAGCGGCAGGGCCACAGTCTGACCTCAGGCTTCTCACACCAAAGTCAGCACACCTCCTTCTTCGTGCAGCTCTTGCTAACCCACTTCCCTGAGCCCCAACCAGGACTTGAAATAAGAGAAATCAAAAGGCTGTGCAGCAGGCCCTTTGACCCCACAGTTCAGCTTCTGGGAAATAATAAAAGTGTTATGCAAAGATAGAGCTGCACGACTGTTTTTAATCACGGACAAGTTTTGGTCCAAACATCCAATAAGTGAAACAATGATTGGGCAAACCGGGACATGGCCAAATCATGGAACACCAGATAACCCTGAAATGTTGTCATAAAAGTGTCCCTATTGACGTGGGAGGATGGTCCTTGTGTGTTGTTGAGTGGGCAATGGGTTAACGTGGTATGTATTATTTTTTGGGAGGAGAGAGGGTATAGTAGATGGCGGCCATAAAGAGAACCCTAAAACAGGATACAACGAAATAAAATGCAAGCTATCTCTGAAGAGTATGATTATGGGTGATTTTTAGTTTTCCCTTTCCGTTTATCTGTAACTTCTGATTTTTCCACAATAAACATATACTGTTTCTAACTGGATGACAAAGTAATTCAAGAGAGTCTGCATATAGGTATAAAACAAACTATAAGGTTTGTTAAGGGGAAGGTTACCAAAGGGGAAGAGGAGAGGGATAAATTAGGAGTGTAGGATTAACAGATGTACAGTACCACATATAGAATAGATAAACAGCAGGATTCACTAGTTAGCATAGGGAACTATTGGGCTTCCCAGGTGGTGCTAGTGGTGAAGAACCCACTTGCCAATGTAGGAGACGTAAGAGACTGGGGTTCAATCCCTGAGTCAGGAAGATCCCCTAGAGGAGGGCATGGCAACCCACTCTAGTATTCCTGCCTGAAGAATCCCATGGACAGGGGAGCCTGGTGGGCTATAGCCCATAGGGTCCCAAAGAGTAGGACACAACTGAAGCAACTTAGCATGCATGCACAGGGAACTATATTCAATATCTTGTAATGACCTATAGTGAAAACAATTGAAAAGAGAATATATATAATACATAAATATATAAAATAAATGTATATATATATATATATATATATATATAATAGAGTCACTGCTATACATTTGAAACTTACACAATACTGTAAATCAACTATACTTCAATAAAATAAAATAAAAGAATGTGTGGGTTATAGGCAAGGCAACCCTAGGTTTGGTGGTCAAGGACAAGGTTCTTGAGCAAACGAGAAGGTCTGAAGGCAGACCTTCTGCCCTCAGCATGAGAAACTTCGAACCCTCCCCAGCCCTGTCTCTGACCAGCTCTGCTGTGACAACCTGCAACCTGTGTCCACGATGCAAGGACACTTAAATATTTAAACAGTTCCAGCTTTGCAGGAACAAATGCCCTGGGTCTCCAGGGATCAGTCCCATGCCACAGGCCCTGCTCCACAAATCAAGTTTCTGGGGCAGGGAGCCTGTCCCACCCCTCCCCCGCTGCACCCCACTCAAGGCCCTGCGAGATAATATCTGCAACAACTGAGTGATGAGCCCGGCTTCCCTCCAGCGACAAGTGCAGCCAGCCTGAAGCCCACATTATTGGCTTTTCTGCTGCAACTTGAAGCTAGAAGCATGTGAGCCTTAGAGAATGTGGGGCCTTAATGCCCTCAGAAAATTTTTAATAAGACTGCCGTGGTCATCAGATTCTTCCTGTGCACTCAGGTACGAGGGGAAACAGCAGTGATTTTTAAGGAGGCTGAGGTCAAGCAGCCCTGGAGGAGCACTGCTGCTGCTGAGTCGCTCAGTCGTGTCCGACTCTGTGCGACCCCATGGACTGCAGCCCACCGGGCTCCTCCGCCCATGGGCCTTTCCAGGCAAG
The DNA here is from genome assembly GCA_007570785.1 of Antilocapra americana. Classification (NCBI taxonomy): domain Eukaryota; kingdom Metazoa; phylum Chordata; class Mammalia; order Artiodactyla; family Antilocapridae; genus Antilocapra; species Antilocapra americana. The sequence goes on along the minus strand of ML664174.1, from coordinate 2,472,071 downwards.
AGTACTGGAGTGGGTTGTCATTGCCTTCTCCGTGGAGGAGCACATGGCAACCCACTCCAGTATTCTTGCCTAGAAAATCCCATGGACAGAGGAGCCTGGCTGGCTATGGTCGATAGGGTCACAAAGAGTTGGACACAACTGAAGCAACTGAGCATGCACACATGACAAAGTCAAGCAGAGTTTCTGAAACACTGTGGGAGCAGCTGGGGTGGCTCTAGGCCCCGCATGGTGGTCTCCTAATGTCCTATACGCCAACATGCTATGTCTCAGGGAAAGAGCCTCACTGTTAAGCCTGGGAAGAAAGGAGCCCATGATGGGGGGGAAGGCAACTGACTAAGGAGGTCTAGAGACTCAAGAAAGGAGCTGGGACTTCTGTGGTGGTTCATTGGTTAAGACTCCGCACTTCTAATGCAGGGGGCCCAGGTTTGATCCCTGGTCGGGGAACAAGATCACATATACCACAATTAAGATCCAGCACAGACAAATAATTTTTAAAAAAAATTTTTTTAAGGCACTCCTGGGGCTTCCCTGGTGGCTTATCATCCTGCCAACTCAGAAGATACAGGTTCAATCCCTAATCCAGGAAGTTCCCACATGCCACGGAGCAACAAAACCTGTATGCCACAACTATTAAGCCTGTGCTTTGGAACCTGAGAGCCACAACTACTAAAGCCTGAGCACCCTAGAGCCTGTGCTCCACAACAAGAGAAGCCACTGCAATGAGAAGCCTGGGCACCATAACTGAAGAGCAGCCCCTGCTCGCTGCAACTAGAGAAAGCCCATGCACAGTAATGAAGACCCAGTACAGCAAAACTAAATAAATGATATTTTTAAAAGGTAAAAAACAAGGAGCTCTCCCATCATTGACAAATGAGAAAAGTGGTGTCATAGTCACTTGCAGGGTGGAATCAAGGTAGATCAAGGGGGTCTACCCCAGACCTTGCTTTTTGTCCCAAACATGCTTCCTGGGTCTACCACACAGAAGAACAGGGAGGGACCCAGGCCCTATTCTGACACTGGCCCAACTGGACAGAGTTACAAGCCCACTGGGTTTTTAGAAGGGAGGCAACACAGTGAAGTCACAAGCCACACAATCAAAACTACACATCAGTGGGGTGAGGGTGGTAGGGAATAAAGTTCTTGCTAATATGGAGACTGAGTTGAGACTGACAAGACTCAGAGGTGAGTCAAGTTCCCGAGGGCTTCCATCACATCTGTGTGCCTTCTGTCATTAATCTACCCTAATAACCCAGTTAGGGGTGGGAGGTAGAATGATTTTAATTGATTTAAATAGAAAAGGCTCAAAATTATGTAAACCATTCCATTCCACTTCAGCTATAATTACTGCCTGATTCCAGCTTGCCAACCTGACACTGGGAAGCCGTCTGTCAACAGTGGACAGGGCCTCACCTCATAAATACAGCGTGCTTGCTCATTCATTTATTGTTAAAGCATGTTGCTTTCTCAGCTATCAGGAGAACCAAAGTCTCTTTCGGTGTGGAGCAGGACATATTTGTTATTGCTATTGTGTAGTTATTAAGTCGTGTCCAAATCTTTGTCACCCCATGGACTGCAGCACGCCAAGGCTCCCCTGTCCTTCACCATCTCCTGGAGCTTGCTCAAATCCATGTCCATTGAGTTGATGAAGCTATCTAACCATCTCATCCTCTGCTGCCCCTGTCTTCTTTTGCCTTCGATCTTCCCCAGCTTCAGGGTCTTTTCCAATGAGGCAGCTCTTCGCATCAGGTGGCCAAAGTATTAGAGCTTCAGCATCAGTTCTTCCTATGAATATTCAGGGTTGCTTTCCTTTAGGATTGACTGGTTTGATCTCTTGCACTTCAAGCGATTCTTAAGAATCTTCTCCAGCACCACAGTTTGAAAGCATCAATTCTTCAGCATTCAGCCTTCTTTATGGTTCAACTCTCACATACATACCTGACTACTGAAAAAATCATAACTTTGACTACACAAACGTTAGTTGGCTAAGTGATGTTTCTGTTTTTTAATACACTGTCCAGCTTTGTCATAGTTCTCCTTCCAAGGAGCAAGTGACTTTTAATTTCATAACTGCAATCATTGTCTGCCATGATTTTGGAGCCTAGGAAAATAAAGACTGTCACTTTTTCCATTTTTTCCCCATCTATTTGCCATGAAATGCTGGGATCAGATGCCACGATCTTCATTTTTTCAATGTTGAGTTTCAAGCCAGCTTTTTCACTCTCATCAAGAGGCTCTTTAATTCCTCTTCGCTGTCTGCCAGTAGAGTAGTATCATCTGCATATCTGAGGTTGTTGATATTTCTCCTGGCAATCTTGATTCCAGCTTGTGCTTCATCCAGCCTGGCATTTTGCATGATGTACTCTGCATATAAGCTAAATAAGCAGGGTGACATTATACAGCCTTGACATACTCCTTTCCCAATTTGGAACCAGTCCATTGTTCCATGTCTGGTCATAACTGTTGCTTTTTGTCCTACATACAGGTTTCTCAGGAGACAGGTGCAGTGGTCTGGTATTCCCACCTCTTTAAGAATTTTCCACAGTTTGCCATGATCCACCCAGAACCAAATTCTCTATCAGTGTGGAGGAGGGCATATAAGCCAGCAGTCTGTGTGGAGATGTCTTGGGGTGTGTCTGTTCTGGAGCTGGAGAAACAGGATTCACACCCCAGGTTTAGCATTAACTAGCTGTGTGACCTTGGACAAGTCCCCTTACCTCTCTGAGCCTGTTTCTTCTCAGTAAAGTGAGGTCAATTGTCCCTGCCTCTCAAGGTTGGCACTGGGATTTATAGAAGCAATGTATATGAAATGCTTAGCAAGGTTCTCTGAACACATAAGCACCCCTTAGCAGACGCTATCACCATAATCAGAAAAGGCTGGGAGCAAAAGACAAGCGTTAGTGAGAATGTGGGGAAGTCGGAGCCCTGGCGCACTGTTGGCGGGAATGCCAAATTGTGCAGCTGCTATGGAAAACAGTACAAGAGTTTCCCTAAAAAATTAAAAGTAGAACTACTACATGATCCAGCTGTCCCACGTCTGGGTATTTATCCAAAAGAGTCGAAATCAATATCTCAAAGAGATTAGTGCTCCTATGTTTGCAGCAGTTTTCTCAATAGCCAATATGTGGAAACAACCTAGATGTCCATCGATGAATGAATGGATACAGAAATGTGGTACATACATACAATGGAATACTAGTTGTCCTTTAAAAGGAATATTGCAAATAAAAAAAATTAAAATAAAAGGAATATTGCATTATTCAATATACAATAACATAGATGAACCTTAAGAACATTGTGCTAAACAAAATAAGCCAGTCTTAGAGAGACAAATGGGCTTCACTGATGGCTCAGATGGTAAAGCATCTGCCCACAATATGGGAGATCAGGGTTTGATCCCTGGGTTGGGTAAGATCCCCTGGAGGAGGGCATGGCAACTCACTCCAGTATTCTTGCCTGAAGAATCCCCATGGACAGAGGAGCCTGGCAGGCTACAGTCCATGCGGTCACAAAGAACTGGACATGACAGAATGATTAAGCACAGCACCATACAGAAAGACACGTATGGCATGGTTCTACCTGTATGAGTTATCTAAAGTAGTCAAATCCATAGCATCAAAGACTAGAAGGTAGTGCCAGGGGCTGGTGGGGAATGGGTGACAGGAAGTCACTAACTAACGAGCATAAAGTTTCCATCCAGCTAGACGAGCAAGCTCTAAAGACCTGCTGTACAACGATGTGCCCTTCAACAGATATAATGTTCACTTAAAAATTTAAGAGAGTAGTGGAGGTTCCTTAAAAAGCTGCAAATTGACCTGCCATATGACCCAGCAGTCCCACTGCTGGGCATATACACCGAGGAAACCAGAACTGAAAGAGCCACGCATACCCCAATGTTCATCGCTGCATTGTTTACAATAGCCAAGACATGGAAGCAACCTAGATGCCCATCAACTGACGAATGGATAAGAAAGCTGTGGTACATACACACAATGGAATATTACTCAGCATTAAAAAAAAATTCATTTGAAGCAATTCTACTCAGATGGACGAAACTGGAGCCCATTATCCAGAGTGAAGTAAGCCAGAAGCAAAAACAACAATACAGTATATTAACGCATATATATGGAATTTAGAAAGACGGTAACGAGAACCCAACATGCGAGACAGCAAAAGGAACGCAGATGTATAGAATAGACTTGTGAACTTTGTGGATGAGGGTAAGGGTGGGATGATATGGGAGAAGGGCATTAAAGCATGTTAATTGTAAAAAAAAAAAAAAAAATTTAAGAGGGTAGGTCTCAGGCTAAGTGTTTTTCCTACATGTAATTAAATTTAAATTAATTTTTTTAAATTTCTTTAAAAGAGGAGAAAGAAAATAATAACTTCACAAATTACTTCTATTTTGCCCCACAGAAGGGCAAATGGGTGCATTGTTCCTCTCTAAATGACTGAAACTTAGAGACAAATATTCTCCCTCTTCCTAAAAATCATCCCATCACCACCATCCTCTTTCCCATGATGCTCCTTAAACAAGTGAAAGTTAAAGTCCCTTAGTCATGTCTGACTCTTTGTGACCCATGGACTATACAGTCCATGGAATTCTCCAGGCCAGAATACTGAAGTGGGTAGCCTTTCCCTTCTCCAGGGGATTTTCCTGACCCAGGAATCGAACCAGGGTCTCCTGCATTGCAGGTGGATTCTTTACCAACTGAGCTATCAGGGAAGCCCCGAGAAAATGGAAAAGTGAGTCTCTCAGCAGGAGTCTGCCATAGTGATGCAAAGAGAAAATCCAGGGCTGGGAATAGTTAGGAAGCAAAATGGCAAATGCCTGAAATGACTTTAAAATACTCTAGTGGCTCAAACCCAAGGATTTCTCGCGCAGATCTATCCTCTGTCATCATCCCACCTATAAAAGGGAATAAATTACATTACTGGGATTTAAAGTTATTGAGTAAATTAAAGTCAACTGCTGGGTTGCTGAATTTTATATTAGACTACTGAGTTTTATAACAATGTGGAAAGAACAGGAAAGATTCTAAAGAGAACAACTAAACCAGAAATGCAAGCCAGTGACACTCTGCCTGGAGAATTCCTGGAGCCTCCAGAAATGCTCAGATGCAAAAAGCAGGGAATAATAAAAGGGCTGATCAGTCACAGGCCAGAAGTCTTCGGATCTGAATGAAGTAGAAGAATCATTCCCAGTATTCCTAAGTATCCCCTGAGAAGCTCTCAAAAGATGCAGGTTTAATAACATCTCGGTTATCTCTGCACAGGTCGTCCAGGCCAGCACTCTGACCAACACCGACAGCCTTTTCTACAAAGTCTCGAGCAGATACTTTACTTGAAGGGATTGGACACTCTCTCCCCTTCAGCAAGAGATTAAAAGGGAAGAAAGAGAGCTTTAATCCTGAAGCTGGGTAGACTTTCAGGATAATTAATAGAGATTGGTTACTTGCTGGAAAATGAAGGATTGGGTAAAAAATAAATTATGTTTAGATGATTGAATATTTCCCTGAGATGGAATAAATTCAAGGACTGAGTGAAAGGTAACAAGTAAACTATCCATCACCTGAAGTTAACAGGTAAGATAATATTTCAACCACTCATCTTGAAAGGGAACCTTGAACGGAGAACAGAGCAGGAAGACTGTATAGGAATAGATACCAGGAAGGGTTAAATACAATCACACCTGAAAAAAATAGCTACAGCTACTCCTCAGAAACCTGAGAAGAGGTGGTAGGGTCCAAGATGGCCTAATATGTTCATAAATAACTCAAAATACGGAGTGGGGATTATGCAAATCAAACCACACACAATACAAAAATGGCAGGGACTGCGAATCTGTGAAGAATGAAATTTAACTACTGGGCACTGTCTTTAAATTTGCCTTTATTGAATCTTGTATATTGAAGTCACACATTATTGTATCTCTTTATGGAAACTCAATAGGGTCGAATGCAGAGTGATTTATGGAAGAAAGAATAATCAAATGCCTAAGTAGAAAAGAGCACACACCTGGAGAGGCATTAGCCTGGGGGTCAGGACAGGCACTGAGTGGGAAGTGGTTGAGATGGGACACAGTGCAGTGGGGTGGCCAACTACTTCTGCTCTCTACAGATGCAGGTGGTGGTAAGAGCCGATGCGTAAAAAAACAAGGAAACGTGTCTGTTACTCTTTGAACCACTTGGCCTTGGTACTACTTTCAATGAGAGTGCTGACTTTAAATTAAACTTGGAAGGGGATTCAGAGCAGGCAAGCACAGAAATTATGCAATGTGTTCCTAGGTAAACCAAGAATACAAGGGGATGTTAAGAGGGCCTCCAGCACAGATGAAATGCTGAATGTGCCTAGTGGTTAGGAAACGATGCACAAAGCTAACCGGGCCTGAAGAAAAGAAAAATTTCAGCTCCTATTAAGGAAAAAAAAACAAACATTCAAAGCACAGTTGGAATCATGGAAGAAAGGGCAGCTTATGGTAACACCATCCCTGGGGACATTCAAGGAGTTGACCAGACACCTCTCTACTTAGGATGCATTAGAGATTATTAAAAGCATTCCCTGCTCAGATCGGGGGTGGGAGGTGGGCCTTGCGACCTCTCCAAAGGTCATTCCTATCCCAAAGGATCACATGTCTGAAGGGCACCAGATAAAAATAAAGTCTATTAATCACTGAGCTGCCACACAGTTTCCTAAGAGAGCCAGACTAGAGAAGGGCATTCCGCGGTGGACCTTGTTCCACTGAGGGAGGAAAAGGGAGGCCTGTGTAGGCAGAACCAACTGCAGAGTCTTCCAGAAAGCCTGTAGTCAGGCCTCCCAAGCGCCACAGGAAACACAGGAGGAGGAAGAGACCCCACGGGGAAGGAAGAGGAAACAGCAGATGGCACCGAGAGCCCCTAAACAAAGACCCAGGAGCTGGGGGAGAGGTTGTGAACCAGGCCAGGTGGGGACACCCACAAAGGGCACGTCCTGGATTTAACGCTAAGGAGGCAGACCTCGGAGACAAAGGAGCGAAGACAGGAACCAAGGAGGGAATGGAAAGGAGTGCACGGGTGTGTCTGGGATTATTATGGGCTGGGAACCTGATGAGAGCTGGAGAGACAGAGCAAAAGGTAATCCCACTGTCTGCGGGGACAGAAAATCACCTAAGAAAATGCAGGCTTTTAAAAGAGGAATGGAGCTGCAATGCCCCAGTTCCTAAGCAGCTCTTGGCATTCTTGTTATCTGGGCTGCTCCAGCCAGACACAGCAGGAAAGCCTGCTGCCAGGGCATCTGAAGCACCCTTCCCAGCCCTGAACCAGTCTCCCGAGGGACTAGCATGCTTGGGCTTCTATGCATCAGAACAAAACTGAACAACCCTGGAGGAAGCAGGCACCTCCCAGCACTGCCAAGAGACATCAGACCCCCATGCCCTGCTCACTCCTCATCCTGAACCTGGGTCACCTGGGGATGGAGATGATGTTACCTGCAGGACTCGTCTCAGGACTGTCATCTGCATGGTGTACTAAACAGCCAAATGGGGGTCGTGGAGTTTGAGTTATTCTAGCAAAATGTTCTCCAACCAGCTGTCACCCCACCAGGCACAGAACAACTTGTGGAAATCAAAAGAGGCCAGCGAAGAGGGAGGAAACATGCAGCACCCCCAATGTACTGCCTGTGCCCCCTGTCTCCCCTGGGGGGTTCCTGCTTTCATAGTGACCGCAGACACCAGCAGGGCGGTGAGGTGCCCAAGGGACCACCATGCCCAGCCCGGCCTCAGTTGTCCCACGGCAGCCCCTTCTCGCCCGTGGCAGAGCTCTGCATCCTCAGAGAGAAGGCAGGAAGGGAAGATGGTCAGGGAGTACAGTTTCAAGGGCCGCCCCTGCCATGGAGCAAGCAGATGGCGCCCGATCTGGTGAGAAGATAACTAGGGCAAGGATCTAAACCCACCGCCCAGTGCTCTGGTGGGTGAGAAAGACAAAAGCTCTCTCAGGCTGACGGTAGTCCCTCCGAAAGCTGTAGGTCCTCAAGGTCCACCTGCTGTCACTGTTCCTGAGGCTCTGCCCCCCGCAGTCCCTCCCCAGCTCTGTCTGCAGACCCTAAACCCCAGAGCCAGGGAGTCAGAAAGGCTGGAGATGGATCGCGGGCCATTTATTAAACTAAGTCATCGTCAGAGAAAGATTCATAACCTGCCTTACCTAAGACAGGAGAGAGAGAGAAAGAAGAGAGAGGAAATTAAAGGGAAACAAATGAAAAGCCATCGGAGCCAAGCACCTCTGTTGGAGGATTTTGAGTTATGTTTTTGTTTGTAATTCTCTGAAACAGAGAAAGAAATCGAGGATGAACCTTACAAAGAAAGAGAGAGTGAAAGAGAGGGAGCCAGAGGAAAGCCACAGAGGCCACTTCAGGGAAAGGAGCACAAGGCAGGGAGGCCTCCCAGGCTGGCTTCTCCCTCCTGCAGCAACACCAGGCCTGGGGGACCAGCCAGAGGAGGTCAGGTGTGACTGCAGTGAGGTGGCAGCCAGCTGGCAAGCTGAGATCGGGGCCCAAGAGGAGGAGCCAGTAAGCTCCGCGCTGGAGCAGCTCAGGGAAGGGTGGGGGCCCGCGGCAGGAAGGTGGCATCTGCCGTACTTACTGTCACAGACGTAAGGTTTGTCATGGTCTTCCTGCGAGGTGGCGTCGTGCCTCCTCCTGCCACCTGCGGAGCCACGGGCCTGGGGAGACACGGGAATATTGGGGTGCTTGTTATGCTGACAATCACCATGGTTCCCCAGCATGTGTTCTGTGAGGCCCTGAGCACTTGACCTGGATCTCCTCATTCAACCTTATACTCCACTCGTACCTATACCAACCCCACTTTATGGGCCAGGAAACTGAGGCCCAGAGAGGCTAGGTAACTTGCCCAGATGACTCAGCAACTCACTTGTATCACTTCATTAAATCCTCACAACTCCAAAAAGTAGATGCTACTATTATCTCCATTTTACAGATGAGAAGACTGAGGCAACAGAGAGGTGAAGTAGCTCACCCCAGGTCACTCGGTAACTAAGTGCTGAGCCAGGACATAAACTCAAGACAGTCTGACTCCAGAGCCTTGGGCAGTCAGAATTCCCATCCTCTACTGTTGCCCCCAGGACCTCTTCCTCCAACTCCTCAGCCCCCAGCTTCACTGACAACACATGTGGGTGCCAAACCCGCTCCCCTTGGCAGCAAAGATGGTGGGGAAATGAGAGCAAGTAGCATGAGCAAGCAGCTACTACCCCAGACTCCTGTGTTCACATCCCCCTCCAGCTTAAGTCTCTCAAGAGCGAGCCAGGTCTGGAATTGGGGCAGGAGCCCAGGCCCCAGCCTCCTCCACAGGGTGGGCGTCTGCTGAGGCCTCCCTGTGTGGTCTGCCTCCAGTCTCCAGCCAGTGGCCAAGACCTTGACACCTCAGTCTCCTGGGGCTGGACTCTTGACACCCCCACCGTGTGTGCATCTCCCAGAAAGGGCCAGCATCATCTGGGGGCTGGGTGGGTGGAGGGTGGGCTCCACCTCCAAGGGCTGACAAGAGCAGCCAGAGAGGGAGCTGGCAGCTCGGCAGCCCTGGGACAGTGGCTACGAGAACATGGCAGGGGTTATTTTTAGACCTGTGTGAGTCCTACAGCGGTCACGTGGGTAGCACCCTAGCCTCCTCCAGGTCATTCTCTGGTAATGAGCAGCACTAAACTCCCAAGCAAGGAAAGGGCCCGCTGGGGTCTTTGGGGACACAGACAGGAAGGCGCAGTGGATGAGAAATAAAACATGGCAGCACATGGTGTGAGGGCAAACAGGGACCTGGCCTGGAAAAGTGGTCCCGGGGGGCTTCACAGTCAAAAGGCCTGAGGTGTGCTCTCTCTCTCTCTCTCTCTCTCTCTCTCTCTCTCTCTCTCTCTCTCACACACACACACACACACACACACACTCACACACACTTTCCCTGGGGACATCATAGCAGAAAGGCCTCTACCCCAGTCACATGATGTACACACTCTCCCCAAACACACACAGCTCACAATCAACAACCACCTGCCAAGCTGTGGTGGCCACCACCTCCTCAGTGGTCTCTCTCCAAAACAAATTACAGAACTCTCCCCTCCCTCCCCCCCTCCCCTCCAGGGCGTTTCCGCCTGGCCTCCACACCCCCCACCATCCCTGCACACCCCGCCAGCCAGCAGCCCCCTCCCCTCGCCCTCATTATGTAGAGTTGACCCCAAGAGGGAGCTGTGCGGCCCTGGAAGCCACCACCCCCGCCCAGGCACTGACAGGCCTCCCTCCCTGCCCACGGTGAGGGTGGTCACCCTCAGCTGCCCGCGCCCCCCCCCCCACGCCCCACGACGTCCCCTCGGAGAAGCCGGGGACAGCTTGACGTGTGCAGCCTGCCGCCCTGTCACAGCCGCCTCGGAGCAGGTGAAAGCAAGTCAAGTAGAATGACAGAGGCAAAGGCAGACTCGAGGAGGGGGCTTGGGAGACTAAAAATACTTTCCGGCCGCCAGGGAGGAGAGGAGGAGAGCCGGAACTGGGAGCAGCCTGAGAGGGAGGGGGGCCCCATTGAGAGCCAGGGCTTGAGAATGCTCCCACTCTCTCACTGCACCTCAGTTTTCTCAACTGCAAACAGGGATCCTGACTCCAGGGCATCGGGGTCACAGGCCAGGGATGCCTCCAGTGGCTGGTATGTATGTATGTATGTGAAAGTCCCTCAGTCGTGTCCGACTCTTTGCCACCCCATAGACTATAGAGTCCATGGAGTTCTCCAGGCCAGAATACTGAAGTGGGTAGCCTTTCCCTTCTTCAGGGGATCTTCCCAACCTAGGGATCAAACCCAGGTCTCCCACATTGCAGGCAGATTCTTTACCAGCTGAGCCACAAGGGAAGCCCAAGAATACTGGAGTGGTTAGCCTATCCCTTCTCCAGCACATCTTCCCAACCCAGGAATCAAACCGGGGTCTCCTGCATTGCAGGCAGATTCTCTACCAACTGAGCTATCAGGGAAGCACTCTTCCAGTCTCCTGCAACATATCAAGCCTGGAAACTCGAAATCCTACTTGTCTTGCTCACATGTTACCTCCTCAGAGAAGCCCTCCTGACCAATGTATGTTCACTCATGCCTTCCATCCTACTTCATGTCACAGCACTTGGCATTATCTGGCATTATACTGGGCTTCCCTGGTGGCTCAGATGGTAAAGAATCCACCTGCAATGCAGGAGATCCAGGTTTGATCCTGGGGCTGGGAAGATCCCCTGGATGAAGGGAATGACTACCAGTATTCTTAAGGGCTTCCCTGGTAGCTCAGTTAGTAAAGAATCCGCCTGCAACACAGAAGACCCCAGTTCAATTCCTACGTAGGGAAAATTTGCTGGAGAAGGGATAGGCTACCCACTCCAGTATTCTTGGGCTTCCCTGGTGGCTCAGCTGATAATAAATCCACCTGCAATGTGGGAGACCTGGGTTCATTCCCTGGGTTGGGAAGATCCCCTGGAGAAGGGAACAGCTACCCACTCCAATATTCTGGCCTGGAGAATTCCACGGACTCTATTAGAGTCCATGGGGTCACAAAGAGTCAGACACGACCGAGCAACTTTCACTTTCACTTCCCTTTCCACCAGTATTCTTGCCTGGAGAATCCCATGGACAGAGAAGCCTGGCAGGTTACATTCCAAGGGGTCACAAAGAGTCAGATATGACTGAGCAACTAAGCATACACAAACAATATTATACTATATATTTGTTGGTGTACTTGCTGGTTTTCTGTTTCCCCCACATAAGGGTAGAAAATGCATCTATTTGGGCCACCATTATACTTGGAACCTGGCACAGGGCCAGCCACCTAAACAGCACTTAATAAATGTTTGCTGAATAAATGAATCAATCCACCAGCCAGTCAGTAAGTTACTGTCTTTGGTTTTTCTCCTTCATTCTCTGTATCCAACTGGTATTATATCTTCCTTCAAAGGACATCTTAAGCTTTGCATTTCCCTTTTACTCCATATCTTAATCCAAGGGCATCAGTTAACCATTGAGCTGCTCAAAGAACTCACCAGCTAGGGTTCTACCTCTGTGCTGCCTTACCCAATACATCCTGCATGATACTCAGACTCATGAGACAAAAGGAGTGAAGGACAGGAGTGAAGGATCCATTCAATCACATATTCAGTCACAGCCATCCGAAGCCTACTGATTTATCCAATGATATCCTAATACCAACCCTACCACGATCACCTCATGCTCATACTACATCCAAGTCTTTGTTTTGATTGGTCCCTGTCATGGATCAACCTCTACTCTGCCCAGCCATATCTGGTCCATGCTTTAGCCTTGTTAAAATGCCACTCCTCCAAGAATCTTCCTCTTGCCACGCTAAGGAGTAAAGCATCAGTTTTAAAGTCAGACGGACATATCTTTAAACATTAGCATGTGCTTTTGGACAAGTTACTTGTCTAAGTGTCAGTTTTCCCAGCTGTAAAATGGGCAGAGCAACATCTTTATTGCAGAGTTGTTGTAGAGCTAATAAGGGGGTGTGAAACCACAGGGGACAGTGCTAGGTCTACAGGAAGTACTCAATAAATTATTTCCTGTCCTTGCCCAGTTGATTTCTCTTTCCTCTGAACTCTTATTGCATTTGGTAAGTGCATAGTCAGAAGCCTGCTGCCTTCTAATTGTATCATGACTATTAGCATTTTCTCCTCAATTTAATTCCAAGGTCCTGGAGAGCAAAGATGACACTCCATACTTTATTATAATCCCTGACACTTAGTACTATGTAGGGCACACATCAACCAAAGTTCTTTCTTATATATTACCTCAGTTAATTCCTACAATACCATCTGAGTTTAACCAACTAATATCATTCCCATTTGGTACTTGAAGAAACAGGTTCAGAAAAGGCTTATGACTTGCCCATAGTCACAGAGCCTCCATAAAAGACGGAGGCCCAGGTTTCTAGAATCTGTTACAGAAGACTTTGAGACTGATGTCCAAAGAAACCACCCTCCCCCATGAAAACCGCCCATCTCACTCCACTCCTCTCCACTCCACCTCCCATTCACACACTGGTGGGCCATGGCAGCCATGATTGCACCACAAGAGCCCTGCCCCACTGGCCACTGTTGATTGGCCGACTCAGAAGTAGACACATGACCCAAGCTGGGCCAATCATATTCTACCTCCAACAGACTTCAGATTGGAAAACGGTGACTCTAGTTAGTACATGTCACTTGAACTAGGGACCCATAAATTCAGGAACTATGGGGCCACAGAGAAGCCGAAGAGGCGATCTTGTGAGAGAAGGATAAAGGAGGAAGGAGTAGAGACCAGAAACTGCCTGGGTTCCTTACTTTTTCCCTATCCTAAATCCCTGCCACTTTCTGGTCCTTCCTGAACCTTCAAAAATTACTCAAATCTGGTGCAACAGCTCAGCAGCTTTTCAAATACTTTCCATTTTTGCTTAACCCGTTGAGTTTTCTACAACTAGAAGATTCTCAACTAGGACTCAGTCCCAAGCAGAGAGTTAGTTGCTCTGTACCAGTTGTTCTCAAGTAGTGGTCCAGGGATCCTTGGGAGTTGCTGAGACCCTTTCAGGGAGTCTCTGATGTCCAAACTATTTTTGTCATGGTACTAAAGTGTCATTGGAAAGTTGTCACTCTCCTCCTCCCACAAGTGCACAGTAGAGTTTTCCAGGGGCTACACAACACAATGATGTCATCCATCTCTGTGCCTGTGTACTGTTAAGTTTAACAGTTTTCTCTTTCTGCTTCTAATATGGGAAGTGTCATTGGTTATAAGCCATCAGAACAACAGCTTTGGCGGCTCTCAGTAATTTTTGAGTAAAGAATCCCTGAGACCAAATAAATATTGAGAACTACTGTTCTACACTCTTGCTATTTAAAGTGCAGGGCTTAGACCAGCAGCACTGACATCATCTGGGATACTGCTAATCGAGCAAGATCTCAGTCGCCACCCACCAGACCTACTGCATCAGAATTTACGCTTGAACAATATCACCAGGTGCTTTATATGCACATTAAAGTTTGAGAAGCACTGGACTACACCATACTGCATCATAAACACTTACTGATTGATCAACTGATTGATAACCCTCACATGGACGACTCACAGGAATTTCATGAATTTTAAAGAGCTTTGATTGTTGGGCTAAAGTTACCATAGACTTACAGAAGGGCTTATTATTGCATTAAAGCTACCAAAGACTAGGGCCAATTATTAATTGTTGGGCCTAAATTTCTCTCACCTCTCAGGGAATCTCCATTGTCAAAGTCAAAGAGCTGTTCCCTTTGGTTGCACTCTCCTAATAATATTTCACCTTTATTAAGCACTCAAAATCAGTTGTGAATTACTAACTCAATTTTAATGATGAAGAAACTGAGATCCACAGTACATTATGTGGTCAAGGTCACAGGGGTTACATAACTGACCCAAACTCTAGTAAGTGGTAGAGCTGGGATTTGAACTCAGGGTTCAGACAAGGTAGAGACTGTTCTTGCCATTACTACCTTAGCCCTGACTTCTATGAACCCACAGAGCATCTGGGGGTCTTGTTAGAATGCAGACTCCAAATCAGCCCAACTAGAGTGGAATCTGGCATCTGCATTTCTAATGAGCTCCCGGGTGACATTGATGCTGAAGCCCAGGGACCACACAATGAGACAGCCTTAGACTGTGTCTCAGTGCTGACAACAGAAATGGGAGTGACTGTCCTCCAGGTGCCAGCAGCAGCTTGAATACACATTAAAGAGTAGCTTCATTGAGGTTGTGCATGAAGCAGACTCCACTCCTTATTCCAGCACAGGCAGGCTCACCTGTAACTTTTAGGTCTTTCCATGGCTCCCACCATGGGTGACATATCCACCGTGTCACTGCACAACATAGAGGCATTTGACTGCGCCTCAGCCAGCATGGATGAGTCCAGAACTAGCCTAGGCCCCATCTAGCTCCCCTGCTGTCACATACATACACCTTTTCTCAGCTCCCGAAAAGCTCAAATAAGACTTTTTGTTCTTTTCCTATCATTAAACCATTCATTCAACAAACTAGCCAATGGCCACATGGCGGGCACTGGGTCATGTGTGACCCACTGGAAAAGTACAGACCTGTGTTTAAATCCTCACTTCTTCCTTACTGGGTTGGATGACCTTGAACAAGTTCTTAACCTCTCCAGAAGTAATAACGCCAACTTATAGGAAAGAAAGAAGCAGTGCTGACCAAGAGAAATACAATGGGGGTCTCAAGCCATTTTAAATTTTCCAATGGCCACATTTTTGAAAAGAGTGAAAAGAGAAAAAGATGAAATTAATTTTAGCAATATATTTTATTTAACCCAGTCTATCCAAAATATCTTTGTTTCAGTATGTAAGCAATATAAAATCATTAATGAAATGGCCACCATTCTTATTGTCTTCGAAATCTTCTTCACTTCTTCACTATGTCTTCGAAATCTATGGCTTCCCTGGTAGCTCAGTTGGGGAAGTATCTACCTGCAGTGCAGGAGACTTGGGTTCAATCCCTGGTCAGGCAGATCCCTTGGAGAAGGGAACGGCAACCCACTCCAGTATTCTATCCTGGGAAATCCCATGAACAGAGGAGCCTGGACACAATTGAGCGATTAAACCTTCGAAATCTGGTTACTATTTTACATCTACAGCATATTTCAATTTGCATGAGCAACATGTCAAGTGTCTGGTAGCCACAAGTGGCCAGTGGACAGTGAAGAAATACAGAATGCAGCATAAAGGACCTACCATCACCCTCAGTAACGTAGCTCTTATTGTGAAGAGCCTCATCATTGCCTGATGCATAGGAAGGATACAGTCAGTACAGATGGCTGTTGCTGCTGCTTCTGATGGTGTTCTTATAGAGAAGACATGCGATTCATATTTGCTGACTGCAAGTACAATGCCTAGATTTCCAGGAGTAGAGATATAAAAACAACCATTGTCTACTATCTACTAGAGTAAGTTTGGTTTGGGCTAAGAGAAGGCATGGAAACCAGCCTGCAGGCATACAGCAACTGGAGTTCATAAAAGGCCCAGAAAGCCCACATTCTAAAGTCTTCTTTAACAAATAAAGGGCATGGAGAAAAAAAAATGTATGTATGTGACAGGAAATGGCAAGGAAGAAGTATGTTATAGAATGCAAAAGACAAGCTTCAAACTGCCAAAGCCATTTTTGAGAAAATCAGGGGGAAATGATCAGGGACTGGATACCAGAATGGTGGTGGTGGAACCCCATGGTCTGTAGCCCACCAGGCTCCTCTGTCCATGGAGTTTTCCAGGCAAGAATACTGGAGTGGGTAGCCATTCCCTTCTCTAGGGGATCTTCCAGACCCAGGGGTCAAATTCAGGTCTCTTGCATTGCAGGAAGATTCTTTACCAACTGAGCCACCAGGGAAGGTGGAGGATATTAGAATAGTTATTTTTATTAGGTATGATAATCATGCCTGTTAGAGATATACATTAAGACATGGCACAGGTTAAATGAAAAAAAAAATGAAATATCCCACATACAAAAAGAAAAAAAAAACTACACAAAGAAACAAACATACAAACCAACCAAAAGTGTGAATAAAGAAAAGACTAAACAAGAATATCAAAGCATTGATCATGGAAGAAGCTGAGTTGTGATTCTATACGGTGTGTGGCACCAGCAGGTGGCCCTGTCCAGACTCAGAGATTCCAGCTCCTGTCCAGGTCAGAGCACTGTAGCTCAGACTGGGCACTACTGGGCCGCCTGCACTAGTCACCTAGGAATCTGCTTACAATACAGCCTTGCAGGCCTGACCTCTGACCTCCTAAATCACAACTTCTGGGAGTGGGTCCTGCAAATTTGCATTTCGATAGGCTCTCGTGGTGATTCTGATGTGTGCTCAGACTCAAGAGGCACGGGGAATAAAGAGCCTTGCTACAATTACCACTCGACTCAAGCCCAGAGGGCATCCAGGACTAGCCTCTCGTCCAGGGAAGGGGTAAACATACGTCCAGAGCCTGAAGGAGCCAGACCAGCCTCAGAGTGCTAATTCTCCAGACGGAAAGCAGCAGCTCATCCCTGCAGGGCCCGCTCCACCAGGTTATCGTCAGATACTCCTGCAGACCCCTGAAGGTGACCACCGACAACCCTTTGGCCTTGAGCTTGAGGACTCTGGAGGACCACCCCAAATGCCTGAGAGTGCCACTCAGGTGTGGCTCCCTCCCCTCAAGGGTCACCCTCATATTTTTATTCCTTCGACCATGGATTTCCCATCTGCCATTCCCCAGGCTTCTGGCCTTTTCTTGCCGCATTCCAGGCCCACACACCTCCAAAACTCTTGCCACACCTGCCTGGGAACCATCAGCTATGGCCCGGCTTCTCCAGCATGCTTCTGCTGTCTGCCTGGTGAAAGGTAAGCCAAAGCAGGTGTCCTGATTCTGTGAGGCTGGGGCAGCCCCAGGGACAGGACACTTTCAGCCTTCTTCTATGACTGAGGAATGGGGCCAGCAGTCACATTGTCCTCATCCTCTACCCTCTCCATCCCCTCGCTGCACCCTCTGCCACTTCTTTCCTTTTAGCCAGCTCTAAACCTGGCAGGTTACCACCTGGGATCAAAGCTCTTCTGGCGGTTTCCTCTCTGGGTGTTCTGCGAGGAAGACCATGGATACACTCTTGATTCAGCTGCAGTGCGATCCTGAATCTGGGGTCCAGTTGTCTGGCAGGCCCCCCGCCTCCCCAGTCTCTTCCCTCCCTCCTGGCATCCCCAGCTTACCCGTCCTCTGGTCCGATTCTTCCGCTTGGGGATATCCTCTTCTAAATCCTCTTCTTCATTTCCTTCTTCTACATTTTCATCATTTTCTAAAACCCTCTGAAATGAGAAGAAAATAGAAGCACTGAGAAATAAAGCACAAAGGAGAAAATCCTCAGAGGGCAATGTGGAGGGTGTTGTGTTTTGTTGTGGTTATTTTTTCAACACAGTGAACATGCTGCTGTGGCGCAGCCTCCAAAATGCTGGCCAGGAGTTGGGGCTCCTGGCTGTACCGACTCTCTCTCCCAAGACCCTTCCAGCCAAGACCTCCCAGAACACGGACCTTCTCAACACTTTTTGCCCACAAAGTGTTTTCTAAAAAGAGAATACTCTAGTAAGGGTACTCTGCTATGTAGGCCCAAGATGTCTGGTCAAAACTAGAGTTCAGTTCCGTCACACAGTCGTGTCCAACTCTTTGCCACCCCTTGGACTGCAGCATGCCAGGCTTCCCTGTCCGGCACCAACTCCTGGAGCTTGCTCAAACTCATGTCTATTGAGTTGGTGATGCCATCCAATCATCTTATCCTCTGTCCTCCCCTTCCACTCCTGCCTTCAAACTTTCCCAGCATCAGAGTCTTTTCCAAAGCTTACTTTAATGGAATTTTCCTTTTGTTCCTCAAGGGCCACCTCAAAGATATGAAAATACGTCTCTCCTTTCCCTGACGTTCTAGAATTCTGCCTAGTTTGATGAAAACAAGTAACTTCCTATCCATCTGGCCAGAATTTGATATGAATGTGTTATTTCTCGTCTCCCATTGTTATGTTCTTTTAAGAGAAATGAATTGTCATTACAGCCCTTGTAAGTAGAGCTCCAATTTAATTCTCTCTCTCCAACAGCCCTGCGAGTCATATTGTAGCAGAGAGGCCAACTTCCATTTTGCAGGTAAACAAACTGAGGCTGAAAACAGTTTCGACTGCTCAAGATTATGCAACAGAATCCACAACCAAAGCAAGGTCAGGTTCATCAGCTCAGTGTTTCCGTTTCTCTCCCAGCTCTTGTGTCTGAGAATTCCAAGGCATACTATGGTACTTCCTAGAGGACCTGAGCACCCCACTCACTTGGTGGGAGGCAAGAAAAGGGAAACCTGTGTCTCCAGGTTTAAGGGAGGGATAAGAGACTATGGCAGAGGACCAGCCTCCCCTCCCCCAGGGTAGAAGTGGGATAAGGGGAAGGGGAGCTCATGGATTCCATGTGAGGGGTCCTAGGAGCTTCTGTGTAAGTTGATTGTGTGACCTTGGGAGAGTCATCATTGCTTCATGCCTCAGTTTCCCCAGTTACAAAATAGGAACTCATTCATTCAGTCAACAAACATTTATCTAGGGCTGACTACATGGCAGGAGCTGTCCTAGATCAGCCACAGTGTGGCTACAGACCTGGTCCCAGTGGACTCTCCAGCCTAATGCAGGGAAAAGAGATGCAAACAGTATACATAACCATATAATTACAACTGCTATGAAAACAGTGACAAACAAGTTCAAGGCACTGGGAGAGGTTGTTAGAGAGAAACTTTACCTTATCTGAGATCAGGTAGGGCCCACCTAGGGAAGTGAACAAAGGGTGTTGAGATGTAAAGGGTGAACAGGGACTAACCTTGGGACCAGGGACCAAGGGGAAAAGAGGAGGGAAAGTATTCCAGGCAGAGGGAACAGCATGAGCAGATACCAGAAGCAGGCAGGTGAACATAGCTTGTCCAGGGAGCACGAGGAGGCCAGTGTGACCAGCGTTCAGTGGCTCAGGGAGAGACTGGCATAAGATGACACTGGAAAGGTGGGCGGGCACTAAGTTATACATGACACCAACATCCAGCCATCCTATGGTGATGCTGTGACAATCACACAAGCTATGAAAAGGCTTAGAAGGCAGCATGCACGGTTCTGGTTTCTAGTATCACCATATCACCATCACTGTTCAAGTGGCCTCGTGGGCCTTGCCCTCAAAGCAGGAAGCCCAGGGGTGAGTTTCCAGTGACCTTCTCCCACTGCCATCTTGTCAGAGAGTTCCATTCCCAACACTGTGGTCCAGATATTGCTAATTAACCAAATTCTCCCAAAGAACTCAAAGCAGGTATAATAAATCTTTCTCTGGCTTCTCTACCAGGTTTATACGGGAAACCATCAAGTGACAGCACTGAGGTCTCTCTGGGCCACCCTTAGACACCTCACAGAGCAGCAGCAGCAGCAGCAGCTGGACACAAACTCTGGCCTGCGGCTAGGGGATGCTGGTCGCGGCCCAGCACAAGCAGCGCAGCCTCTCTGCACCATGGCTTCCTGAACCATCAGGGGGAGCACTGGCGGGACAGTGACAAATCAGGTCCTCTGCAGCCTTCGGTGAAAAGATGTGGAATAAATACAAGGCGTGCTGTTGCTGTTTGTAGAGCCACCTTGCAAACTTTCTGGGTGTTGAAGTCATTTAATCATGGCAAGTCCCGCGTGTCTTGACTTTAAAAGTCATTGCCTCTGGCGTTTCAGTGCAATTCTGACTCCATTCGCTTTTTTTTTTTATTATTATGAAGGTGTTTATTACCCACTATATAGACTCTGGGTTAGAAGACAAAAGCTGAGGAAGGCGGTTGCACTTGTCCCCAGACGCACTGCACAGCCTCAACATCTAGGAGGAAACTGACTTCTCCCTCCCTCTTCCCTTCGGCCTCCCTGCATCTCTAGAACCTCTGGTCTGAGCCTTGTCGTGGCGTTTCCCGTGTTCTGCGTTTCCTGCGATGTGGTCCTGACACCAGAAGCCTCCCTATACAGCACAGGAGGAGCCAGGAGCTCCTCACAAACAGAACTCATACTCAGAGCTCAGGAAGCAGAGGGGGCATCCTGTACCAGGAGAGCAGGGCAGATGTGTCTGGCTAGAGACGCAGCTCACCCCCCTTGACATACCTGCATTCCCTGGCCAAGGGTATTACTTGGAAAACAAACGTTTTCAAATAACTTTTCTCTCTGAGACTCTAAAGTCTTTACGATGATGATAATGATCATTTGCGATTGTGCTTTTTGGCTTTTTTAAAAAAGGAGGAATTTTTTTTTCTTTTTGCATTTCAGAGGAATTCTTCTTTAAAGACTCCAGTATCACTGATTGGAACAGTGCAAAATTCTCCTAGCTGATTTCCCTCCTTCCACTGCAGGCCCTGCATCCAGTCTCCTTTCCACACAGCAGCCAGATGGGTCTTCAGGAAACACAAATTCACTGCCCTGGTTGAAACCCCTCGAACGGCTTGCTTTTTCATGTCCCATGAAATCACATGAGATTTTCATGTGATTTCATGAAAATTTCATGTCCCATGAAATCTGGCCCTGCCTGCCTCTCCAGCCCCATCCTGGGCCCTCCCCTCCCTGGCACCCTGCTCCAGCTGCACCAGCCTGTCTGTTCCTTCAATGCAATGAGCTCAGATCTATCACGAGAACTTCAAGAGACCATTCCTCCACCCAGAAAGCCCTTCCCCAGGTCCTTCGCTTTACTGACACCTTCTCCTCCCATAGGACTGGGCGATAGCCCTTGTCTCCCTTAGGACACCACCTAGAATCTGTCCCTCCTCTTAGACTGAGCCTTTGTACTCTGTTCTCTTCATGGCACTTATCCTGAAAGGCAGCTATTTGACTTGTCTACTTGCTTTCCATCTATATGTCACACTAGAATATAAGCATGAGAGGTGGGGACAGGTCCCTCCTTGGTTTCCCTGTTTCCCCAGAACCCAGCACAATGCCTGTTCAGAGGAAGCCCTCAATAAACTTTGGTGGAATGAATGAATGAAAGGAAAATGAACAAAACAGTTCATTTGCTACATGCATACTTTATTTTAATAATAAAAGTCAATAAAAACATGTCCACTCATCTGGTTTTTGGTCCTGGTTTTGAGTTCTAGCACAGTGGATGGCAGCCCCGTGCTCTGAACACAGCAGGCTTTCAGTTTACATCAGGGATGAGGGCGATGACGATGATTCAACAATGACAACCTGCACACTGGCCTGAAGCTGCCTGAGAAGGACTCAACTCATCTCCAGCTTGAAAAGGAAAGGGCTGCCTATCACTGGAGCATCAAGACTTCTGGGCAATGGTTCTGTCCCCCTCAATGACTTGGTCAAATTACACTAACTGCGCAAAAATATTCTCAACCGGCATTACAGGTGGGACAGACGGTGACTTCAAAGACCTAAAAGTCCAAAAACTGGGGTATAATACATGAAGAGTAAAGAAAGAAGAAGAAAAAGAAAATACTAGGTGCTCTAAATGCCAGGGGAAAAAAGAGAACTAGGGGGTGGGTGTGATCAAGAAAGGCTTCAAGGGGAAGGTGCTATCGGGCCGAGCCTAATAGACGGGAGGAATTTGTACAGGTGGTGATGGAAGAAAAAGCTAGCCAGATAAAGAGCACAGCATGACCAGAGGCGCGGAGGGAAGAAGGCTGGAGAACAGAGGGAGTAAAGGAATCGTGGGAAATAAGCCTGAAAACTAGGTTAGGAGCCAAGAGAGGAGGCCCAAGAAGATCGCACTCATCATTTTGCATTTATTTAGCAGGAAACAAAAACATGTTAGGCCGAGCTTTTTAAACAAGGGTGTGGTACAAGCAGAGTTGTGTTTGGGGATGAAGGGTCAGCTATCAAAGCAGTACATGGAGAGGGGATGGACTGGGGATGGCAACTCACAAGAATCTGTTCACTTGCGCATCCACGCAATGAATATTTATTGTGCGTCTACTGCAGTCCATGGGGTCACAGAGAGTCAGACACGACTGAGCGACTGAACTGAACTGAATTCAACTACTCTGTGCCAGACACTGTTTAGGCTTTGAGACACAAAAGAAGTGCAAACAAGATGGACAAGAGATTTCTGCCCTCGAAGAGTTTACATTCTGTTGGAAACAAGAACAGAAAACAAACAGTAGGATAATAAATTAGTAAATTATAAGTTATGTTAGATGGTAAAACCTATGGGGAAAAAGAAAAGGAAAGCAGAGCAAGAGAATGGGGACTGCTGGGGGGGTGGGGAGGGCACAGGATGTGGTATTACATTCAGCGGTCAGGGGAAGCGTCACAGAGCAGAAGAGACAGGAGCTAAATTTGAAGAAGGTGAGGGTGAGAGCCAAGCAGATGTCTGGGGAGAGGACTTTGCAGGCAGAGGAAGCAGCCAGGGCACGGCCAGAGGTGGAGCATGCCTGGTGTAAGAGTGAGTAGCAAAAGATCAGGGTGCCTAGAGCCGAGTGAGCCTGGAAGAGGAAGCAGCAAGTCAGATGGAGGGGAGAGGACATGACTTTTACTCAGGAGAACAGGGACCAGTGTAGGCTCTGCACACAGGGAAGGCCTCCAGTCAGTCATCAGCAGGGGCCACTCAGAAACCAACAGCAACAGTTCAGATGGGAGATGCGAGAGCCTGGACCAGGGTAGCAGCAGGACATATGGGGAGAAGAGCTACACTCTGGATTTGCGTTAAGGGAGCAGTGAACAGGATACCTGATTGAATGGATACTGGGTGTGGGAGAAAGGCAGGGGTCGAAGATGACTCCAAAGAGAGTCAGACAAATAAAGGTTTGCATCAATAAGGATCTTTAGTAGGACTGTGACAACCAAATAGAAGAGACTCAACCATCCAGGATTCTTGCCTGGAGAATTCCATGGACAGAGGAGCCTGGTGATTAATTGCTCAGGCTGCAGATAGAACAGAGCCTGTTCTCTTTTGGGGCTTCCCAGGTGGCACTAGTGGTAAAGAACCTGTCTGCCAATGCAGGAGACTTAAAAGACATGAATTTGATCTCTGAGGCTAGAAGATCCCCTGGAGAAGGAAATGGCAATTCTCTCCAGTATTCTTGCCTGGAGAATCCCTTGGACAGAGAAGCCTGGTGGGCCACAGTCCATTGGGTCTGCAAAGAGTCAGACACAACTGAAACGACTTAGCACATATTTATCTGAAGGCAGAAATGGCAGAGGAGGCCACATTCATGGACTCATTCAATGCCTTTATTGCGACCTGAGTCTGCTGGACTCATGGAAGGCCCCAAGGGTACAACGGTGAACATGAAGGCCCCGTTCCCAACTGGACAGAATCTCCACGCTGGCAGTACTTACAAGCAAACCAAACATGTAACTGGTAGTCATTGAATTACAAAGCTAATAAATTAATACATAAATATTAAATTGAATGCAAAATTAATAATAAAGGTGTAATTGTATAGCCATATACATGTACAACATAAAATATAAAATTTTAATGTAAAGTATAAACATGATTTAATTTTAATAATCTCATTATGCTTAATTATTAAAAAACTGTTATTTCATACTCATATTAATTAATATTATTACAATTTGCTGTGCCAACAATGGAGACTCAAGAAATATAAAGAAGCAGAGTGCACCATTATAATGCTGCATGGTGACCCTGCCTGGTGACAGCCTAAGCTGGGCTGTACACAGAGGGTGGTGGACACAAGGGGACAGGGGCCACCAACCCCGCCTGGCAGGGGGTGGGGTGACTTCTAAATTGGCCTTGAAGGAGGAGTGGCAGGGCTGGGGAAGGACAAGGAAGCCAGAGAACTACAGGGGAGGAGGATGGGGCGTGAGGGGTTGTGGGGGAACTCCCTGGGAGGCTGCCTGCAGCTCAACCAAGCTTTCTGCTGCTGGCGCCCTGCCAGGGTGAGCACTCGGTCAGTCTTGCTCACTACTGTGTCCCCAGGACCTAGCACAGTGTCTGGCACACACAGGCTCCCAAACTCCATTTTGAGTGGATGAACGAGGAGACAGAGGCCAGCTTCCCAGCAACAGTGCCTCGGGGCAGTGGAGACGCAGTCCTGGCCCTGGAGAGGAGGCCCCAACTTGGGAACTGCAGTTCTGGAAGCAGGGCGGTGATGCTCGAGGTCACCACCTCCCCCGCCCCGACAAGCACAGAAATACCTGTATTTCCTGGATGTTCTCCTCCTCCCTGGTGTCCACCTTCTTCTCCACCCCCTCACCGCGGAGCAAGGCTTCCAGGGTGGTGCTTTCTGAGGTGAACCCATCCTTCTTCAGGGGCAGCTCCACTTCTGAAAAACATAAAAGCAGCGTCAGCCCACTCAGGACAGGAGGGACAGGATGGGGGCACCTTGAGGGCAAGCAGGAACCGCAGCATCTGGGAAGGACTCGAGACAGCCTGCGTGCTCTCCTCCTGGTTGAACGCAAACACTGGAGTTGGGTCCAGCTTTTTTGTCTCCAGTTCCCAGTCTCCAAGCCAGAGCCCAGCCCTGCCTGCTTCCTCAGAGACAGCGGAGGCTGGGTAGGAGGGGCACCTAATGGACACGGGGTCAGACGGCCAGGGTCTCTGTCCTGTTTCCTGCCACTCTCCGACCCTGTGACTTTGGGCGAGGCACTCAAGGACCAACCCCTCCAGCCCTTTTTCCACATCTACAAAGTGAGGGTGACAATGCCCAGCCCCCCAACCAGGCCATTTTGTGGAGCATAAATGTGATCCTTCACATTGAAGCACTTTGAAAACTCTAAAGCAGTGCACCAGTGTCAGCCCCAAGTCTTATTATCCTCTCCCTCCATGCCAACTCTCATCCGTCAACTCCATGACCTCCCCGCGGCCATGCTGGCTGCCCAGCTCCAGTGTGCTCCATGAAAAGCTATTTCAACCTCAGAGAGGCTGTTCTAATCAACTCACCGGGGAAGTAAAGGCCTCTGAAGCCCAGGGAAGAAACAGAATGAAAGAGTGGATGCCTAACAGGCCCCCAATCAGCAGCCAGGAGCTGCAGTGCCTGCATGTCGGGCCGTGTGTTCTGAAGACATCAGAGTTTGATTGGCTTCCTGGGGCTGGAGGTCATGCAGCCACTTGAGCAGTAGCAACCAGAGCCAGCCCTGCCCATGAGAGAAACCAGAGAGAGACACTGAACCCCTGTCTCGAGAAGTCCTCCCATCTTTTATCCAGAGGATGGATGGAGGTCTTTTGGTCAGTTTTGTTGTTATTGTTTCATTAAAAACAGAAACCTCAGGAACAGGTGATCACACTCTGACTACAAAATATCCCTCCAACCCCCTCTTTGGACCCTGTACCTCCTACAACTGGACCCTGCAATTAGAGGCATGGTCCCAACCCTCTATCATTAAAGATGGTGCAAGACCACAAGGGTGAGGTGCCCCAGCAAATAGTCAGGGGAACGAATGGCCCAGCTGTTTGGAGTCCAGTGTGGGGACTATTCACAGAAGAGCAGACAGGAATGAGGGGACAAGGAATGGGGAAGCACCCAGGGGAGTTAACAGTAGGGAGTTATGAGCACTGCTGTTCCTGGAGGGACAGAGAGAGTGTGTTTGCAAGACCTGGAGAGAGCCTGGGTGAGCTCTCATGTAGGAGTTCTGTGAGCCCGTGGGCCTGAGAATCTAGGCACACACGCCCAACCTCTCTCTCCTTTCCTCACCTTCCTGCTCTGTCCTCCCATTGGCCAACCTAAACCAGAAGCCAGAGGGCAAGGGAATCTCACTGACAAAGCCACTGAGGTCAACTTCCAGGGTCACAGGGCAGTGAAAAGTAGGACAAAATGCAGATCTGGGGGAGCAAATGGAAATAACCAGCACAACCAAGCCATGTTCCATTGGGCTTTGTATGGGTGTGCTTAGTCGCTCAGCCATGTCCAACTCTTTGTGACCCCCCTGTAGCCCACCAGGCTCCTCTGTCCATGGGGATTCTCCAAGCAAGAATACTGGAGTGGGTTGCCATGCCCTCCTCCAGGGGATCTTCCCAACCCAGGGATTGAACCCAGGCCTCCTGCACTGCAGGCAGATTCTTTACCATCTGAGGCACCAAGGAAGCCCTTGGGCTTTATTCTCCCTCAAATGAAACTCCACTTACCCCTTCTGTCTCCTCCACTAGAACCAGATGCAGGCCGACAAGCCCACAAGGAAGGGTGCTTGGACAGCCCGTCAAAACTGAAGAAATTCACACACACGTGTGACCAGACCCCAGGAGATGATGATGGGAGGAAGAAACAGTATCTAACATTCTTGAAAGGTAAGGTCTCTGGGATTTTTCTTACCAAAAAATGCAAGCAGAGGGTTCACTTCTATCGAGAAGCACTACCACCAAGCCAACCACCCCTGAAACTCATTCACCCATCTATTCTTTCTGCAAATATTTGCTGAGTACCTGCTATGTGACAAGCACTGTGCTAGAACCAGATACACAGGAGATGAACCAAATAATGATCAACCTAGCTTTTACATGGTTTACAATCTAAAAGGACAGATATTAAGCACTAAGTACAAAATAAATACGCAAAGTGTCATGAGTGCTATGGAGGAAAACAATAGGGTGAAATGTGAAAGAAGAATATGGTGCTGGGGTAGGAGGAGGGGGGTATCTATTTAAGATCAAGGCGTCAGGGAAGGCCAGCGTGATGAAGTTACGTCTCAGTGTCAGAAAAATAGCCAACCGTCTGCCTTGATGAGTTCAAAGTGTACAGCTCGAGAGCCTGCTCCAATGACACATTAGTTTTTCTCCCAAGTCAGGAAAGGCTTCCAAACATCTAATCTCAAACAATTAAAATGTGTTGCCTCATGCCCTGTCCTCAGCCAAAAGAGAACAGCTGTTCACCATCCTTCAAACTTATAAGAATCATATATATATTTATATATATATGAAGTTCATATTTTAGTATCCCCCTCAGCCCTCTCAACACTAAATAAATTCTATTTCCAGAACTGCACAGTATTTTACAGTTGAGAAGGCCTTCCTTACAGATCATCTGCTTTAATTATCTCATTTTATACACGAGTCACCTGAGGCTCAGAAAAGTTAAGTAACTTCACCAGGAACCACTCAGCAGGACAAGACTGCAGCCAAAGGATCTTTCCTGCTGCTGCTGCTGCGTCTCATCAGTCATGTCCGACTCTGTGCGACCTCAGAGACGGCAGCCCACCAGGCTCCTCTGTCCCTGGGATTCTCCAGGCAAGAACACTGGAGTGGGTTGCCATTTCCTTCTCCAATGCATGAAAGTGAAAAGTGAAAGTGAAGTCACTCAGTCATGTCCGACTCTTAGTGACCCCATGGACTGCAGCCTACTAGGCTCCTCCGTCCATGGGATTTTCCAGGCAAGAGTACTGGAGTGGGTCGCCAGTGCCTTCTCCAAGATCTTTCCTAGACACAGCAAAGATGGTGACAAAGCCCCACTCATTGTATTAGTAGCAGTTTGCAGGCTCAGCCCCAACGAGCACTGATGTGTTTATGTACATGCAGAATGCCTGGTGGTGGTGGTTTAGTCGCTAAGTCATGTCTGACTCTTGCGACCCCATGGACTGTAGCCTGCTAGGCTCCTCCTCTGTCCGTGGGATTCTCCAGGCAAGAATACTGGAGGGGGTTGCCATTTCCTTCTCCAGGGGATCTTCCTGACCCAAGGATTGAACCCGGGGCTCCTGCATTGCAAGCAGATTCTTTACCAACTGAACTACAAGGGAAGATAAAAACCGTCTACATGTGGCAGAATGCCTGGTAGGTAGTAAACATTCAAACTGTGTCAGCTGTTACTGCCATGGATCAGTTAATCCCCACCACCACCCAAGAGGGGAGTTGTACAGTTATCATCCCATTTCAAGATAAGGATGCTGCAGCTTAGGGAGACTTAGAACTTGCTCAGTATCAGAAAGCTGGTAAGGGGCAAAATCCCGCCTTAACCCCAATCTGCCTCAGAACCCATTCACCTAACTGCTAGTCTGCATGAACTTCACCTTGCCTCGATTTGGTCCTTCCATGAAAAGTCTTTTTCCAAACCTTTGTGCATGTTCACTGCATTCCTAGACCGTCTCCACAGTTTTCGTATTTCAAGATAAAAGGCAGACCTTTGCTGAGGCCAAGAGCAGATCTGTGTCAAGGTCTTAGACCAAGCTCTATGTGAATATCTCTACGGGGTGTTCACTCAGCACAACAGTATTGAACTCACAAAGCATTTTCCATCACTGGTAAACTTTCTCTTCCTCCTCCCCCTGCTCCTTCTTCCTCCACTGCTATTCCTCCATCCTGCTTTCTGATCATTCAATCCAGCCTCTTGGTCCTCTGGTCCTGGCCCTCTGAGATGGGCACAAGGTCAGAAGCAAGAGGGAGAAGAGAAGCGAAATGGGAAGAGTTGAATGGGCTCTCCTACATTTGAAGAGCTAGAAGAGCCCTCCAACAGCATCCAGAGTCCAATCACATCACGAGAAATGTGGGGCCCAGAAAGACATAGAGACCTTGCCAGGGTCACAGAGAAATTTTCCCAAGTATTTAATCGGCTCATAGATGTTCTGCTTTCAGAAACCCCTGAAGTCAATCCCTGGCCTTGCTGTGTTTTAGCCAAAGGAACACAGGCTGGTTATTTCAACCTCTAAGTCTCTGTTTCCTCATATGTTAAATGGGAATTATCACAGCATCTATTTCATAGTGTTAGCATGAGAATTAAATGTGGTAATATACCCTTTAAAGAAACTCTGAAAAGATCCCCACAAAAACTAGTGTGGGAAACAGTAGGGAAAAGAGGCTATCAATTTTTTCTTCACCCTTTTCCTATTTAAAACTTATTGAAAATTAGATCATATATGTAATGAGCCTGGGATGTTCTGTCTTACAAATGCTATATGTTATTATCATTGAAGTTTGAATGATTCTGACTTAATGGCACAACAACACTGTCAAACAGAAATATAATGCAAGCCATTGTTGTAATTTTAAATTTTCTAGTAGCCACATTTATAAACACAAAGAGCAACAGGTATAACTAGTCTTAACATATATTTTTATCTAACCCAATATATCCAAAACATTATCACTTCAACATGTAATTCATATTTTTAAATTACCATGATATTTTACATTATTTCATTCACATTAAATTTTGGAAATCTAGTGTGCATTTTACACTTTCAGCACAACTCAGTACAGATTAGCCACATTTCAAGTGTCCCATGGCCACACGTGATTGGTGGTTACCCTATGAAACACTACAGGTTTATAGCATTAAAAGCAACATTTGCTAAAATTTTGCTTCTCATAACTGAGAGGATGCTTTAAATACAGTTCTTAGCATTGTCTACTTGATACCCGTCTGAGAGCCCTTCCCGAACAGCATTCTAGCTGACCCCTGGCAAACTCTGGTTTCAAAGCACTATGGGTAAAGCCCACAAGGTCAGAGGGACAGGCTAAACAGTGCCCTCCCCATAAGGCAGCAGAGAGTACATTCCCTGCCACTGAACCACAGGAGGCCCCAGCATGAAGGCAAAATAAGGTAACAGGTCCAAACTCTTGCACAATGCACGACCTAGACACGTTCCCTACGGAGTCCATAGGGACGTCATTGATTCAGTCTTATTCTAATACGGTTCATCTGGATATAGGGTTTAATAATTTTTTTAAAAGCGTATTCATTTTGATTCTCACACAAATTTGGGGACCACATAACCTGACAGGAGCCATCAAACACTTAACATTAAAAGAAAATGGGCTAAAACACACACACATAATTCATCTTTAAATTAGCCTGATTTTATACACATGGATATAAACCCACGGATCGTTACTCTCTCCAGAGCGGCAGCAGCTGTCACCCAAGCCAGCCGCCTCCCCAGGCCCCCATACGCAGCTTTGCCTCCACTTCTAATTGGGAACAGAGATACTCCTTGGGTGACTTCCAGCACGATCCATCACACCAGAGACAGCTTCTGT
This sequence comes from Antilocapra americana, assembly GCA_007570785.1. Taxonomy (NCBI): domain Eukaryota; kingdom Metazoa; phylum Chordata; class Mammalia; order Artiodactyla; family Antilocapridae; genus Antilocapra; species Antilocapra americana. The sequence continues at coordinate 2,441,639 of ML664174.1, read as the reverse complement.
GCAAACCGAAGCAAATCGGTTTCCAAATAAGAAAAAACCTCTTAGACAAACAAGGAATGAAGCATAGAAGTCTTTTTTAAAAAGAAAAAGAAAGAAAAGCACAAATAAAAGCAAAACAAAACCAAAACATCACCAGCGAAGAGCAGTGACTTCTCTCCAGGGCTGTGGACGGGGTAGCCATCCTCTCGGGTAAAGATCAAAGCCACAGACTTTTGACATAGGTGCCCCAAGCCTGCCACCCAATGCACCAAATGCAAAGCTTCCACTGGGTTGTTGGAGCCACTGAGCTCATTAACAGGATGCAGGCAAGACAAACCCGAAAGTGCAACATAGGAGCGCTGTGAGTAATTAAATCCCAGGTCATTTAAAAATGCAAATGCTTGGATGTCATGGACTCATGGAGCCTCTGACTCCTCATGCATTTTTTTGGCTCAGGATGGAGGACTGGGAACCTACAAGTCATATATGGATTATAATAAAATATGCCATATAAAAAACAGATTAAGACAGTTCTTCTTTGGGGAAATATACAAAGAGGGGAGCTGTCTGTTAGCTGTCGAGTTTGCAAGAGATACCATCTTTGGGGAGGCTGTGCTCTGCCGACAGACAGGCTGCCCCAAGGGAAATCGTGGTGAAACACCCCCGACAAGCCACATCCATCCGTCCATCCATCACGGGCCCTCTCTGACGCAGGAGCCTGGAGATGGAACCACGGTGCAAAGGAGGGAGAAATCCCACAGACAATGGCAGACAGTCCTCCCGCTACATCATGAGTGCTCAGATTTTTTTTCCCCTACCTGACTCTAGTTTTCTTTAAAAAATACAAATGTGCAGTCTTCTATTCTGGTTGCTTATAATTTTGAGGAGTTAAGCTCATCACATTTCCTTGGATATATACAAGGAGCAAAATGTTTAAGAATCATTATTTCATTTATGCCCACCAGACTCTCAGGCTCACAGGGAAGGAGGAGGAGGGGACTGCTATCAGTCACCCCACGGGGGAGGAGACTGGAGGGGACTGAAGCCCTGATTTCCTGAGATGGTGGCGGGCCCCCGGAATCCATCTGCTCATTCCTCAGGGGTGCCATTTTCTTGGCTGCGTTTGACTCCCTGCTTTGTGATTCAGAAAGCTCAAAATAGACGAGGTTCTCAATGAGGACCCATCACCCAGGCTGCACCCTGCAGGTCCTTGATACCATTTGTTTTAGAAGCCCAGGATATCCACACCACAGGAGGACTGATCATGCCCCCCAGAAGGCCTGTGGTCCCCACCCTCTGCTCTGCCAACCCCCTCACCCCTTGCCAACACGCAAGGGTGAGCCCCTGGAAGCAGCACCCAGAGGTCGGCACCACAGATAAGCAATCTCCCACCTCTGAGAGACAGAAAAACACCCACATTGTTGAAGGAAGCTCACACTATTGAAGGCTGGCTGGTTAGCAGATCAACCAAGTTGATACAACTTAGCAGGAAAGTGAGGGAGGGGAAGGACAGCGGGAATGGACAGAGTAGTGAAATGGTTCAAGGGAATACAGATCACTGGAAAGTGCAAGAAACTGTCTGGGGTGAAATCTCAGGCCCCGTACCCTGCACCGCACACTTGGCCTTGCTCTCCTCATCTGCAGAACAAAGTCCACTTCCCAGTGTTGCTATGGGGCCAGATGACATCACGGACATAGAGTGTCTGCACAGGGAGATTCTCGATTCATGGTAGCCCCTCTTTTTCACCTCCTAAAGTCTCCCTCTTCTTGCACTTCTAAGCAAAACTCCTCCCCTTCTAACACACTCAGACCATCAGACATGGTGAGACACAGCTCCCCCAACCTGGACATGGGCCCAGGAGGAATGGAAGCGAAGAAGCCAAGTGTGGAGCAGAGGACAGAGGAGGCTAAGGGTAGGACTCGGCTCGGAGCTGAGATGCTGCTCCAATTTGGTGCAGGGGGAGGGTGCAAAAAGGGGATGTGTCCAAAAGATTTGGAGATCACAGGAGAACCACATGGACAAGCCTGTACTCTACTCATTCATTTGACAAGTAATTATTGAGCACTTACTGTGTACCAGGCTCTAAGTGCTGAGGACACAGCTATGAACAAGAGACAGAAATTCTTGCCCTCGTAGAAGTTACATTCTAGTGGCATAGAAAAGACAGAAAATAAACAAGCAAGACACATAGAATGGCAGATGGTAATCATCGTTTTGGAGATAAACAAAGAGGAGGTGTGGGGGACAGCGATAGGGGAATCTGGATCATCAGGAATGATGGGAGGGTGGGTCCACGTTTAGATGTGGTCTGGAAAGCACTAACCTGAAGGAGCAGGGAAGGGGGCACACTGCTCATCAGGAAAGGATGTTCTAGGCAAAGAAGCCAGCACAAAAAGGCTCTGAGTTGGGGTCTGTCTGCCCGGAGCACAGTGAGCCAGGGGGAGATCAGGAGCCCGGTTGAGAGAGTGCTGGGGCCTTGAAGGGCTGTGTAGGCCTCTTCAAGAATGCTTACTCCCTTGGACTGCAAGGGGATCAAACCAGTGAATCCTAAAGGAAATCAACACTGAATATTCATTGGAAGGACTGACGCTGAAGCTCCAGTACTTTGGCCACCTGATGCGAAGAGCCGACTCACTGGAAATGACTCTGATGCTGGGAAAGATTGAGGGTAGGAAGAGAAGGGGATGACAGAGGATGAGATGGTTGGATGGCATCACTGACTCAATGGACATGAGTCTGAGCAAACTCCAGGAGAGAGTGAAAGACAGGGAAGCCTGGATGATGCAGTTCATGGCATCACAAAGAGTCAGACACAACTGAGCAACTGAACAACAACAGCTTCTGAAGACACTGGCAGTTTCAAGCAAAGGGTGGCAATATGATGTCTCTATTTCAATAGGATCATTCTGAAATTAACTGAAGGAAGGTAGAAGTGAGGGGACAACCAATGAGCCAGTACTTAGGAGAGGGCCCTTGTTCTCACTGTGCCTACGTCCTGGTGGCTAGATACATCCAGAGGGCAGTCCCCTGGCCCCTGAGCAGGAAACATCCCCACACAGTGAATCAGGATAGAGGCCAGGTGTGGAGAATGGGCACCCAGTGTCAAGAGGCAAAGGAATGAAGCCACACCAGGGCGAGTCCACAGAGGAGCGGTTCTCAGAGAGGGCAGATCGGCCTAGGCCAAGGGCAGGAGAAAAGAGCCAGCCAGGCAGGCCCAGCCTAGCACCACGGGATGACAGGTGTTTGTAAAACAGAGAGGAAGGCTTCCAAGTTTATCTCTGTGCTCTCCACAGCGAATGCCAGAGGACCGAGTCCTGGGACACAGGGGTGAGCTTGGGCAAGCTGTGGTTCTGGGAAAGGCAGATCCCATAGCCAGATGCCAGGTCTTCTTAGGACAGAAGGAGCTAGCCTTGGGCTTTTAAGGACTGTAAGGAGGAATGTGTTCCCATTCTGGCCACATGGCACACACTCTGCCAGCTGGGCGGTGAGCTGCCTGCAGTGAGCATGCGCTGGGGACAAGAACAGCATCAGCTGAGGACCCCTCGGCCCACCCAGCAGCGTTATGTGGGGGTGGCATCAGCGGTGTCTCTTCACATCTGCCAAGCCCTCCAGCCCCACCTCCCAGCGGGACTCTCGGAAAAATCCCAGCAAACAAACAGAGCAGCTGCCACAATACACATTTCACAGATGGAGAATCAAGTCCAAAGTGGTTAGGTGATGGCTCAAAGTCACACAGCCCGGGGTGGAGGGGCTGGGACTTGAACCCAGGTCTTGTGATTCCTGTTGGAGGCTTTTCTCCTGCAGAGCACAGCTGTTCAACGTACTGAAGGCCCCACTGTGAGCTCAAACCAAAGACAGACAAGATGGTACAGCCAGGACAGGCCCCCCGCCAGGCCAGGCTGCAGACCTGAATGGGAAGGCCAGGTCAGCTCCAAAGGCGCCCCTTTGCTCACTCGAGCTCTCTCCTCTGTGCAAAGAGCATGATGAGAACTAAGCCATGTTCTTCAAGCTCGAGATCAGAGACCAGGAGGCCCTTTTCTTTCCTTCATCCTTTTAGTAAATCTTTGCTGTCCACCTACTGTGTGTCAAGTTGGGTACTGGGTGTTGGGGATACAGATGAAGTATCGAATAGGCCTCTGAACTCAAACTGTACACCTTCCAGGAGGGGGAGATACAAGCGCACAGCCCCTGGTGTAACAGGGCGACAGTCTCACAAGCCAGGTTCAATTGCAAAATCCAGTCGTGCAGTCCCCTCAGCCACTATGCGCACATCCTGGCCGACTCCCAGTGGCCGCCCAATTCCTGGGCCAGCCCTGGCTCCCAGAGCCCTGCAGGACAGTGCCAGAGGCCCAGGCCCTTCCCCAGACCCGGCGCCTGTCCCCAGGCTGCCAGGAGGGCACGAAGTGGGGGCTGGAGGGGCCTGCCCACCTCTCTCCAGCTCACGAGGCCAACAAGAAGCTGCTGTTGCCGGCCTCCAGAATGGATGGCTGCAGCTCTTGACACTGCAGGAAAGAGATAAATGACTGGTCATTTCCCCCGATGCACTTGAAGGCATCCATTCTCTCGGCCGTACCACGCTCAGGCAACCCCCCGCGCAGGGACAGATAAGCACTGACAGATGGGGTGGGGAGCCCAGCGTCCTTCCCCCTCAGAAGGACACAGCCGGACTCCTCCGCAAACCAAGAGAAGGTCACGTTGTCCGTTGGCTCACTCCTGGCTGGGGGCTCTATGGGTCCCTTCCCCTGCATCTCCTCATCTCACCCACCACCAGCCCCCACCGGCTCATCCCTGTGAGGAGGAGAGGGGGAGGCGGGTGTGGGGTGGGGGGCCAGAGGGAGCCAGCTGACAGGCTCATCAATCTCAGGCTACATGCTTGGCACATCGGCATTCCGTAAGTTGTTCCCGGGCTGGGAGGGTGCCGGAGGAGTCGGGGGGACTGTCTCGAGGAGAAGAGAAATCGAGCCGAACATCAGAGAGCAAATGGTGGAAGAAGCCTGAAGACTATTAAAATGTGGGCCATGTACAAAAGCAGTAGGGAACTAATTAAGATGCAGGATTTTCAAAAGCTGGGGAAGTTGGCCGCGGCCCGCTCCCATCTGTAGAGTTCTGGCAGTTCGGTGCAGCAGGGACAGCACCCCAGGCGAGAAAAGCAGGCCGCTCCATCGCTGCCCCCGCAGGCAGGACTCGGGCCTGGATTGCCCCCTTAGGAGGCACCCCTCTGAGGGTCCCTGGGACTTGCTTGGTGGCCGGCTACGGCACACTCTGCTTTGGGCCGTACCTTCAACTACCATCCCCCAAGGGTTTCTGCCCAACCATTCAGGTTCCCTCAATAACACGCGGGGGAGGCGGGGATTATCCTGGTCAATCACACCCAGTCATTGAACAGCAGCCGAAAAACAAACCCAAGAGAAAGAACCAGAACCCTATTCCTGGCTGCCTTCCTTCCCATCACCCTTGGAATCTGAAAGAGATATGCTGGTCCCCAAGGGTTCTGGAGCAGAAGGAGACTGGCAAGGCCTCAGGTACATTCCAGGAGCCCTCCTGAGACCCCAGGACAGATGTGCGTGTTGAGTCCTGGAGCAACATGGCGCCAGTTCCAACAGGCTCCCCCATAGGATCCTTTCCTTGGCTTCACCACTGATGCCCCCTGGGAAATTCACTCCCTAATTCAGTGCTACAGTGTTCCAACCTCTAAAACAAAGTCTGCCCCAGACCACGGGGACCTAAAGGTCTGGAATGAGCAGATGCTAAGCTGATCTAAGCAAACTGTCTGTGCATTTAACCCAGAAGGACACAAGTTTGCTCCCAGCCCTTTTTCCTTACTCAAATTTTTTTTAAAAAGTGAAGTTAAAGGCTCTTTCTTTATCAGCTGGCTTTTGCCCAACATCTGCCCCACTCTTCAGGGCCTTCTGATGGATATTTACTATCCACCATTCTCTCTTGCTAGCTCGGCTTCCCCTTTGCAGGGGCAGAGCTCCATTCTTGGAGGCAATGGTCCAGCGAAGGCCCCTCCCCGGCACCGGGACCCTGCCGGTCTTCACATTGCCTGAACTGTGATGGCTGCGCTGTGAAACACCTTGCCTTTGCCCCTGCAGCCAAATGCAAGATGCGGAGAATACTGAACTTCATTGTCAGTCAGTGGAGAGAAAGAATGCTGTGTGTGTTGTCCTTCAGACACCCACGCAAGTAGGAGGTTGCAAGATGTTTATTCAAGACTGATTGGAGGGATGATGCTAGGCGTGAGAAACACATAGGTCCAGGGACGCTGAAAATGCTTTCAAATTCCAGAGAGTTCGCCCCAGCTCACAGACTTCTCCCACCCCCACACAGACACATTTTTATTTTCAGCAAGTAGTAAAGAAACATGGGCAGGATGGCATATTCACAGAGAGGGAGATGGGATGAGGACAGCAGGCATGGGGAGTACTGCATCAGTGTATAATTTAGCCCAAGAACAAATGACTTCACAGCAGCCACCACCGGCTTCCCACTCCCCACCCTGCGATGTCACAGCTGAGCTTAGGGCTTTGTAGGGCTGAACCAGAAGTGGATGGTTCTGCAGCCCTGGCTGAGACCTGCTCCAAAGTCCCTCAGACGTCCTGAGTGGATCCCCTGCCCCTTACTCTGACCTCGTTTCCTGACAAAACTCTCAGCTCTGAAGACCTGGGGTCAAGGACAACTCTAAGCCATGTTCCACCCTGGCCTTTTTTTTTTTTTTTTTGCTGAAAGCTGCCCACCACTGGCTGGACTCAGGCAGGATCACAAAGGAAGATAGCGGGGACAAACTGGGTGCTGGCATGACAAATTGCTTGTGGCAGCTCCTTATCATGCATGGAAAGGTCTGAGATGGAAGGAAACTCATGCTTTGAGACAATTCTGCTCCAGGCAAAGGCCCCATGTCTCACAAATCAGGGGAACTCTTTGTCTCTCTCTCCCCAGAGGACTCGATGAGCTGATGGTGGAGCCCAAGGGAGGCTCCAAGAATCATAGACATAACTGCATCCCTAGAGCCTGTCAAGTGAGCTCAGGAGAACCCACACCAGGAGGCTAGGAGGGAAGACAGAGGAAAAGATGGGTAGCCATGGGGCCTGGGCGGTGAAGGGGTGCCAAGGGTGGCTGGGTCGCTCATTAATTTTTTTCCAGCATAAACTCAGTCTTCCAGTTTCCATAAATTTCAAGAGATTCAGCTCAGGATGGACAAATTGATTATTAATTTTCAGCAAGGTTTGCCCAAAGAGGACTATACATAATGTTGGGCAATTTGCTTTTTTCTTTCTACTAAACAATATAGCTTGGATGTCTTTCCATCTTTTTTTCCTATTCATTCCTTTAAAGGACAAAATACTATTCCATTTTAAGAATGTATTCTATGTTTAACTAGTCCCCTGCCAAAAGACCTACTGGTTGTTTCTATTCTCTGTTTGCTGCTGTTGTTACAATCAGTGCCACAGTGGACAACCTTACCCATTGGGAGTCCATATTTATTTACAGAATAAAATTTTCTAGCCACAGAATTTGTAGGTCAAAGGGCAGGTGACTTTTAAATACTGACATGCGCTGTGCATGAACCTTCAAACAGGTTAGACCCAGCTCCACTTCTGTGGGTAAAAGAGAGCAGATCCCTAGCTTCTCATCTCTGTTCCCTTCAACTGCCCCCCATTCCCAGGGAGGTCTGCCTCCATCCACCCAGTTGACTGCCTCCACCTACTAGAAATTTGCAGCAAATTCCCCAGGAACTCTGCTCAGTGGTTCTACCCTGAGTTATACTCGAAAGGACAGACCGGGAAAAAAAGAAAAAAGACAGCTCTCTTTGAGACCAAATCAAATGGAATAAAAATAAGAAACAGTCATTTTGAAATATTGTTCAAGTCTATTCTGTGCTTTGGGAGGACATTCCCCCCCAATAAAAGGGGCAAGGTCCTCTCTGCTGAGGACTGTGTATTTTATAAATGATGATGGCAGAGCCTCTCAGAGGTGGCACGGGGACACCTGCCAAGGGGACAGAAGGGAGCCGAGATCCAGAATGTACCTCATAACCCACCAGAAGGGGCATCATTTATAAATGTCTGCCCAGCCAGGGGATCTTTTTCTACTTTTGCACAAAGGTGCCATACGGGCGAGCTGAGGCTCTGGGTGAAGGACCTTTTCTGAAATGTTGGCTGGTGTGAAAAATTCAAAGACAAATGTGTGAAGCCTCCAGGAAGAGGGTGGTACTTTTTTTTCTTTTTTCAGTCATGCTGCCTCAAGTTCTCTGGATGGGCCCTGATGCTTTGAGGTTCAAGCCTGCGACTCCTTATCACTGTGTCTCAGATGCTTCCCTGGCATCTTTACTCACAACCTACAGCTGCAGGCTGGTGAGGTGGTACACATACTGAGAGCCAGGCCTGGCCTGGTGGTACACACTCAGAACAGGATACAAAAATGACTGACATTTGGCCCAAGGTTTGGGGGGTTTTGTTTTTGTTTTTAGAAGGCTTAAGAGTAGGTCTGATTACCCAGAGAGGAAGCAAATTCACCTGAGATGGATCTCTTGTCATTTGCAAAGCTGTTGATTCCAGCCCTGGACTGTTTCTAGTTTCTCGACACCTAGGTGTGGATGTGGAGTAGCCACTATGCCTTGGACTGGCCTGGGGTCTTTTGCCACCTGGGGATATGATTACACCTCTGAGAGCCCAGCCTCAACCAGGCTGGTACTCATCCTTGCAGAGAGGGTCCTCCCACGGGGCCCGGACTGTCTCTGAGGCTGGGCCTTCGCTGGAGGTACAGCCACCTCGGTGTCTGCTCCAAGCGTGAGGACTGAGTCCAAGGAAACCCACTGAAGATCACAGGTACAGACATGGTGCTGCTGGGCACAGGACACCACCAGCCCCAGGGGCCTTCCCTTTCCCTCCCCCAGACCCAAGGATGGAGCAAGTCCAAAGTCAATCGTGACCCCAGCTGCTCTATGTTCAGCTTCCTGGAGACCCACGTGCCCGAGTACATGTCTGTAGCCAGAAGGACCAGACACTGATAACATAGCTCCTTATCTCAGTCCCACCAACAGTGAGGCTCTAAGCCCTCAGATACTTTAGCAGCACAGTAGATGCTCCTTGGCTTTGCCAGCAATCTGACTTCCCTCACCCATAAAATGGGCTTATAACACTTTTACCTCTCCTTTCCCTCTCGAACTCCCAGGGCTATGGCTAAAGACCAGAGTGACAAATGATAAATGAAAATGCTTTGTGTGGGGGGGTGCTAGTCGCCCAGTTGTGTCTGACTCTTTGCAACCCCATGAACTGTAGCCCACTGGGCTTCTGTGTCCATGGAATCCTCCAGGCAAGAATACTAGAGTGGGTTGCCATTTCCTTCTCCAGGGGATCTTCCCGACCCAGGGATCAAACGTGGGTCTCCTGCACTGGCAGGCAGATTCTTTACCATCTGAGCCACCGAGTGTTTTTCAGATACCAGTTATAATGATGATTCAACCAGAGTGCTCCATCCCCAGGTGGCTGTGATGGGTAGGATGAACATAAACCCAGTCAGCTAATCAGTCTTTCCAGGGATTTATCCAACACAGCTCTTGAAGGAGACTGCCTTTCTGCCAGCTGTGGTGAGTGTTGAGTCTGGGTTGCTGGTGGCCACCTTGCAATCCCCATGAGGAGAAGACAGTGTTAGAGGTGGAAAGAGACACACAGAGCCCCCACTACAACATCTGAGCCCCTGGATGCAGCTGTGCCTGAAGGCAAAATTCCCTCTGGGATTCACTGTTATATCAACCAACTTCCCTTTGAATTGCTTAAGCAAATTCAACTTGAAAGTCTGGTATTTATGACTGAAGGAATTTCAACTATCTCTTGGATGCATTTTAATAATTAATATATTAGTTTTATAATAATAAAATAAAGTTTTTACAGGAAAAAGTTTGATAATTTTTAAGTTAGTACACCTATCAGCAACATGAGGAAGCAGAAGCACTGAACAGAGAAATCAAGCAACCTGGATTTTTTGCCAGTTCCCACAGGAATTGCTATGTAAATTTGAGTAAATCCCCAAACTTGTCTGAAAACGAAAGTCGCTCAGTCGTGTCCAGCTCTTTGCAGCCCCATGGACTATACAGTCCATGGAATTCTCCAGGCCAGAATACTGGAGTGGGTAGCCTTTCCCTTCTCTAGGGGATCTTCCCAACCCAGGGGATGGAAGCCAGGTCTCCCGCATTGCAGGCAGATTCTTTACCAGCTGAGCCATAAGGAAAGTCCAAGAATACTGGAGTGTCTGGACCTCAAGAAAATAAAGAACTAGAGTTGATGATGTCTGAGGTGTTTACAGTGCTAAACATTTTTGATTCTGTGAAAGATAATCCAATTAGTCTGATATAAAGTATTCTTAATAAAGGTTTCTAAAATAAATGTTAAGAATAAAGACTTTAAAAAAGAATAAAGACAACAATTTAAAATTGATGTCAAGCATTTAAAATAAAATCCTTTAACAAGTTACATATGATATGTCCTTATACAGTCCATGGGGTCACAAAGAGTCAGACAACTGAGTGACTAATACTTTCACTTTCACTGTATACATGTAAAATATTCATTGCATCATTGCTTAAATTAGAAAATAATCCCTGGTAGCTCAGATGGTAAAGAATCCACCTGCAGTGTAGGAGACCTGGGTTCGATCCCTGGGTCGGGAAGAGTCCCTGGAGGAAAGCACCGCAACCCACTCCAGCATTCTTGCCTGGAGAATCCCCATGGACAGAGGAGCCTGGCAAGTTACAGCCCATGGGGTCACAAAGATTTGGAGAAAACTGAATGACTCAGCAGCCGAGAAACGAAAATTGGAAACAGCTTGGTTAAATAAGTTGTAGTGCATTCATACAACGGAATATCGTGTAATTGTGGAAAAGAAACGAAGAAATTTTTTACATATTGACATGGCCAGTGCCTGAGGCACATTTTTAAGGAAAAGGGCCGAATGCAAGGTGGTTGTGCATACAGATGTAATTCCTGGGTGTGCATAACCTGTCTCTTAAAGAATCCCCAAAGACTGGTACCATTGATGCCTCTTTGGAGCCTGGGTCTTATTTTTCACTATAAAATATATCCTTTTATATCCTTGGAATGTGACTGCATTACCTACTCAATTTTTTTAAATTTTTAATTGAAAGGGTAAGAAGTGGCAAATACTATTACATGTTGCTTGTTTGATCCTCATGAGGAAGCTACAAGGCTGGCTAGGAATCCCAAGTACCACTGTGCTATCTACAGATGCAGAAATACACCCAGAGGGGTCACGTACTCCAACACAGAGACACACCTAACTAGCGACAGACACCCACATAGTCCCTTCACTCAAGTCCACACAGCCAACAGGCGTGCGCTCACTCTCTCACTTTGCAGAGCAAAAGCTCTGATTTGGGTGGAATTAAAATGGGTCAAGGTAAAGCTCAAGTCAGGGATTATCTCGTCACTCATCAGACCACTTCCAGATCTGGAACAAGAGAGGAGGGAGCCAGCACCTCCAAAATAAATTGTTCATATTGATAATTGTTTAATAAAGGCATGTAGATGGTGTGGAGTCATCCCATCCTGACTTGTGGTCCAATCACCTGTAATTCTTCAAACCTCAACTTGTGTTCTGAGGATGCAGTCCTTGGGATTGGATAAAATGCAAATTCTAACTCAGCAGGTCTGAGGTGAGGACCAAAAGCTCCCAAGTGATGCCTATTCTGATGGTCAAGACCACACTTGGAGTGTAATTCTAGAACCATACCAGCTAACATGGGCACCACTAGCCCCGTGTGGCAGTCAAGCACTGAATGCGGCTAGCTTACAATCAAATGTGTTAAAAGTTTAAGACACACACTGGAATTAAAAAACTATATCAAAAAAAGAAAAATATCTCATTCATAGTTTTTATAATACTTATTACATGCTGAAATGATATTATTAAGTTAAACAGAATCTATTGTTAAAAATTACTATCACCAGTTTTCTTTTTCTTTTTTTTAACATAGCTACTAGAAAAATGTAAAAATATGCGTGTGGCTCACGATCTTGCTCCAGGAGATTTTGTTCTCCTATAACCTGCATCTCAGGGAGTTTAGGACCTCCTCAGTCATCACCCTGGAGTGTCTGCAAGAGTCTGTAAATGGGGCAAGGCCATATGAGAATCTGAGGGGAGCACCTACCCCTAACAAATAAACCTTTAGCACAAGTGAAATCTGGGTTAGAGTGAGCAATTGAAGCATGCTTACCAATGGAACTGTGAGAAAGCATCCAAACAACTGGTTTAATAGAGATTTTGCAGGAAAAAACATAGCCTAGGGAGCCAGTGTGGAAAGGCAGGAGTGAGGTAACATTGCCGGACAACCACCCTTGCCAGGTCTGTGTTGTCTGGTGATAGCAGAAGGGGGCAAGTCAGCTCTGCCTTTACTCCACTTAACAGCAGTGTTGCCACCATTCTTGAGTCACATCCCAGCTCCAACATCCCCCAAAGCAGAGGTTCCCTTAAAGCTAAAGACCCAGGGCCATCACTTGGCTTTGCTGCAGTCCACGAGGTCTGAAGACAGCCATCTGCTCAGAAGTGTAATAACAGATCAGTAAAGAAAGTAAGCAACTCTTTCTGCAGGGCCACAAAGCAATCAGTGTCACCTAGAAGCAAATCTTGAACCCAGACTCTTTCATTTCTATGTCCAAGATGGGTTCTATTTTTAGTGACTGGCCCTTCTCACGTTAAGATGCTCCATTAGCTCCTTCCCAATAAGGTGGGAGAAGGTACACAGGGCATTGTTCTCCTTAGATCACACTTTGGGACTAGGCTTCTTTACTTGAAACCCCAGGAAGGTATCACCCAGCCCCAAATAGCTGTAACTTCTTCGGTTCTGCTGGAAAGTCACTCATCCTGGGCCTGTTCCTGCCCCGTACCTGCTTGCTTTCCTCTCCTGGGGTAGCAAGAGAAAGACAAGAGGAAGGGGAAGGCCTGAGAACCACCCCCTAGAGAGCGAGAAGTTTGGGGGTGCTGGGTGGGGGGCAGGTGAATGTGTTTATTCCTAAAAGCGCCATGTGGGCATATGCACTCTCCTCAGCCAGCCAGCCCAGAACCCCCCGCCTCTCCTGTCTCAGCCCAGCCAAGCTCCACCGGGCACTCACCAGGTTTTATTTCCAGCAGCCGCAGTTTCGGATCCTCAGGCGGGTGCAATCGTCTCTTCTTACGCCAGCAGCGGGCAGGGTATGTGTACAACTGGCCCGGGGCGAGGCCTGTGGACAAAGATGGTAGAAAGGTTAAAGGCTCCAGGCTGGATGGGGCCTTGGAAACCACCCTGTCTGACCTTCTCAATCACAGTAAGAAGGAGGACCAGAGAAGTGAAGGGGACTGTCAAGGTCACACATCTGGTAGATGGTGGAGCCCAGGCAAAATCTAGGCCCCCTGGCCCCAGGACCCTGGCTCTGACTGCTCTACCTTGCTGTCTCAGGAGACACATGCCAGAAATGAGCCATCATTATTACCAAAATCAGTTCTGCTCTCTTAGCCTAGGGAGAAGATCAGTGAGACCTCAAACCACAAGAGGGACTTTTCCAGATTTATCCCCATCACGCTGTTTCAAGGCAGTGTATGTTCAGCTACTGCCCATCAACTGCCCCTCTGCCCAGGCCAAGCAGATGCCCTTCAAGGTAGAACGGCAGGAGTCATTCTGTCTATCTGTGGACAGCCTGGATGGGGAAACATCTCAAGGAAACAGAGTCAAGCTGCCAGATCTCCTACCCACTGGCTTCTTCCACCCACTGACAGCTGCTGGCAGCTCACTGAAGCCCAAGGGAGTCCCTGGCAACCTCCTTCAGAATATAAACCTCTCCTGGGAGCAGGCTCCACGCCTGCACAGCCGGCACATCTGTACATCCCTGCCTGAAGTGGAGTGAAAGTCGCTCAGTCGTGTCCGACTCTTCGCAACCCCCTGGACTATACAGTCCATGGAATTCTCCAGGCCAGAATCCTGGAGCCTTTCCCTTCTCCAGGGGATCTTCCCAATCCTCTGGCATCGAACCCAGGTCTCCCGCATTGCAGGAGGATTCTTTACTAGCTGAGCCACAAGGGAAGCCCACATCCCTGCCTGGGCTTTACCAAAAAGAAACAGGTCAGAGTCCAGAGCTGGGCTTATGGATCACACAGTCCCCCAACAAGAACCTCCACTTGGATTTGGCCTTTGACACAAAAGCGCCACACCAGCATCGCGTGTCAGGCTGAGCACCCTATGAGGAGCCTTCCTGCTCATCAGCCAACACTCTTGGGGCTCACGTGGCACACAGTGTGGCATCCGGAGGCCTTGGAGGAATGTGGACTTCCCACACTAGAATTAGACCCTAGTCTGTTTCCAGAGAAGAGGGCAGGGAGTGGGGTCTGAGGGCAGAGGAAGAGGGCTGAAGACTGGTTTAGGTGATCTGCAGATTAGAAAGCCTGCCCGATGCACCCCCAAATAAACCAGTGAGTCAACTGATCCACCCCCACCATTAGACAGAAAAGCCAGGTGAGGACAGGGACTTGGTCTTGTTCACATCGGAATCCCCAGAACTGGAACTGTGGCTGACACAGAGAAGAATCAAACGAAACATCTGCCGAGTGAGTGAGGGAAAGAGTATGTTGCAGTTCACTTCCATGGAAGTCACACCTCTGTAGATAAACGTGGCACATGACAACTGTTAGAGACAAGCAGCACCCCCATAAAAGGGGCCCTTCCTAGGCCTCAGACCATGGGTACGAAACATCAGGACCTTTCCCGCGTCTTCTGTCTTCCATTTTGGGGCTTTTAAAGTTAAGAGAGGGCCTTCCCTGGTGGTCCAGCGGTTAAGATTTCACCTTCCAGTGGCAGGGCTTGGGGCTTCAATTCCTGGTCAGGGAGCTAAGATTTCACATGCCTCAAAGTCCAAAAACCAAAACATGAACCAGAAATAATATTGCAACAAATTCAATGAAGATATTTTAAATGGTCCACATCAAAGTCTTCTAAAAATTAAAAATAATAAAAGCTAAGAGAAAAACTGTCATTTTCTCATTTTTCAGAGAAAAATCTCCAAAAGTTTCACTGCTATACCTCCACTCATTCATTTTTCATTTGTGTTGTCATCTCTACCCATACACTGGTTTGGGTCCAGAGCAGAGGCAACTACCCCAGCATTAAAGGAAACAAAATTTTGTTTTGTTTGAAAAGTGAATGAATTCATGATTCTTATAAACAGGTACATTGAGTTGGAGTCCCTTCCAGATGTTTTGGCCACTGCTGGGGCTGGTGTTCCCCAGGATCCCAGAGAAGGCCAAGTATAATGGCTGGCTCACTGCTTCATATTCCAGAACTGGTCCCATAATTCCCACTTATCTTGGATGAGCAATTCTTAGTCCAGGCTGAAGCCAAAAGTCACCTGAAGAACTTACTAACACCAGTGCCCCAAACCACGCCAGAGCTACCCTGTCCACATGGAGGGTGTGGGGGGAACTGAACACCCCTTTATTTTAAAGAACTTTATATAGACTGTCATAATATCTGACAAAGAAACTCTGGATGTCTAAGTACCATCGAGTTACTACTTGGATGTTCCCTCTGATGTATCAAGACCAGTCTAATCATTTTCCCAGTAGGTTCCCAAGGTTCTCTGTAATTTTCCCAAGCCATTGTCATTAACTGCTTGCTTACTAGACTGTCATCCCACTGGTTTAATAAGATGCAAGGTGGCAGGAGCCATGTCCATCTCAAGTATCCCCAAAGCTTAGCACAGTGCCCAGCAGACACATCTAAAAACACTTATCAAATATTAATAAACTCAACCAAAATGGTTGAGTTTCAGAAACACAGGAAGTGGATGACCTTTGGCTCCTGCTGTTCCTGACTCCAGGAGACTCCTCCACCCGCCTCCAAACCACCCAAGAGGGACCTGTTGCACTGAACACAGAACCCACCCCACCCACCTCAAGAAGGGAGTCTCTGTGCTGTAGGCTCCTTCTTGCCCCACAGGCTGCTTCTGTGGTATTTCCACTCTGACCAAAAGCAGGTCCATGAGAAGGAACTGGTCCTGACCAGCACACTCAAAAAGGTCTAAGTGCCCAGAGGTTGAAACCATTTGTCCTTGTCCAAGTCCTCCACCCTCCCTGAGGCTGCCATCACCACACTGTCTGGTCAGCTGCCTCGGGCCACTCAGCTGCAGGTCCATCCTCCAGGGAGAGTCCATGTTAGGAAGTAGTTTGAATGCCCAGAAGAAGGGACTGTCTTTATTTCCTCCTGTAACCCTCTGGTGGATGCAGGAGCCCATGGTGCAGAGAACGAGCACAAGTTCTCACACCCCTGCTCGGGTCACCTTGGGAATCTTATCATCCCTCTCTGAGCCTGTCTCCTTGCCTTAAGAAAAAAGGCGATAATAATACCTGCCTTACAAGGACTGTAGGGGGATTAGCTTATATTCAAGAAGAAGCTCTTTATGACCATGAAGTCTTGCACTGACATCAATTCTTAATTATCAGGAGTTAGCTGACTTAGACAAGACTGGACTCTCTGCCCACATGGCCCCCATCTGGCAGACACGACTGCTGTTTGCTCCTCTAGCCACAAGGAGGGCAACGGGCTCCCCTTTGATGCCTGCTTCAACTCGTATCAACAAGCAAATGCCCACAAGAGCTCTCTCAAGGCTCCCACCCCCTTCCTCGCCCTCCTCCCTGGACTGACAAGCACCAGGGTGCCTTTATAAAGCCAACACATTCAGCCCTGGAGTTCCACTTACACAAGGATGAGCAGAGCCCCGTGAGAATTATGTTGTTTATCTCATTAGAACAGGAGGCACATAACTCAAAGCCCATGTGTCTGTGGTAGATGGAGGAGGGGGTGGGGAGGAGGATGGAGCCACAGCTGCAGCTGGGGAAATAAACCTGTAGGAGGAAGTCTGGGGCTGGGGAAAATGAGATGGACAGAGAGGAGGGGAAGGCAGGAGACAAGAGGGGTGACCAGCCTTCCCAGTAACCAAGACCACAGCAACCCCTCCATTCACACACCCCACAGAGCAAACTGCTCTGCTATTACTTTGAGCTGCAACTCCAGGTACACTTATATACAAGTGCAGGCATGGTAAACACACACATACACACACACCCACTCAGGAACTCACACACTGGCTGCGGGAAGAACTGGCTCCATAGGAAAATTCAGCAAGATGAGCTGGGTGCCTGCACATGTAACTTGCTTGTCACATGCATGGCCCGCGTTCAGCAGGTGGATCCTGAGTGTTACGAGCCTCTCTGACAGCCACAGCATGAGCCATTAAGAATTCAGAAGATGAGATGGGATGGGGACAGGTTTGAAACGAAGAATCAGAATATCTTCCTCTTCCCCAGACCAGAGCTGAGCAGTGGCAGTTCAAGCCCACCCAGAGAAGGGCTCTGCCCACAGCAGCTCAGAGAGTAGCCCGAGGTTCCCTCCTCATTACTTCACGGGACACACTGTCCCACTGTTGGTCTCTGTGGATGTGACAGAGTTTCACCTTGCCCTTATTTGAAATCAAAATCTACCTTCCTGTTGCTTACCTATGCCAGTTTGTCAACCCTTGATCCAAAGAGTGGACAGGTGTCATCTGCATCCCAAATGCCCATCCCACCCACCTGCTTGGGTTCAGAGGAGAACCAGCTGAGAGAACGAAGAACTAGAGGACAATAAGAGTTGGAGGAAACAGGCAGTAACTACACCTGCCCAAATGCCTGAGACTCTTCACCAAGATAGGGCGTCAGAACTACAGAAGTAGTTATTGAAAAGGATTCCAGTCTTGGCTCCAGTCCAATTCTTCTAAACCAGAATAGCAGAGACTCACCAAGGCAGCTATAGTTTGAAAACCTCCCACATAAGGAACTTGGCACTAGATCAGATCTTACTCGTATTTATTTCCCCAGGGTCCACAGATGATAGGTGCACCGTTACTGTCTGTGGCTGAAGATGACAATGTGGACCACGTCTGCAGAGCTGGAAGGATGAGTAAGAAGCCCCAGGTAGGGCTTGAGGGGCAGGGAAGATGTATTTCCCAAGCCCTTACACCCACGTCACTTCTTGGTGCTCTGTCCTCCTCTCTTCTCTTGGCTTATTTAAGAGCTGCCCTGATCTCATGGACCATCTCTTCAGTAAAGCATTCCTGAACCATCCCAGGCCACAGTGCCTTTTCTCTCCCCTGAAAGTCTGGAGTCCTGGGTACCTGGCACCTCATGCCAGCACCCAGCATCACTCTCTATCTGGCTAGCCAAACATCCCCTTCCAGCCTCCCCTCCTATTCTTCTTGGGAGCTACTTTCTAACATTCAAGTTCAGTGTCCCATGTGACAGGACTGCCCTGGCAAGGTAGACCTCAAATCCAGAATGTTGCCTGCTTCTTCTGGCCCAGAGGTCTCCCCCAGGTCCCTCACTGGTCCCACCACACTCAAAAACTGACACAGTGGAATGTCCCTTGTGCTCCAGTGGTTACAACTTTGCCTTCCAGTGCAGGGGGTGCAACTTCACTCCCTGGTTGGGGAGCTAAAATCCCACACGCATGCCTTATGGCCAGAAAGCCAAAGCATAAAACAGAAGCAATATTGTAACAAAATTAGTAAAGTCTTTAAAAATGGTCCAGGTCAAAAAAAGCCTGACACAGGACAGTAGCTGACATTCACTGAACTCTTAGTCTGCTCCAGGTTAGCACCTTACACTCACTGCTATCTCACTGTGACAATAAACCTACGAGACATTTCAAGGATGAGAACAATAGGAACAAAAATAGAAGAGAGCTAAACTCTCTCTCTGAATATACCATGCTTTGTAGATTTGACTTTAAAACCAGTAAATATTTGATATTATTACAAAAGAAAATTAAAATATAAAAGCAAACTAAGATCATGGCATCTAGTCACATCACTTCGTGACAAATAGATAGGGGAAATATGGAAACAGTGGCAGATTTTATTTTCTTAGGCTCCAAAATCACTGAAGACTACAGTGACTACAGTTATGAAATTAAAAGACTTTCGCTGCCTAGAAGAAAACTATGACAAACCTAGACACTATATGAAAAAGCAGAGACATCATTTGGCTGACAAAGTTTCTTTTAATCAAAGCTATGATTTTTCCAGTAGTCATATATGGATGTAAGAGCTGGATCATAAAAAGGCTGAGCACTAAAGAATTGATGCTTTTGAACTGTGGTGTTGGAGAAGACTCTTGAGAGTCCTTTGGACTGCAAGGAGATCAAACCAGTCAATCCTAAAGGAAATCAAACCTGAATATTCATTAGAAGGACTGATGCTGAAGCTGAAGCTCCAATCCTTTGGCCATCTGATATCAACAGCCTCCTCGCTGAAAAAGACCCTGATGCTGGGAAAGACTGAGGGCAAGAGGAGAAGTGGGTGACAGAGAATGAAATGATTGGATGGCATCATTGACTCAATGTACATGAATTGAGCAAACTCTGGGAGACAGTGAAGGACAGGGAAGCCTGGTATGCTGCAGTTCATGGGGTCACAAAGAGCAGGACACAATGTAGTGAGTGAACAAGAAAAACAAACATCTGCTAAGATGCACATCACTGGACATCAGGCAATGAAGGACAGTGATCCCTTAGATACTGAAAATGAGCAAGGTGAGCTCTGTGATTGCCCCAGCTTACTTGCCTGAGAGAGTTTCCAGAGTGCAGCAAATGGAGGAGGATCATGGGTAGAACTCAGCCAACTTCTTGAGTTGAAGAGAAAGAGCTGAGAGTCTGGGAAGACCAAGGTGACTAGAATCCAAGGAAAATAATAGTAAACAGGGATTTCCCTGGTGGTCCAGTGGTTAAGAACTTGCCTTCCAATGCAGAGCACATGAATTCAATCCCTGGTTGGGGAACTAAGATTCCACATGCCCAAGAGAAACTAAGCCCGTGTGCCACAATGCCGAGTCCACGTGCTGCAACAAAGGCCCTGTGCAGCCAAAATTTAAATAAATACGCAGATATTTTATTCTTTTTGTTTCGATGGTGAATGGAATTGTTTCCTTAATTTCTCTTTCTGTTTTCTCATTGTTAGTGTATAGGAATGCCAGGGATTTCTGTGTGTTGATTTTGTATCCTGAAACTTTGCTATATTCACTGATTAGCTCTAGTAATTTTCTGGTAGAGTCTTTAGGGTTTTCTATGTAGAGGATCATGTCATCTGCAACCAGAGAGAGTTTTACTTCTTCTTTTCCAATCTGGATCCCTTTAATTTCTTTATCTGCTCTGATTGCTGTGGCCAAGACTTCCAAAACTATGTTGAATAGTAGTGGTGAGAGTGGGCACCCTTGTCTTGTTCCTGACTTCAGGGGAAATGCTTTCAGTTTTTCACCATTGAGGATAATGTTTGCTGTGTCGAAACAAAAAGAATAAAATACTTAGGAGTATTTCTACCTAAAGAAACAAAAGACTTGTATATAGAAAACTATAAAACACTGATGAAAGAAATCAAAGAGGACACAAATAGATGGAGAAACATACCATGTTCGTGGATTGGAAGAATCAATATAGTGAAAATGAGTATACTACCCAAAGCAATCTATAGATTCAATGCAATTCCTATCAAGCTACCAGAGGTCTTTTTCAGAGAATTAGGACGAATAATTTCACAATTTGTATGGAATTACAAAAAACCTCATATAGCCAAAGCAATCTTGAGAAAGAAGAATGGAACTGGAGGAATCAACCTACCTGACTTTAGGCTACACTACAAATCCACAGTCATTAAGACAGTATGGTACTGGCACAAAGACAGAAATATAGATCAATGGAACAAAATAGAAAGCCCAGAGATAAATCCACACATCTATGGACACCTTATCTTTGACAAAGGAGGCATGAATATACAATGAAGAAAAGACAATCTCTTTAACAAGTGGTGCTGGGAAAACTGGACAGCCACTTGTAAAAGAATGAAACTAGAACACTTTCTAACACCATACACAAAAATAAACTCAAAATGGATGAAAGATCTAACCATAAGACCAGAACTATAAAACTCCTAGAGGATAACATAGGCAAAACACTCTCTGACAATAAACCAAAGCGGGTTCCTCTATGACCCACCTCCCAGAATATCGGAAATAAAAGCACGAATAAACAAATGGGACCTAATTAAAATTAAAAGCTTCTGCACAACAAAGGAAACTATAAGCAAGGTGAAAAGACAGCCTTCAGAATGGGAGAAAATAACAGCCAATGAAGCAATGGACAAACAATTATTAATCTCAAAAATATACAAGCAACTCCTGCAGCTCCATTCTAGAAAAATAAACGACCCAATCAAAAAGTGGGCCAAAGAACTTAACAGACATTTCTCCAAAGAAAACATAAAAATGGCTAACAAACACATGAAAAGATGCTCAACATCACTCATTATCAGAGGAATGCAAATCAAAACCACAATGAGGTATCACTTTACACCATTCAGAATGGCTGCAATCCAAAAATCTACAAGCAATAAATGCTGGAGAGGATGTGGAGAAAAGGGAACCCTCTTACACTGTTGGCGGGAATGCAAACTAGTACAGCCACTATGGAAAACAGTGTGGAGATTCCTTAAAAAACTGCAAATAGACCTGCCATATGACCCAGCAATCCCACTGCTGGGCATACACACCAAGGAAACCAGAATTAAAAGAGCCACGTGTACCCCAATGTTCATCGCTGCATTGTTTACAATAGCCAGGACATGGAAGCAACCTAGATGCCCATCAACTGACGAATGGATAAGAAAGCTGTGGTACATATACACAATGGAATATTACTCAGCATTAAAAAAAAAAATTCATGTGCATCAGTTCTACTCAGGTGGACGGAACTGGAGCCTATTATCCAGAGTGAAGTAAGCCAGAAGGAAAAACAAAAATACAGTATACTAACGCATATATATGGAATTTAGAAAGATGGTAATGAGAACCCTGCATGGGAGACAGCAAAAGGAATGCAGATGTATAGAACAGACTTGTGGACTCTGTGGAAGAGGGCAAGGGTGGGATGATATGGGAAAATGGCATTGAAACATGTTAATTATCATATATATGTGAAATCAATCGCCAGCCCAGGATTGATGCTCGGGGCTGGTGCACCGAGATGTCCCAGGGGGAGGGAATTGGGAGGGAGGAGGGAGGGGGGTTCTGGAGGGGGAGCATATGTAAATCCATGGCGATTTCATGTCATTGTATGGCAAAACCAACACAATAAAGTCAAGAAAATTTTTTAAAAAATAAATAAATACACAAACACTTTAAAAATAAATTTAAAAAACAGAACAGCAAACACAAGAGAGCTGCTCAGAGAAAGAACTGTGGATATACACAAAAGGGTCTCCTTCAAGTATTCAGCTCAGTATTGATCACAGCATGCTTGTGAGGAAACTACTAAATGCTAAGAGAAGAACCACCTGAAAGAATATGGGTGTGCCTGGTGTGCACTAGGGGCTGGGAATGTCTGTTCCCACCAGCTCATTGGAAAAGCCTCATGATTCATGGAGCCCTGGGTAGGGTACGGAGAATGGTCTTGCCTTGTTAATGGGGAATTAGCCCTAGATTAAGCACTGTTCAAGTTCCACCTAACAAATCTTAAAAGTAAGACAAGAAAAGATTAAACTGTTTTCAAGTAACTTGACAGTGACCCAAAACAAAGTTCCAGAATATCTATAGGAATAAAAAATATATACAGTACCCAGCAAGGTAAAATTCACAATGTTGGGCATCCAATTCAAAATTACAAGGCATGTAAAGAAGCTACAAAATGGCCTACAATGGGGGGGGGATCAATTAAAACCAACCCAGAATTGACCCTGATGTTAGAATTAGCAGAAAGACACTATTATTATTTACATTCCACATGTTTAAAAGCTTAAAAAGGTCTGTTTTAAAAGACTCAAATTTAACTTATAAAAATGAAAACTACAATGTGTGAGATTAAAAACATAATGGATGGAATTAAGGTCAGATTAGACATTGGAGAAGAAAAGATTAGAACACTTTAAAACACAGCAATAGAAACTATCTAAAATAAAAATCCATGAGAAAATGAGAATTTTTTAAAAACACAGAACAGCATAGTGGGACAACTTCAAACAACCTAATATGTGTCTAATTAGCATCCCTAAAGAGAAGAGAGGGAAGAAAAAATATTTGTAGAAACAAGGCTGGATATTTTCACAGTTTTATGAAAACTATAAACCTGCAGCTCCAACAGAACTAAGTATAAGAAGCATGAAAAAAACTGTAGCAATGTACATCATAGTCAAAATTGCTCAAAAACAATGATAAAGAGAAAATATTAAAAGCAGCCAGAGAAAAGAGCTATATTACAAATAAAGAAACAAAGATAAGGATGATTTCTCATCAGAAACTCTGCAGGCAAGAAAATAGTAGTTCAATCATTATAATATTGAAAGGGAAAAAAGAAACTTGTCAATTTAAAGACTACACCCAGCAAAACTTACTTTTAAAAAACTAAGGCAAGCTAAAGATATCTTCAGATACACAAAAGTTGAAAGAATTAATCATCAACAGACCTATACTACAAGAAATGTTACAAGAAAACCTTTAGGCAGAAGAAAATTGATACTAGATCTAATTAAGGATCTACACAAATAAAAAAAGAACAATTAGAAATGACTTTTAGTATAGCAGTAATCATATAAGAAGTTTTTCTTATTATTCAAAGTTCTTTAAAAGATGTGGACTAAACAAAATAATGACAATGTAATATGAGGTTTACAACATATATAAAAATAAAATGTATGACAGCAATTGCACAAAGGTCAATAGTCAATACTTCTATGTTAAAGTACACTTGTACTAGTTTCCAAATGCTGCTGCTGTAAAGAATCACCACAGAGAGTCTTAAAACAATATGAATTTATTATTTTACAATTCCACAGGTCAGAATCCCAAAATCAGTCTTACTGAATGAGCTATGGACAGGGAGGCCTGGCGTGCTGCGGTTCATGGGGTCGCAAAGATTCGGACACGACTGAGCAACTGAACTGAACTGAATGAGCTAACGTCATGGTGTCAGCAGAACTGCATCCCTTCTGGAGACTCTGAGGGAGAATCTACTTCCTCACCTTCTCAGACTTCAAGATGCCACCTACATTCTTTGGATGGTAGCCCCTTCCTCTGTTGCATCGCTTCGACATCTGCTTCTGCTGTCACATCTCCTACTCTGACTCTGACCATCCTGTCCCCTCTTTTAAAGACCCTATGATTACACTGGGCTCATTTGAATAATCTAGGATAAGCTCTCTGTATCAAGCTCATTAACTTAATCACATTAACAAAGTCCTTTTTGCCATGTAAAGTAACATGTTCACAGGTTCCAGGGATTAAGCTATGTGCATCTTTGGGGTAGGATAGCATTATTCTGTTTATTATCATACTATTGTAGTCCTTACACTAGTCACCAAGCAGTATAATAACACTTGAAGGTAAACTATAATTAGTTAAACACGCATACTATAAACACCAAGCAAACATTGAAATAACAAAAGAAAGAATTTTAGTTAACAAGCCAAAAAATGAGAGAAAATGGAGTCAAAAAATTTAATTAACCCCTGAAAGAAAGTGAGGAAAAAGGAAACAAACAGATGGATAAAGAGAAAACAAATAGTAAAATGATTTTTTTATAGTTAGGATTTAAACCTAACTATAAAAATAATCACATTAAATTTAAGTGGTCTAAATACCCAAAGTAACAAAACAAAGATCATCAGATTACATTTAAAAAACAAGACATAGCCTATTAAAAAATACTGCCTATTAAAAAATCTACTTTTAACATGAAGTCTCAAAGAGGTTAAAAGTAAAAAAATTTTAAAAATATACCACATTAATGCTAATCAAAGTAGAGCTGGAATGGCTATATTAATATTAGAGAAAGCAAATTTCAAAATAAAGAATATTAACAGATTTCAAGGGTCATTGCAAAATGACAAAGCAATCAGTTTACCAAGAGAACATAATAATCCTAAATGTCTATGCATCTAATAATAAAGCTTCAAAATATATGGAGCAAAAACTAAAAGAATTACCAGATGAAATAGTAAAACTCACAATTACAGTCAGAAATTTCAATTTACTCTCTTGATAATCTACAGAACAAATATAAAAATTGGTAAGAATGTAGAAAAATTGAGCAGTACTATCAATAACTTGATTTAATTGATATTTATAGGACATTCCAACTAACAACAGGAAAATACACATTCTTTTCCAGATTAAAGAGAATATTTATCCAAGACAGGCCATATTCTGGGCCATAAAACAAGTCTCAGTAAGTAAGAATACAGATCATTCTCTGACCATATGGTATTAAAGTAGAAATAAATAAAAGGCATATCTCTGGAAAATCTCCCAACTATTTGGAAACTAAATAACATACTTCTAAATAATTTATGGACAAAACACAAAATAGAATGGGAAATTAGAAAACATTTCAATTGAATAAAATGAAAACAATACCAAAATTTATGAAATAAGGCTAAAGAATGAGCTAAACCCTCATTCTTAGGGAGAAGTCATATTACAAAAGAAGAAAGACTGCATATAATTGACTTCAGTTTCTACTTTGAGAAATAAGCAGATGACCAAATTAAATCCAAAGTAAAATAGAAGAAAGGAAAACTAAAGAACAGAAACTATAAAATATAAAACATAAAAATTTGAGAAAATCACTTGCACCAAAAGCTATTCCTTTCAAGAATCAATAAAATTGATAAACTTTTAATCAGACTGACCAGGTGAAAGAAAAAATTCAAATTTACCAATATGAGGAATAACAGAGGATATACCACAACAGATTCGACACATAATAAAAAGGTAATATAACAACAGTAAAAACAATCTGATGCAACTCATTTTGTATAACTTCAGATGAGAGGGACATGGTCCTTTAAGTCACAAACTACTAAGGCTCACTGAAGATGAAATAGCCTGAATAGCCCTCTATATCTATTAAAGAAATTAAATTTAGGACTTCCCTAGTGGTACAGTGGGTAAGAACCCACCTGCCGGTGCAGGGGAGACAGGTCCTATCCCTGGTCCAGGAAAATTCCACATGCTGCCAAGCAACTAAGCCCGTGTGCTGCAACTGCTAAGGGCCGTGCACTCTGGGGCCTGCAAGCCCCAACTACTGCGCCCGCATGCTGCAGCTACTGATACCACTTCTACATATAAGCTCTGCCAGGAAACTGAAACGGAGAGAATATTTCCCAACACATTAAATGAAGCCAACACCATCCAAATACCTAAACCATCTATCCGTCATAAGGATAGATGCAAAAGTTCTAATTAAACTTTTCAGACAATATATAAAAAGGATAACATGTCATGACAAAGTAGGGTTTATCCTAGGAATGCAATGTTAGTTCAACATTCAAAAACCAATCAATATAACTCATCATATTAACAATTAACAAAAGCAAAATCACATGATCATCTCAATAGACTCAGCAAAATCAATTGACAAAGCCAATACCAAATATTGATTTAAATAACTGTCAAACTAGAGATAGGAGCATTCTCAATTTGAGGAAGAGCAACTATGAAAAACCTACAGCTGGGACTTGCCTGGCAGTCCAGTGGTTAGGACTCCATGCTTTCACTGCAAGGGGCCAGGGTTAGATCCATGGTTGGGGAACTAAGATTCTGCATGCCGCGTGGTGCAGCAAAAAACAAACAAAACAAAACTACAGCTAGCATCATACTTAAAAATGAAAGAATGAATGCTCTCACCTTAGGATCAGGAACAACAAAAGGATGTTCACTCTTACCATGTTTACTTAATATTGCCCTGGACATTCCAATACAATGCTTGTTGTTTTACATAGATAGTACTTGTCATTTTACAGACAATACAGTACTTGTTACTTTACATAGACAAGTAAAATAAATAAAACACATCTATATTAAAAAGGTTTGTTCATTCACTAGCATAATCAACTATAGAGAAAATTCTATGCAATCTATAGAAAGCTACTAGAAATAATAAATGAGTATAGCAAAACTGTAGGACACAAGTGAATACACAAAAATAATTGCATTTCTGTATACTAGCAAAGAAAAATCAGAAAGTTTAAATTTTAAAAATCTATTTATAATATTATCAAAAATATTAAATATAGAGAGATAAAGCTGACAAAAATGTGAAAGACCTGTACACTGAAAACTAAAAGTGACTGATCAGAAAAAATTAAGAATAATAAGTGGGAAGATACATTATATCCATGGGTTGGAAGATTCAACATTAAGAAATGTCAGTTTTCCCCAAGTTGATCTAAAGACTCCACACAATCTCAATCAAAATTCCACCATGTTTTTCGTACAAACTGACAAATTGATTATAAAATTCATATGAAAGTACAAAGAACCCAGAGTAACCAAAACAACTTCAAAACAGAAGGACAAATTTGGAGAGGTCTTGAATCTAATATATATAAAGAACTATCTATTTTCATTGATAAGAAAACCAACAAACAACCCAATTTTAAAACGGTCCAAGGATTTGAACATTTTACCAAGGGATGGTAAAATAAGCACATATAAAGATGTTCAACATCATTAATTAGGGAAATACAAAGTAAAACCACAATGAGATACCACTATATAAAAATAAGAATAGCTAAAACTTTAGAAAGTTGACCATACTGAGTGTTAGTGAGAATATAAAGGAACTGGAACTCTTGTACATTGTTGGGGTGGATATAAAATGATAAAACCACTTTGAAAAGCAGCCTGATAGTTTCTTAAAATGTAAAATGCAGACCCTCCTTATGACACAGCCATTACACTCCTAGGTACTTTACCCAGGAGAAATGACAGTGTATGTCCATATGAAGACTTACACACAAATGTTCACAGTGGCTCTATTTATAACAGCCAAAAACTAAAAACAAATCAAAATGTCCATCAACAGATGAATAAACTGTGATGCAGCCATATAATAGAATATTACTCAGCATAAAAAACAAATAAATCATTGATACATGCTAGAGCATGGATGATTTCAAAATAATTATGCAGAGTGAAAGAAGTCAGGACCCCATCTACCAGTCACCAAGAAAAGAAGTACATACTGTATGACTCCAGTATAGAAAGCATGACTGGGGTTGGGAGAGATGAAAGGTAAAGGGAGGAGGAAGAAAAGGGGGGATGGATTACAAGTGACACAAGGAAACTTGGGGGAGTCATGGATATGTTCATTACATTGATTGTGGTGATGGTTTCCCAGGTATATACATGTCAAAACTTATCAAATTGCACATGTTAAGTATGTGCAGATTGCTGTATGTCAGCTATAATTTAATAAAGCTGTTAACTTTTTTTTTAAATAAAAAAAAGCAACCCAAGGACTTCTACTTCCGGAAAGGTAGAGTAGATATACTCTCCCATATTCCTCCCACTAAGCCCAAGTAAAACTCCTAGACATTGTATATACAACAAAAATAAGGTACTGGAAGGTAGAGACTGACCAGCTAGGGACTTTCAGACCCCAGAAACAACAGGCCGGCAAGTTTCTGGGCATTCTTTTTGTTTTATATACCCTAGACTTAGTTGTAGAAAAACTGATTATCCAGAAACACCAGCAAATGTAGACCCAAAAAAGATCCAAGAAAATCCTGCTCTCTCTAGCTGAAGGACCAGGGAAGAGGCAGCCAGAAGGGCATCCTAATATCCTTGCTGGTTTAGTGTCAGAGGAGGTCAAGTGACACCCCATGGCGACATTGGAGGCTGTACAGGGACCGGTAATAAGGCATGCTTCCTCCTCCCAACTAGGGTGGCGTTGGTGAAGGCTTAGTGGAGAGTCTGGACTCCCACCTCTACCCAGCAATAAGGAGGTACTCCTCCCCTTCTGGGGTGTCAACAGAGACTGAATGGGGAACCTGGACTTCCACATCCATCCAACAGTAACAAGAGGCACCTCTCTTCCCCTGTTGTGGGAACCTACAGATTCAAGAAGCTAAACAAATTCTGAAAAGGATATACTCAAAGACATCTACATCAAGACATATCAAAATCAAATTTCTGAAGACTAAAAACAAAAACTTTCAAAGTCAATGAGAGAAAAATGACACCTCACTGTCAAGAGAAAATAATTTGAATGATGGCAGATTTCTCATCACAAACTACTGAGGCTGAAAGGAAGAAGCAAGACATTTTTTAAGTGTTAAAATAAAAGGACTATCATCCCAGAATTTTATATCTGACAATAAAATAAATACCCTTCAAGAATGAAGGGTGAAATTCTCTGGTGTCCCGGTGGTTAGGACTCTGTGCTTCAGTGCAGGGGGCCCAGGTTTGATCCCTGGTCAGGGAACTAAGATCTCATATCTTGTGTGGACACGGTGAAAAATAAAGATCACAAAAAAAAAAAGGAATAACAGGAAAAATCAAGACACTGTCAAAAGAAGGAAAACTAAGAGTTGTTACTATCAGACCTACTTTAAAAGAATGGTTAAAGAAAATACTTAATCAGAAAGGAATTATAAAAGCAGGCATCTTGAAACATCAGAAAGGAAGAAGCAACAACAGAAGAGCAAAGAGATGAGTAAATACAATAGACATTTCTCTTAAGTTTTCTAAATTACGTTTGACAGTTGAAGCAAAACTTATAAGTCTGTCTGATGTGGTTTTCAATGTATGAAGAAAAAATGTTTAAGATACTATATTACAAATGCAAGAGGGTAAAGGAACTTAAATGAAGAGAGAAGAGGTGGATGGGACTCTAAAAGGGCAGGATAGGGAAGATCTTTGCGGTGATGGACTAGTTTTGTATCTCAATTGTGGTGGTGGTTCCATAAATCTATACATGTGATAAAATAGCATAGAACTGCACACATACATTTCACCAGTGTCACTTTTCTGGCTTTGATATTATGCTATAATTACACAAGATATATCCCTTAGGGGAAACTGGGTGAAGGGTACAAGGGGATCTCTCTGTACTATGCTTACAGCTTCCTGTCTATCTACAATTATTTCAAGATAAAAAGTTAATTTAAAAAAGACAAAATAATTACATAAAATTCAAAAAAAAACCAGTAAAACCTAATAAGTGAAAGCAAAAATGAAACAAATAAATCCAACTGTGTATTGAGTTAGTACTACAAACACACTGAGGAACTATTTCAAGCAACCTTAAAACACAGTAATTTGACTCTACATCCTTAATAGGAAATACACTAAAGACAACAAAAAATTGCAAAGAAAGAAATAAAAACTTACACCATTTCAGCCACCTTATTGCTAGTAGTCTCATTTTATTCTGATATTGTTGTGTGTCTGTTGCAGAATAAAGCAAAAAAACTATGCTGGCATCATAAAGAGCCAGTATTCTTTTCAGTGTGGGAGAGAGGAGATAGAGAATGAAGATAGTTGGGTTAAAAGTGGATAAAACTGAATTGAATGGGCAATATCAGTAAATTTAACAATGTGTTTTTTCTTAAAAAGAGATGCAAGAAAAAAGAAACAAGAAATCATATGTCTTAGTTCTGCTCACTGAAAAGTCCTAGAATCAACAACCAGCCCAGCAGCAACAGGCATCACCAGACTGTAGTCTCTGAATAACAGTCTTACAAAGAGGAGATGGGGTTTCTTTGAGAAATAGTTGATTCAGGGTCTGGGGCAGGATGTGTACAAGATGAGCCCGAAACATCTGTCCCAATATTAGGATAACAAGGATGCTACAGGAACTACTAGGCTGTTTCAACACATTGTGAAGTGAAGTCACTCAGTCGTGCCCAGCTCTTTGTGACCCCATGGACTGTAGTCTACCAGGCTCCTCCACCCATGGGATTTTCCAGGCAAGAGTACTGGAGTGGGGTGCCATTACTAGCATTGGATATAAACCTACTGTCCAAAGTGAAAGTGAAAGTCGCTCAGTCATGTCCAACTTTTTGCAACCCCATGGACTATACGGTCCATGGAATTTTCCAGGCCAGAACACTGGAGTGGGTAGCTTTTCCCTTCTCCAGTGGATCTTCCCAACCCAGGGATGGAACCCAGGTCTCCCGCATTGCAGGCAGATTCTTTTCCAGATGAGTCACAAGGGAAGCCCAAGAATACTGGAGTGGGTGAGGTGAAGTCACTCAGTCGTTTCCAACTCTTTGCAATCCCATGAACTGTAGCCTATCAGGCTCCTCTGTCCATGGGATTTTCCAGGCAAGAATACTGGAGTGGGTTGCCATTTTAGCCTATCCCTTCTCCAGCAGATCTTCCCCACCCAGGAATCGAACCGGGGTCTCCTGCATTGCAGGCGGATTCTTTACCAACTGAGCCATCAAAGATGGGGACAATTTAAGCATCAATAAGAATAATAGCTGCAATGGATTAAAATTATCCAATATGTTTAAGTCTGTGAATTCATGATGGTACTCAAGATAATCATAAGAACTTTATTGATAATCTTTGGAGAATACAAGGGAACTAGCTCATTATTTTGAAAACTGATAACTAAAGAGGGAAAATCATTTATCCATACTTTCATACGTGCACTATACCCCACAACAACCAAAATTTTAATAAGGAGATGCTTCTCTTTATAAATGATGTAGACCTAATAAATTAAGAGATAATGATAGCCTCAAATTGAATGTCACCATTTCTGAACTCTTAATAAAATAAAGCATCTAGGCAATTTTCATCAAGGGCTGCTAACATCAATAAAAGAGAAACACCCAGAACCCATGAGGTTCCTGATGAAAGCACACATCACCACTTAGGAACTGTTCTTGCCCCAAAATTGAACCTGAATCTGTTTTTTACCAATTCACAGGAATAACACCATGGGGGTGCAATCACAAAATCCAGACTCTGGGAAACCCTACAGTGCAAACAACCTAGTTTCTTCCACAAGTAACAAGTGAGAGAGAGTACAGATTTAAAGAGACTTAAGAGACACATCAGCAAAGTTTAATGTAGAAGTCCTATTTGGATCCTGATTTCAATTACATGGAGAAATAAATGTTGAACAAATATTTGATGCTATTAATGTCTCATTTTTAACTTTGAGTTTTGATAGGTATGGCTGGTATGTTTGTTTATGTTCTTACCATTTAGAGATACAGACTGAAAATTTTACAGATGAAATAATATTGCTGTCTTCATTTCAAAATAACCTGGGTTCAAGGAGGAAAGTGGAAGGTGAATATAAATGAAATGATTGGCTATGAGCTGATCACTGTTGAGGCTGGGTGAACAATACACAGAAATTCATTTTACTCTTCTCTTTTGCTTGGCTTTGAAATCTTTTATAATAAACTTTTTTAATATATCAATATAGAGCCAGAAAACTGTATTAAATTACCTCCCTGATCTCCACCCAGTGGTTTTTATTCTATTCTTTGAAACCTAGAAGACTAGTATCACAGTAATAATAATAATAATAATAACATCAACAATAACAGGCAGCATTTTTGGAAAACATACTTTGTTGTATTAGTTGCTTAATCACTAAGTTGTATCCAACTCTTTTGCGACCCCTGGACTGTGGCTTATCAGACTCCTCTGTCCATAAGATTTCCCAGGCAAGAATACTAGAGTAGATAGCCATTTTCTTCTTCAGGGGATCTTCCCAACCCAGGGATTGAACCCGCATCTCCTGCATTAGCAGGCAAGTTCTTTACCACTGAGCCACCAGGGAAGCCTTAGTACATACTATGTGCTCAACACAGGTTATGAGTGTTTTATGAAGATTTTCATTTAATCCTGACAAAGTCCTAAAGTAAGGACTATTAGTATCCCCATTTTACAGATCAGGAACCTGAGGGCAAGAGGTTTGATGACAAAGCTCAGCCTCAAACCAAAATCTGACTTCAGATTTCCAGCTTATAACCACTAAGCTACACCAACACACAGAGTAAAAGGTGAGGCAGCTGTCAGGGCCTTAGTCTTCCCTTTTAGGGACTAAACATCCTGAATTCTTTCACTCTGCCCCTTCCTGCCAGTGTGACTTCAATGTCCCGCATCATCCTTGGGACATATGCCAAGAGTTACAGAAGCAGTTGAGTTTCTTGAAAGTATTCCAGGCTCCCCGTACAGCCTGTCCCACCTCCATGCCCACCCAAGCTGCAGGGATTCCTGGACAATCTCTCATCAGCCTGCATCCAGGCTGACATCCCAGGGGAGGCAAGGCTACCTGGGCCTCGATGCCTCTTCTCCATCCAGATGTAGCAGTTGTTCTGGGCCACCCCGGTCTGTGAGTCCAGGAATGGGAGCCGCACACTGCGCTCTGCGCACAGGCGGGAGTTGTAACTCCGGCAGTGTTCAATGGCTTCCTTGTAGAACTGGTCCCCGAGCCTGCAGGGAGACAGAGAGAGAGGGAATGAGGCCAGGGAAAACCAGAACACACCCAGAAGGAAACTGAAGTCACCCACCCACCTGCCAGGGAAGATTTTGCAGTTATGAAGATCAAGACAATGGGAATCAAGAGCTTTGGCAAGCAGCAGAATCCAACTCAGCTTTAGGTCTCCAACAGGTGCTATTTCCTATACCAAATCCACCAGGGAACTTAGAGACCCCAGTTAATGGAGAAATTAGGACGCCGAGAATAAACCACCAGTAAAAGTAACATGGGGCTTGCCAGGTGGTGCCAGTGGTAAAGAACCTGCCTGCCAATGCAAGAGACATAAAAGACTCAGGTTTGATCCCTGGGTCAGGGAGATCCCCTGGAGGAGGGCAACCCACTCCAGTATTCTTGCCTGGAGAATCTCATGGACAGAGGAGCCTGATGGACTACAGTCCATGGGGCTGCAAGGAGTCAGACACAACTGAAATAACTTAGCACACACACGACACAAGAGTAACATGTCCGTGTCCCAGGAAGCATGAGGTCCCAACTCCAGAATGGAGGTAGCTTTGGTACAACCTTCTGCATGGGGTCTGCTAGGACATCCAGCTTCCAGAGCCCCCTGCCCCTTAACATGCCCCACTAGCACACTTATTCCTCAGCGGTAACCAGCAAAGATACTCCAGATTGGACTGAAACCACCAGCATATATACAAAGACTT
Source organism: Antilocapra americana (assembly GCA_007570785.1). Lineage (NCBI taxonomy): Eukaryota > Metazoa > Chordata > Mammalia > Artiodactyla > Antilocapridae > Antilocapra > Antilocapra americana. Next base: position 2,407,645 of record ML664174.1, on the reverse strand, counting down.
CCATTACAATAGAAGAGAAACACCCCATAGAAAGGACTAGAGGGTCAGAGGAAACACCCTGTAAACATAGAGCTATCACAGGGCTGAGGAGATGAAGAAGGGCATGCACCAATCTTTTAAAACCTCACACTTGAAGCATAATAACTTTCTGATAGAAAACAAATGAAAGAAGCATTTAAAGTAATAACAGCCGAATTTGGGGACTCAAAATAATTCAATTCCCAGAGTTTAATCCACAAATACAAAGACCTTTCAGGTTTACTGGAGTGGTGATCTGATTAAGCACAGTGAATTTTAGGTTCCTGAATCTTTGGTATCCTTGGATGATGCTACTAATTTTAAGATACTGTCCTTTTCAAAGACCAAAAATATAACATTGATAGAATTGATCAAATGTAATAGAACACCAACATAATCAATAAGATCAAATACCTAACAAATAAATGATAGGCACAAGACACAGGTGAATAAATGGTCCCAGGAATTGCAACTGTAATAACATAACGTCTACCAGGTAAAGCAGAGGTTCTTAGAGAAGCGGAGGAGGAAAAGACAGAAAGAGAAGAGCCACAGGACTTGCAGAGCTGAAAGGGAGAATCAAATAGCTCATTTTGAAGGGACATTATGAATGCCCCTTTGTTTTGGTCTCTGGAGACACAGTGACATTAAAATAGGGAGGGGGGAGTGTAAGTTTGAAATATTTCTTAACCAAAATATTTAGAGGAGAAAAAAAAAAGAGGAAAAATTTAAATGGATTCTTCTGTCCTCTTTATTTTTTTATTGAAGTGTCATTGATGTACAATATTTTATGTTACAGGTGTGCAATATAGTGATTCACAATTTTTAAAGGTTATATTCCTCTTATAAAATATTGGCTACATTCCCTGTATTGTACAATATAACCTTGCAGTTTATTTTATATATAAACGTTTATACCTCTTAATTCCCCACCCGTCTTGCCCCGCTCTCCTTCCCCCTCCCCACTGGTAACCACTAGCTTGTTCTCTTTACGTGTGAGTCTGCTTCTTTTTTGTTATATTCACTAGTTTGTTGTATTTTTTAGATTCCATATATAGGTAGTTATCATATAGTATTTGTCCTCTTACTCTTTTTTAAAAGTCAAAGTATCAGATTCTACCAAAAAGTTTAAAGCAAATTCCTTATTCTGAGAGGATACAGTCACTGAAGCTTCTGAGGCATCTTTTGGAAACTACTCATGGACAAACCTCCTTTTCTACCTCTGGGCATCTTCCCTCTCAAAAGAACAGCATAACAGCTCAGAAAGCATCTAGCAGTTGCAAAACCTAACTGTAATCAAATTATAATAGTCACCCAGCTGACAATGAATTGGGAGGGGGAATGAAAGCCCATCAGAATGCTATACAGAACTGCGCATAAGCTGATGTAATCAAAGTTAGTGACAAGGATCATGAGATTGATCGAAAATGAAGAACCATTTCCTGGGAAGCATTTGTGACTCTGTCCCACCAGCTTAAATGCCTCCCTCTGCTAAGGCGATACAGCTCTGGGCAGCAGAACTGTCAAGGGCAGCTCAGACACACAGCCTCTCCAGGGTGTCCTGGGGGCTCCAGCTTCTCTCCACGGAACAGAGACCAGCCGCATCACACGGATGAGAACTGACAAGAACACACGACCGAGAGGTGTCCTAAGCAAGGAGCCCTTATCTGGTTTCCCACGATCTTCTGACAGGCTGCCAAAAGAGATGTTAACTATTCCAACTCCAGAAATTCTGCTGAAAGAGAACCTGTGGAAGGAAGGAAGGAAAGAAGGGAAGGAAGGAAGAGAAAGAAAGGGAGAAAGAAAAAAACTGTATGCTAAAACTCATCGACTGGAGAGAAGAGGGTCTCCATTTAGAAAAGCAAACTTCTGGAAGCCAATACAAAAGAAATGTACGATACGATCCCAGATGAGACTTCTCTCGATGTGCCCGGAACTCATTTCTAACAGCTTCAATCCCAAAAAAGAGAAACAAGGAGGTGAACTTGCTGACAATGAGAAGTGCATTTGGCCAAGTCCATGCCCCACACCAAATGGAATGAAAAAGTCAAACAAAGTGGCTCGCTGGGTGAAAATTAATTTCATCTTAAATACTTTCCACTTTCATAACATGCAATGTTATTAGTAACAGGCATGCTGAGGGAGAATGTGTATTTTTAAATGTAATCTTTGTGTGAATGATACCTCTCTTATGTAAACAGAAGAGATTTTCTGAGGACTGGAACAACTGTATTGAAGATTGAAGTTACAAAAATATGACAACCATCACCCTTTGCCACCATCTCCAGGGAAGTCATTTTTAAACAGGCCAGGCGTTGGCAGAGATTCGGAAACAAAAGTTTAAAGCCTTTTTTAAGACACTGGAGGGGAAAAGAGACTTCACCCTCTGATAAATTCAAGCGGCACTTCTCCAAAAGTTAATTAGCCAAAATCTGCACAGGGCTTGCTCTGTTCTCTAGAAGAAAATCAATGGCCAGTTCTCCCTAACCTGTGAAAAGGAAGTTACACAGGAGAAGGGGAAAATGTCCTTTTCAACATGGTATTTCTGTTTTTTATTGAAGTCCCAGGGGGTACTACTGGTAAAGAACCCACCTGCCAATGCAGGAGACCTAAAGGACGCAGGTTCAGTCCCTGGGTTGGGAAGATCCCCTGTAGGAGGGCATGGCAACCTACTCCAGTATCCTTGCCTGGAGAATCCCATGACAGAGGAGCTTGGTGGGTTACAGTCCATGAGGCCGTGTAAGAGTCGGATATGACTGAAGCGACTTAGCATGCACAGTCAACTTACAATGCTGTTTACAATGTTGTATTAGTTTCAAGTGTACAGCAAAGTGATTCAGTTATACAGATACATATATAAAAATATACATTATATATTTATGTATATTCTTTTTCAGATTCTTTTCCATTATAGGTGATTATAAGATAATGAATATAGTTCCCTGTGCTGTACAGTAGGTCCTTGTTGTTTACCTCTTTTAAATGTAGTTGTATGTATATGTTAATCTCAGACCCCTAATTTATCTCTCCCCCCACCCATATGGCATTTCTTTTTAGAAAAAAAAAAAATCCTACTTGATAGGATCCCAGGGGTGACATTTGCATTAAAGCCGCAAGGGGCAGAGGGAGCAGGGAAAGGCTGACAGTGAATGATTCACTTTGTGGAGTGGTGACCAGCACGCCCTGGGGTGGGTCAGGCACAGCCCAGCCTCAGCCATCACCTGTCTGCCCCAGACCAAGGGGCTAGACTTCCCTCGGGATGATAGATGTCTTGGGCTCCAAGAAGCCGGCACAAGGCACAGGAGAAGGATATTCTCATCAATACTGACTTCGGGCCACTCAAGGCTGCAGTCAGAAGCAGAGAAGGCAGGGGGGACAAACTGCCGGGCTCCCCGCCAGAGCAGGAACTCCCCACCCCCGCCCCGGCCTGAGGCTTGGAGCAGAGCTGGCTGCAGTTCCAGGGCTTTCGTGAGGGGCTCTGTGGGATCCTTAGCCATCCCTTCTGGAGGGGGAGAGCCATCCTACCTCTGAGAGATTTCCAGGCGCCCTCCTTGAGCATATCCGTGGAGAAATGGATTCCAGGCGCCAAAGAGGATTCAGAGTGGAAAAAGTAAGACTTCTCCAAAATGACTGCAGACGAGGCTCCACGTGCGATTTGCAGAGCCCGCCAGACCCCCTCTAAGACAGCCGGCTCCTCATCTTCACGGTTCCACCTCTCTCTCTGGAAAACCATGCCTGTTCTCTCTCTCTCTTTTTGTTTTTTGTTTTTTTTTTGGGGGGGGGGGTTGGCTATGCCCACAGGAGATGGGATCTTAGTCCTCCGCCATTGAACCTGCGCCCCCTGCATTGAAAGCACGGAGTCTTAAACACGAGACCACCAAGGAAGTCCCCCATGTGTGCTCTTAGATTCTACGTGTGCTGTCCTGAATGGACTCCCAGCTCCAACCCTCCAACCCAGACCCCTGGGGCCCCTCCCTCTTCAGGGTCCCCCAGTCCCTTGGACCCGGGGACGGGTGTCCTGACCTACCTCACACCTGCGTGCAAAAGCGAAGTCCTCACGTCGGGCTGGAGCCTTGCTCCCTCCCCGGTTTCCAGGCTTCTAGGGGTGGCGGCGGGGACCTGAGGGAACCCAGCCCTGCTCCTCCCGGGCCCGGTGTCCTTGACTCTCCCCTGCCCTTCCTCGAGGCCGGCCCCGAATTCTTTCATGTCTCCAGGAGCTCCCCTATTCTCTCTTCTTCCCAGCTCCGTGGCCACAGGTCCCTTCTGGCTGTAAAAATCAGGACCTTGGCCCATCACAGCTGTTTGTGCTCAGAAACAGATAAGCCGAGATAAGGAGGAGCCCGGGCCTGTGGCAGGATCGCCGGCACCTGGCTTTTTCTGCGGGCTCACTCAGCGGCCCACACGTCCACAGCCGCCCCCCGAGCGCACACAGTAAAACTCAGCTATGCCGATTTGCTACCTTCCTCCTGTTTGCATTGAAATGTGTTTCATTCTTACGGTGGCGGTGGCGCGGAAAGCTTTCTCCCGTTTGTGTCGTGTTTTGTAAGAACTAGCGAGCAGGGGCAATCTTTGGCAAGGTATGGGGGGAGCCTTTTCATTTTCCTCACAGTTAACTGTTCCTAAAGCTGCCCTTGAAAGAAAACCAAGTTTAGTGCTTGCTATGGACTGAACTGCATCCCCGGTCTCTGAAATTCAGGTGTTGACGCCACAATGGATGGGATTTGGA